>VWZT01007877.1:291652-602806 GCA_013397055.1 Pachycephala philippinensis | reverse complement strand
AAAAAAAAAAAAAAACCTAAATTTTTTATGATTTTCACTCAAACTGCTAATAAAGCCTGAAAATCCTTATTTTGAAAGATCAGCATCAGAGTCTGTGTTGTCAGTGACTGCACAGTGCCTGTCCTTTCCTCACACAAGCACCCCAGAAGTAAATCACACAGCACCATCACTCTACTGCAGGTCTCCCATAGGGGCACACCAGGGGTTTGGACCACTGACACAGCAGTAGAAGTGAACTTGTCAAAACATGTGTCAAAAAGCTGTGGCACAGCTTCCTATGACTCCAGCTGCAGCCTAGCACTGGCAACACCAAGTGTTTCTAGCTTCTTGATTTGTTTGGGTTCTGTTTTGGTTTTTTGAGTGCGGTAAAACCTACTGCTCCTGACTGGTTCCTGCCAGCATTCACCTTCAAGTGACAAAGCTCAGCTGTGTGACTTTTTTGCTTTGATACTCTGATCATCTAAATCTCACCCATTTCTGCACAGTTCAAGAGATGTGCCACTGAGCCAGTTTTACACACAGACACAAAAAAAAAAAAAAGTTGCACAGTAAGAATTGGTGTAATTTTGTAACCATTTTTTTCTATTGCCTGTATTCTACTCATTTGGTTAGAGAAGGGCTTGTTTATCTCTGCATCTTGTTTATCTCTGATGGGATTGATTTCAATACTCCTCAGTGTACCAGCACAGCCCAGGTATTGAGTGAGGTAGTTATGATGGTCTGGGGCTCCACCTAGGCACACACAGCCTCTCCACAGCAGCAGCAGCTCACTTAAGCATGGCATGCACAGATGTGCACAGTTTTTCTCTTTCTGTAGTCAGAATGAGACAGGGCAAGCTTAGGAATCCAGCGTTCTCTGTCACCAGAAACTGCCCTGGTGAAGGGTCCGGCTGGTACTTCTGGGTACCCACTGATCTGCATGTGTCTGCAGCCCTGGGTACCCAGCAAAGCCCATCCAGCAAGCATTTGGTGTTACAGACATTTGTGCACCACAGAAATTACAAATGTGAACTAACTTCAGGCTGGCAAAAGGGTCCCAACACTGACCAGCCAGGACACAAAGCCTTCCATCCCTCCCTCCCTCCCAGCCTTGCCAGACACATCTTGTCTCCAGACTGCCAACAGAAGAGTCTAAGCATTGGGTGCAACTTGTGCCACAATTTATCTAGATTTCCTGGCAGACATGTTCTCCAATGGATCCAACAGACTGAAAAACAGATCCAGCAAACCTCATCTCTTTCCCAAGGTTCTAAGGGAGAAAGTGGTGTCTCAACAAGCATGCCAAATCTTCACCTCCAAAATGCTGATCCCTTGGTTCACGCTGGCTGCAATGAGGTGCAATAAAACAAAGGCTGTAGTACCTGGTAGCAAACTGGGATTCTCACCACTTTTGGTTAGCCTGCCTTAACCACCTTGTTGGGTCTTTCCCTAGGCCTCACCTCCATGTAAACTAAAACTACTTCATGGCCTCCTTTTACATGCCAATCCTCTCTTTCAGACACCTTTGCTCAAGCTGCCATTCCCCATGAGAGTCTCTGCTCAGGTTTATGGCCCTGCTGTGAGCTTTCAGGATGCCTTCTCACAGTGTCCACAGCAGTCAGTGCTCCTCCCAGCTGTAATCCCTGCAGTACCTGAAAGCGAGGACTTTCCACGGGGGCCAGAAGCTGTGTTCAGGGCTTTTATGGAGCCCATGAGAGCCAAGCATTTCTCCTTAAATGTTCAGAAAACATAAGTGAAGTACATTGGATTCTCTGATGCAAGATTAGTTTGTCATCATAATTACAGAAATGGACAGTCAAACTCCCCCTTGCCAGAGTTCCTACATCTAACGGAGCTACACTACAGGAGACAGCTCTTCCTAGAGAGATGAAGTCTTTTTCTAAGTCCAGTTACCTCACTTGGATGAATCAATCTGTATTTTATACCACCCCTGTTACTGCTAGTTCTCTTGCATTTGGAAGTGAACTCATGTTGAAAACCACCAGCCTGTCAATTAAGTCTTATAGACAGGGACCTTAGAAACTGATCCTAGACTGGAACCTTTGCCCAGATTTATTGAGTCATGGTGGTAATTTATTTCCTCTTTACCAGGGGAAATTCCTGTCTCTATAGTTACCTTTTCTCTTCACTCCAGTGTTGTGCCCAGTTCAGTTACCTGATCCTTACTATTTTCTCCTGTTTGTGGTGACCAAACCCACTTTATGGCTTTGAAGCTAGTTAGGATAATTTAAAACACTCATGTGTGGATGCATGCCTGCATACACCTGCAAGCACACACACCCACGATTAAAATTCAATCCAGGGGGGAAACTCTGTGAACAGGAAATCCCAACATGGTGCAGCAGGTAACAAAGCAAAGCCTTACGAAAAATACCTGGAAAAACAAATGTTGAGAGGGCATGAGCTGGAGGTTGGGAATCCCACAGTTCTCCTTTATAATGCATAATATAATTCTAGACAACACTGAGTAAAACTGGTCATAGAAAGTCACAGCATGGGGAGCAGAAAAATCTACAAGAGAGATTGCAGGCTCACTGAGAACTTTTCCCAGGAAGGGAGTTTCTCCCACTGAAATGGAAATTTGAATTAATGGCAAGTAAATGATAAAGGAAAATTGCCTTCACGGTCATTTCCATGGAACAAATGCAGTAGCTCTTGTTGGCATGTGCCCTTTAGAAACACATGCAGCTTTACTGAGAGAGAAACTGAGGGATCGGATGCTCCCTTCACTCTTGTCTGCTCAGCTTCTTGTCACATCCTTGCTGAGGTCAGCTCTTCCTCCAGCTTTGTCCAAATCTCTTTGCCAGCGATTTAAAATCACTGGAATTTTTTAATACATCCAAGACAAACAGTCCCAGAGAAAGGAACTGGGATGAAGAACTGACATAGTTGCTGGGGAAAAAAAAAAAATTTCTTCAAAAATGGGAATGCACTGCTTCCAGTTTGGTTACTTATAGAAAGTACTGCTGGGAATATATCAGAAATACACACCTGCATGTTCTTTACTCTCAAATAATGGCAAATACAATTAGCACTAGAGGTGATGAGCACTGATGAATATTTTCTCCAGTTGGTGGTACAGCTCTGAAGTAGGAAAAATCACATTGAAAATACAAGGCATCTAAATAGGTGATAGTATTCATAGAACTCAGTGCTTAAAAGAGAACATTGTGTTTTATTAGGAACAAAAAATCATTCCTAAAGAACAAGCTTAGGTCATCAGTGTAGTGCCCCTCTGTGTGGTGTGAAGTAAATACAGGACAAAGTTAAGGACCTGTGATGGGTGTGCCCAAGATGTGCAGAACTACCTACAATATACATGAAAATTGTGTGTCCTCAAATAAAGACAAAATTACCTGAAAGACTGAAACACAGTAACAATAATTTTAAATGTTCATCTAAGAAATATTTGTAACTAATTTTGCTTTAAAACAGTGGCATTTCTAATACAGTAGTTCCACACAGAGCCTCAGAGTTTAAAAAAAAAAAAAAAAAAATTGCCAGATCTTCACAACTTTGAGTTCTACTAAAGGCCATCATGAGGTCAGCCTTTGTGATGTTCTCTCTGGAGAATTTTTCCAGCCCTAGCACTCTGGTATGTTTTTCTGTCTTTGGATAGTTTTCCTTCTCAGCCCCTCTCATTACATGCAATAATATATCCTCTGTTTCAATTTGAGGCTATTGTGCAATGTTCCATAAATCACATCTTGGAACCAGAGTCCTCAGCTTTCTTCTTATACCCTTTTGGGTTTTTTCTGCCTTGCTTTGAGAGTATCTCCCTCTGTCTGCAGTTGCAGTTGTGTTCACCAATAGTTCTGGTATTTCTTGAAATAGTTCTGATTTCCATCTGTGTCACGTCTTCTCTGCCTACATAACAGCAGCAATACCTGCATTTCTGAGTGCTGCCCCTCTTGGTATGTTCTTATTTCTCACCTCTGCTACTCCCAAGCCTCTGGCAGACACCAGGTACCAGCTGCTCCTGCAGGTGACCCTGTGTCGCTGTAGAACCGAACGTGTCAGTAAAAGTACCTGTGCCGATCATGGAAGAACAGCAAACATTCTTGCGCTTAAAAAAAGAGTAGTGACACTTCCCGACTCTGTTCCAGCCTGGAACACGAGCGTCTCCAGCCAGATCCCAGCAAGGCGCAGGATGCGAACCGCGGCTGTGCCTGTGTCTGTGCCGCCGCCAGAGGGCCCCCGCGGCCCCGCTCCCGCCGCTCCCGGCACAGCACAGAAACCCCATCCCAGCGCGGGATCAACACACGGTCACGCGGGAAAACATCCCGCACGGAAGGTGCGAGGGACCAATGGAGGAACAGGGAGGTTTCCTTGGCAGATGAGCACTTTGGAACGCGCAGGAAAAGAAATGAACGGGTGAAAAGGAGTGGACAAAGCGGGGGTGCGCTGCAGCTACAAGTAAGAGGAAGGACGTGCGTGATAAGGAATCAAAGCTCTGCTGAGGCTTCCACAGTGTGTCTTTAGCAGAATCCAGCATGTTAGTCTGCGAACAGAGCATCCAGCACGAGAGAGGCTGAAATGACCCACATCTCAACAACTTGTTATGGGATGTCAACCAAAATGCAGACTTTACAGGATGCTATTCTTCATCTTCATCCCACAAAATCCTTGAAAATGCGTGAATTTTCAAGGGACTGATTGAAAAATTTCTCTTTAGAGAACTGCAAGTTTTAAACAAGTAATCTTCATTACTTGCAATCCAAACCCTTCCTTTTTAGTATATATATGGAATCTAGGTATGTACTTTCTCATTGCTTCAGCCTAAAAAAATGCACCAAACAAATGCTCCAACATTAAAGCTTTATTCATTGTAGGACTTGGCAATACTGTATAAACCTCAAGTCAATAGCTGTAAGTGAACTGCACATTTTTCTCACAGTACATTTAATTAAGCTCCCAAAGGTTTTAATTTTAAAAGACTTTTTAAAAATTTTATATTCTCCTGTTTCTTTCTTAATATAGACTGGAAGAGTTTTTTGTGTGGTCTGATGGGAATATCTACAAGAAAGCATTAGAAACTGCATCTCGAAGCACCTTTCTTTCCCAGCTCAGTTACCAAGTTTATTTCCTTCATTGGTGCTCAACCAGCTGCAAGGTCTGGGAAGTGTGTAATGCATTTTCAGCATGAAAAGTGTCATCTGTGTGGATTTAAAAGTTGTGTGTGTATAAAAATAATAAAGTTCAGTGATAATTTGAGGCAACCTAGACAGAGGAAACTAGACAAGCAAGAATTCAGCAGCTCATCAAGCCTTTTCAATGATCCCACTAAGTAACTGTTCCCAAGGCTCAGTCACACTCCTGGGAACAGAAGAAACAAGTGTACATGGCATAGATTGGTACCCACCCCGGCTCTGTTTAGTCCTGTCATCAGGCAGAAAATCAGACAAGAGTTACACAGATTTTTTATGCACAGCACATTTTCCTTCCCCAGGGAACTCCTCAGCAGAGGGGACTAAAGCTGCCCCTGCTCCTTCATTACCTCTTCAGGATCCAGGCTGCAGACAGGGCAAGAAAGAGAACCCCTCCATGGGGTGTGACACTGATGCCTAAAGAGGCCAACCTAGAAACAGAGACTAGACAGGAGTAAGGGAATAAAGGTGGATATTTATTTGAAAGCCCTTCAGAGGTACACCCTGGGCAGGCCAAAGGCTGCACCCAAGATGGACCCCAAGTCACGAGTTCTTCACACTTTTATAGCTTTGGTCCACTTGCATATCAGCATAAATTCACCAATTAAACTTTAGCTAATGATGTAATTTCCCCTCAGCTTGCCCTCCTTCTCAAGATGCTGGGTTACACATTTTGGGCCTAGGACAGTCTGGGTGTCCTTGGAGAGCAGCCTGGAGAGGCTTTGTTCTGTCTGTCTCAGCACGAGAGAGCAGCAGCTCACAGGCTACAGGACACTGCAGAGTTACACACTGGGAATACAGAATTTGAAAAATATAAAAGTTAAAACCTAAGGCATCAACACAAGCACAAATTGCCTAAATGGGAAACTGTTCCAGCCAGGAGATTTCAAAATAATCACAAACATCCACTACTTTCTTGAGGTTGTATTTTCCCAAGGTCATCATGATCAGTGTTTTGCCTATTAGATTGAAATTTCTTGAGAAAATATGAAACTTCCAAAGGGTCAAGTTAGCTGTTATTGTTACAGTAACATACAGTGTCATTTTATAAATAATGACAAATTATTTTGAAGTAATTTTTGTGCCAGTGAAAAGCAGCCAGTATGCATGGAATTTGGCTCCTCTGGAAAAGTAGCAAACATTTGCTTTATATTCCAATTTTTTTGGGGGGGAGAAGCTCATTTTGAAAAGGTCAAAATTTACAGGAGGAAAAGGAAGGCTTAAATCCCTAAAATGCAGCAGGTTTCACTCTGTCCCTTTTAATCATCTGGACTGTATGAGCTTGATCTTGGCTGACACCAAATTAAGGAAAACTGAAACCAGATGGTGTAGTCGAAGATTTCTATAGTGATCTTTTAAAGCAGCACTGACACGCCTGAAGAGAGATAAAACACAGTTATGTGAGGAAAGCACCGACAAACTGCAACCTGCACGTGAGAAGTTTCAAAGCATTGAGGTCTTTGGTGGCTGCATAGTAACAGTGACCGGCAAACACAACATACTCTGGAAATAAATTCCTTTCTCCATTAAATTATCTTTGGATTTTTCGTTCCCATCTCTTCCCCTTTCCACCAGCAGGGGTCTCGCAGATATTAAGGCACAGCAAGCACTCACAAATATGTATTAGGTTGGGTTTCTTTTTCTAGTCGGAGTTAAAGAAAAGTCTTTCATTGCAAGACATCATAAAGCCATTTCAGAGATATTCCTCTATCAATAGCAAGTTGGCCCTATTTAATGGAGCCTTGGAAAGGCTAAAGTTAAATTGGTACCCACATTAAAAAAAAAAAAAGTTTAGCAACCCATAAAACTAGTAGGAATGTTTACACAATTTAAAAACATTCCAGTCAGGACTACAGCTATTAAACAAAGTAGCCTTTTCCAGAGTGTTTGAAGACCAAGCACTGAAACACTACGTACTCAGGAGTATAATTTGCCTTTAAACACACTTTTGGAGGGAGATGCTCTTTATGATCAACAAAAGTTCCAGTAAAAATAGCTGGGGACAAAGCGATGTCCTGAGTGGGTACTATAGACAGTGGGTTACAGATCCTAAGCAGGAGTGGTGCTGGTTGTCGTGTCAGCTGAGGACTCTGATTATGATTTATAAATTTGCAGTCGCTCTTTTAAGGGCACTTTAGGATATGGAACTGGTGAAGAGCCGTGGCTCCAGTGAACTCAATAGCAAAAAATCTTCAGTGCACATGAAGCAGCCCTACTTCTTTCATTTCAAAGACTGCCAGTACTCACATACAGAGACTTTGTTAAATTGCTTGCATAGTATAGCCAAACTGTGTTCTAATAGGTGATAAATTCTTCTCCTTTTTTGGCAAAATCCCTTTAGAGGAACTTAGCAACTCAGAACTGGCTCAAGTCCCTTTTCTGCATGACACTTCTAAGTATTCCTAGCTGCAGGGCACCAAATCCCTCAGCACAGGGCTGATGGTGAGGCATGCTTTGAAACGTGTCTCTCATGCAGTGTCCTTTTCCTTCTAAAGAAGGAAGCAGGAAGGTTTCCTTCCTAATGGTCATCCCACTGGAGCCTGAAACTCAGCCTAGATGGTAAAATACACCAGTTCTTTTAATGATACACTGTAAGAGGAGAATACACCTCAGCTTCTCTTAATGTTATTAGATTTATGAAATAGGGCCTTTAAAGGTTTGATCACCTGCATTGCTACCTTAGTCAGCAACTAAGGCTTAACATACATCAGAAGGTCACAAAAGAGAACAAGAGAGTGTCTTCTTTAGAGGGGCTTTAGAGGAACTTTCATCTACCATATATATAACCAGCAAAGCAGAAATTTTATTACCTTCTCCAAAACAGTGCCATCCAGAAGAAATGGAGAGAATTGTGCTGCGTCCATTTGTGTTACCAGTTCACATCAGTGCGGTTACCAGATTTAATGATTTCTTTTCTGGCTCTTCACAAGTAACTTCTTCAGAGGACAGGGTTCCCATCCAGCTGAAGCTCCTTGTCTTTCTGTCCCTGTATGTCCTATAAAACTGCCCCTCCTGTTCCACTGCACCACATAAAGGAAGTACACCCCCAATAATGTAAAGGTGCCCTGTACCAACTTACAATTCTGAGAGCCAGTGTATATAAAATAATAAGTATCATATATTGGTCTGATTAATGCAGCCTTGTCACATTGATTTGTTTTCCTAAAGGCCTGTATGGGGTGTGCATAGGGCCAAAGCACTTCCTACTGATCCCTTGGGGGTACTTAAGTACCCAGTGGACACAGCATTTGGCAAGTGCACTGGAGACGTAGGTGCAGACCACAGGAGTGCAGCAAGTTCTAAAACCATGGCAGAGACTTTAAACACCATGAAATGACCACACAAAACAAAATGTTTCCCTTCTCATGGGAATTTCAGAGCAAATCTGCAACCTGAAAGTCTGCATGTGGAACTCCATCCTGGTTGTCCATGAATTCTCTCAAGAATTAAATTCCTTCCTTGTCAGAAACATCTTTGATGTCCTTAAAAAAAAAAAGAAAAAAAAAGAAAAGTTGAGAAGAATGATATTTCCACCACTCCAGAGAGATAAACCATGACAACAGCCCCAATGGCTATTGCAGGCCCAGTCACAAGTCTCAGGCCTCTGACTGGGCACACAAGCAAAAGGAACCAGCAGTCGAACTGAAGAGGACCAAAAAAGGAGCCTTTCCAAGTGACTCACTCTAAAGGATAAAAAAGGAACTTGCATAGATAGCTAAGTTCTTCAGAGCACTAATGATCTTCTCTGTCTGCAACCCTGCTTTGGAAATGTGAGCCAGCATCACAGCATGTGGGCAGAGGACTCTGGACAGCTTTCTCATGACATATCCCTGGCAATCCATCCATGTCTGAGCAGTTTCCTTGGTCATTATCCCACTGAAACAAGGCACAACAGGGAACATTGAACCATGTTGCAGATTACAAGATCCAGACTGTATGCAAACTGCTCTTGTGACATAGAAATTCCAGGATCCAAGGCCACCAACAAAACAGGGGAAAGAGACTCCTTGTTTGGCAAGCAGATCTTGCCTGGGTTTCAGTATGGATGACACAAATCAGATTAAACATGTTCCTGTGCTGTTTAAGACAAGAGTTGTGTAACAGTGCTAGAAATGTGCTCAATGTCCACCCAAGAACCTTCATCATGGGTATATTTAACACCAGATTAGCTTCAGGGGGATTTTTTCCTACATAATTTTGCTCCTTAGTGGAGATACAGCCAAATACAGTGAGTCCACAGGTCTTGAGCACTCCATACAGATTGTCTCAGATCTTCCTGCACATCTGGTGAGCATAACAACCTCTACCTCTCTGACCTGGGATCTCCAGTCACACACAGTCCACAGCCTTGCAGGCATTAATAGAGACAAAGCAGCTGTTACAATTCCAGAGTTGAGTTCAGCTTGAGTCCATCTGCTTGTTCCATCTGCTGCAAAGATGCATTTGTTTCTGGGTAGCTCAAGTACACACCACACCCGTACATCTTGTGCAGTGTGAATGAAATCAAACAGACCTGCACAAGAGTTCATATTGGCTGGGTCTCAACTACTCAATACTCGAATAATAATCCATTTAAAAAGCAGTGTTTTCATTTTAATATGCAACATAAAATGTCAGCTAATGCTACTAAAAGACAAAAATGTGATTTCCATAACTTCAAAAATCTCAAGCACCTAGAAGTCATAAAATGCATGTCTGAAAACATCAGTTCTCACAAACCCCACATTTTTAAAAGCTATAAAAATCACATACTTCATCAGAACAGTAATGGTATTTGCACACCATTTTATCAAAACTCAACACTACATACTTTCTTTGCTGTGAAACACCAGCAAACTCTTTCTCAAGAGGCAGCAATCAGCACTTTCTGAAAAATCATAGGTGAGAGGATATCACATCCCTAACAGCAACTTATTAAATGCACTGATCAGAACTGAAGTTGTAAGTCAACAGTAATGGTCTTATGTCTGAAGGATATGTTTAAGCTGCATGAAGTTACAAGTCCTGCACTTGATCCCCTATGTTTGTTTTCTGTGAGGAACATAATAGGGGCCATACTGTCACTTTAGCAGGTAAATTGTTTGGTTTGGAATTATTGATCTACCTCAGTTTTGCTCCAGTTCGAAGTTGTTCTGGAATTTGTTTCAGCTTTCCTTTTTGACCCCCAAAAGAGCAAGATATTTTCTCTTTATACCTAGCTGCCAAGATCCAAATCTGTAGTTTCTGTGTTTCCCTGGTAACAGCTGGTGATGTCATAAATTTACTAAATGGCAGAGGGAGATGCTATGCTCTGTGCAGCCATGAAAGTCTGGAAGAGAACAGCACGCTGGCTCTCTGCCCAGCTGCCAGCAGCATTCACCTTCTCTGCCTCCCTAGCTCTGTATCTGGATCAATTCAGAGTTCTCCAGAAGGCTTGATTCCTCTTGGCAATGGGAGTGGAAGTCAGAGAAATTATTTCTACTGTCTCAATCTTGAGTGCTTTGTGAGCTCAATTTGCTGAGAATTGTTTTCTAAGCAGGGTTTGTATCCGAAATGCCACTCTGAGTTTTCTGTTTGTTGCCAATGTAGCATTCAGCCTGCTCAGAACTGGCAGTGAGCTCTGCTGCCACACACAGCCCTGCTGGGAATGGCCACCGCTGAGCTCCTCTGAAGGGCCATACCCGTAGCAGAGGTTGGCAGCTGGTTCCTGATCAGCCCGGGTTCCTCTGCCCACTGCTGTGTCGAACAGGATGCAGTTGGGAAATGGAGGAACAGAGAGCAGGCATGACATTCTGCTGTCTTACCCAGAGAATGACTTCCAGAAAATGTGCTATTTCCAGCAGCACAATGTACTACTTCACTGGAAGTTTCACACTATTTCACGAAGGAGTCACCTGCAAGCATTATAGCGCATGCATGAGAGAAAAAAAGCTTTGCCATCATTCCCATCATTAAATACTAGGAGGTAAAAGCAACCATCACAGAATGAGATGCATAAAAATTCTGTTGTTTGTGTGCTGCAGTCACTTACCTCCTAGTGTGTACAGGCAAGGAAACTGGTGTTCCAGTCCTGAGATATGGCTTACAACTACACTGAAAAGAAATAAGACTGCATGTTTTTCTTACAGATTAAGCAAAGCACTGTGGATTCTTATTCAGGGCATTTCTCTTTGAGGAAGAGACCAAGGGAAGGGAAAGTTAGGTTTGTTACAGAGCTACCAGTGTGATTTGAATCTGATTTATCTAATGCTTTCAAAGCAAGATCCTTCTTGATCCTTCTAGACACAGTCCCCTGTCATGCTTCAACTGGACACTTTCAAGAAGATAGGAGATAAGGGAATCCTGTACATAAAAAAATCAGGAGGCCGCTGGACAAACATAGTTGCCCAGGACTGAGAGACAGAAGAGATTTTATATTTTTCAAGGTCTGTACTCCTTGTAAGCTAAAAACAAATCTACCAGAAGCAGGTACAGAATTCCTGTAGCAGTTTCACCAGCACTCAGCAGAGATAACGTGCCTCTCTAGTTTCTGCCTGCTTTGGAGTTCTGATGTATCTAGAATGAGGAAACACCTGTGCACGGCACTGCAGAGCCGTATGGCTCAGGCACCAGAAGCAAACCCAGCTCAGGGGTCTGTACATAGCTGTGACCTTTGTCACATAGAGTGACCTTTGAGTTACTCTTGTCATCCAGGGCCTTACTCTGGGAGTCCATGGCATGGATAATTGTCCCTGATGTTATTTTCAGAGTCAATGCATTGCCCATCTCCAGACAAAGAACAGAAGTTTCACTGTGATCCCAGCTCAGCCAGAGCACAAGAGTTACGGGAAAAAGAAAGACGTGTAGATGAGCAGGAAAACAATGAGAGCTTTTCCTTCTCCATTTCCTTGTTCGGATCCAGTTTTGACAACCAGCAGCAGAGTAGTGTCTCACAAACTCTTGTCACAGGCACATCCCAGCAAAGATCAAAGAGCTGCATCTACTCAGAAATACTGTTCTTGTCTACACTGAGTGCTCCTTAAAGTTTGGTATAAAGGTTTTTTGGAAAGGCTCTCCATCTGACAGATAGTGTCTCTTCTTTACCTCTTCTTCTCCTAAACTGACCAAATAAGGACGTTTGCTTGGGATTTCATCAGCACCAAAAATTAATACAGAAAAATTACTTTGAGAGATAAGACGCCCATAATTTCTGGTTTTGTTTATATATCTTTAGCCTTGAGCTTAGTTCTTGCATGAACTATAAGGAAAATAAAACAAAACAAAACCCCACAAAACCCAAAGTCCCTAGACAAATAAGAGGAACTCAGAGCACAGTGATGAACTCTTACAGCACTCCCTAGAAAAGGTACCTAGGAAGAATATTAGTGCTAGAAAAGCAATCATCTTCACTACTGGCACAGAGTAAGAGAAAAGAAAGCCCTAGGCTTTAATTGGTATCAAGCTTATTTTATTAATTTCTTTTATTAAATCATAAAATATTTGAAATCATTAAGAGGCCAAACTGGACAGCTGAGACCAATTATTCAGGAAAATAAGACTCTTGGAGAGGAAACCTCCCCTGAATATTAGCAAGAAACATGGGCAACTGCCCAGTTTCAGTCTCACTGGGGATATGGAAGCATTGTTGGTATTTTTAGCATTTTCAGCAGTAATGGCTAATGGACGTCTCTAAACAGAAAGCAATTAAGGATTTAATGTCCCACCAAAATGTTTTGTTAGCTTCTATAATAAACATTGAAGTATACCTGCACCTTAGACCCAAGGGCCAAATAAATATATAATGATTTCATTATCTCTATGAAAGGGTGAATTGTATTTGCTAATACAGCATTAAGAGCAATAAAGCATGAAGTGCATCACGCGTTAGGCTTAGAACAAGGTAATGTCGTATTTTAACATCGAGTGTCCTTACAAAAGGTTAATGAAGTCAGGTTGTGCTTTTCAAAATAATTGTCAAGTTAACGCTTAACAGCGTGACACTGGTGACATTGGAATGCAAGAGCAAGGGGTCACATAACATTAAATTGCTGACTCAGACACCGTAGTTCTAGCATAAGATGTGTAAGCGATGCATAAAATCTACAAGCACATATTCATGTGTTTATGTTTTTAAGGTGATCCTGGCATGCCCCATGCTTTACAGGGAAGAAAAGCTGTTAGAAAAATAGAAATAGAAAAATGGCTCTCTAACCAATTGAGCTTTCTTGCTTCCATCAAGCACGGGAGATTTTAATGATAAGACCGTGAAGAGTGTTATCCCTGAGAAGAAAATGCAGAATACTTGCATGATTTTAGTATAAACTTAAAGCCTGTGGCTTTTCTTGTGCAAACTGCAAGATTTCCAGTGATGAGTTCAATTGATGTCTTGTGGCTTTTTAGAAGGACACAAGCCTATCCAAAAATCCCAGATATTAAAGTGTGCTGTCTTCACTTTTATGTAAAAGGTAACAGCTTGATAGATGGGGCTGGCTCCATCTTCCTTATCAGCTGCAATATTGGCAGAATGTGCAGAACACAGATAAGTTCTCCAATGGCCACAGAGTTTCCAATTGTATTTTTATCTTAGGGCCCCTTATTTTTTAACTATTCCGAGTGAAAGAGATTTTAAAGCTTCATTGGTACTCAACAAAAAGGACACCATTCTTCCGTGTCAAATAACAGTGAGAAGTGGATGGAGGCCCACTGAAAAATACGATCTTGGTGAATTTCTGAATTGGTCTCTTGAGGTTTCTGAAGCTGAGATGCTTCAGATATTTTCTAATTCAAGGCATAAGTGCCAGATGTACTTAAGTTTGAGTTTTCTCATTTTTGTGTTTTTCTTTAGTGAGCAGAACTTAACTCTTCGCTTTGCTAGCATAAAATGGCTTTTTTCATGTGTTATGCTTGGTATGAAGACTGATACCAGCATGACATATCCTGCCCTCTAGGAGCAGCTGCTCCATACAAAGAGGTTCCATTAACAGAGCCAAATGCTGGTATATGAATGGAAATCTGTTCCTGAAGAGGTAATGGTTGAAGTGACACCATTCCCGTTGGGAGCCTCATATCATCACAAGATCTTTACTCAAAAGAGACTTTGTCATCACTCTCTTATGGTTGTGTCTCCATTTTCCCTCACTCCTTCTTTCACACGTATCACATATCACAGCTCTTGATACTTTGAGATCATTCTGTCAGGCATACAGTTACCCCCTGGTCTATGGGCAGTGTGTGCATTCAGCAGCTCACCTTGCAGGGAACCCTGAGTCCTGCTACCATGTAGATCAACAGCCAAGTTCACACACGCAGGGTGAGGCTTTCCATCCTTCTGGGACCTACTAAGGAAGGACCTTTACTGTAAATCTCATTCATACTCTCTCTCTCACTTTAAAATGGCTTTAGCCAGTGGCAACTCTAAATGCACTGTAATGATTTGACATCAGAAAAAAGACTCACTACTGCATTGCCAATCCACTCATGAGCTCATACAGCAACAGGGCAAGTTCAAGCTCATGATATAGTTACAAAAAGATGTTGACTAAGGACAGCACAATTCCTAACATAAACTTTTCTTTTCTGTTGTGCTCCCAGCAGTGGTAGCCGCATCCAGTGGAGAAATTTTTAGAGGAATTGACAGCTGGATGTCTGAGTAAGCGTATTTCTCACTTCTGTCCAATACTGCATTTCAGCATGATCACATTGTCTAAACTCTGCTGAGATCTGAGATCAGCACTGTAAATCCCCCCAAAATGAAACTGAGCCAATTACATCAAATACCACAACTAATTTCCTGTCTACCTGTCAGTGAAAGCCAGGCAATTGCAGGTACCTCTGCTCCAGAGCAGTTGGTGCAGACTGCAGATGTGCAGGGGATTTGGAGTCACCAGCACCAGCAAGAAAATTCAGCTGCTCTCAGAACTGCATTACACAAGCTAACCTTGAAGAACCTCTGATACCTATAAAGAAGAGATTAGCCACAGAAATTTTTAAACAACCAAAAATCAAAGTAACAGTTAAACCTCAATAATTCCCATTTGTGTTTGGGAAACTTAATTTTGTTAATTAGCAAACAGCAACTGAGTTACAACAGGAGCCTGTACTTTACCATATACTAACACATTATTTTTATAAGGTCCTATTACGTTTTCCTATATCATCAGTATTTACAGCCACAAAAACATTAATAAACCATGAGTTTGTCCTTATATGTAAATATATAGCGCTGTGTGTGTGTATGTATAACATACAGACCAACATATATACATTTCTTTAAAACTTGTAAAGCTCTACTCTGAACCTTCAGGAGTGAAGCCAAACAGCTTTCATTGCACAGAGTAGAAGATATAAGCAGCTTTCTGCTGTAGTGTCATTCATGCTCCAGAAGAGACACTTGACAAACACCAAGAAAAAAATGTCAGTAAAGTAAAGCAGGACGTTGTTCTTCTGGAGGAAAGAGTGACTTTCATCATTGATTGTCACTAACTTCCAGCCTGAAGTGTGCAAGGAGGAACCAACTCTCAATTATTTCACCTTTAGGTGTTGGCATGCATTTTCCCCTGGATTGTTGCCTAGGATTCTTGTCCTTCTCTCATACCTGCCACCACAAATTTGGATTTACTCCACTGAAGAAAAAACAGGGAAAGAAACTTAGGCCCTCCATTTGTTTTTCGTGAAGAATATTTGCACTCACTCCTTACCCTTTTATGATGACAAAGCAATCTTGGAATTTAACTTGATCAGCTCCTTCATGTTCTTCAAATAGTGACATTTGGCACAATTACTCTAAGGAAGTTCAAAAAAGAACAGGAGCAGCAATAACAACCATACTCTGAACTTACTTCTTTTGATTAGGAAAATGTCTTGTAGCTGTCAACAGGTAAGAATCTCTTGCAGATTTAACACTTCTTTTAACTGGAGACCTCAAAAGGCCACATACATCACAAATGAGTCTGACAAACACTTTTGGTAGTGAGGGGCTGAGCAGACTGCAGGCAGAACTAGCACCAACAGCACCAATAATACTCTCGAGTGCAGCAGAGTAACTCTCAGGAGCCCACAGCAATGTTATGAATGCATCTGTGCTGAATGAGATGCTGTCGAGATCCTAAGGCTGTTTTGAAGCAGACATGGTTTTGCAGAACAGGAATGTTATTAAATTCTGTTTTCAGTTTTATCTGAAATATTATTAACATGACTTTTCTCACAATGATCAAATATTATTGGGATAAAGCTCTTAACAGTGGCTAAATTAAATAAATAGAATATATAACATTCATTGTTGACCCTTGCATAACAACTTGCTTCATTTCTAGGTTGCTGGTACTACTGCACCAAGAGTTTATTTAAAATAAGTAACAAAACTCTGAGCAACAATGTATTCATGTAACTGGAAAAACAAAAAACAAAAAACAAAAACAAAACAACAACAACAACAAAAAAAATGAGGAAAAAAGAAAAAAAAAAGAGAAGTAGGAGAGTAAAAATTGCAAAGTGATAGGTTTGACCAGGTTGCCAGCAATACCCCATCCCCCAAAACATCTTACTGGAGACAAGTCTATTTTTAACAGCAGCCAGTATCTGATGGAGGCAGATTTCATCCTTATCTTTCACATACAATAAGGATGAGGGGAAAAAAAAAAAAAGGACTCAAAAAGAAGTAAAGCAGCTGATACATCTAGTGTTCTCTTTACCATAAGAAAGCTTGTTTTATTTGTAGGTTTTGACTGAATTGTCCAGGAAATGATGCATGAGGGGAGGTTTCCAGTCAGCTCTGTTGAGCAACTCAAGATTCCCAGGAGGATGATGATCAGCTGAAATGATGGGTTATGATAGGAGGCATTGCATATACAGACAGGAAGAACAAACCAGCTTCAGCTAAACACATCCAAAACGTATAAGCCTGAAAGTGCACTTAGAAGCTATTAGCCTGGAAAGATGCCTGCTTCAGCAGGAACAACTCGTCAGGGGAAAGCAGCCACTTTAGCACTTTTTAATCAGTATTTTACAACTGCTCTACTGGCATTCCTCCTGGCAGTATTACCCTCTTGGCTGCCCATATGCCTGATTATAATGGTTGTTTCTTGGCCATATTACTTACTATTTCTATAAGGCAGCAGCCTTGCAGCTGCATGGCATATGTAGCCCACAGGCATACACCTTTAACACATGCTGCATCTTGCCCTTTACGCTGTTCCTATGAAGCCAACACAGAACGAGGACACTGGGGCTGCCCTGGCCTCTTAGCAGTCTGTGTGACCAGGAACAAGAACTGAAAAGCTCCCCGTGTTGCAAGCCTGGCCTGAAGGATTAGGAACAGTAAGGATTAAACACTGGCATGTGTCTAACCAGACCTTCATGCTGAGTGTTCTTGCCTTGCCTTTTCCTTTTAAAACACCTTTTTTTTTTTTTTTAACCTACTTTCTCCTTTCAAATAGAAGAGTACTCTTGTAAAACTCATTCTGAATAAATACTCAAAGACATTTTAAATTAGATCACACCACCATCGAGCCTATGAGACTTACCAGAAGGTGGAGATGTAAGATTTACATGAGCAATTCCTGATTTGTACCCATTTAAGTGACAATTAAATCAAAGCAACATTTTTACTGCAGTCCAAGATCAAAGACTGTGTCTTACCTGACTGGCTAAAGAAACTGTATCATTCCCTTGGTCATTCATAGTCAGTTTTGAATTTGCAGTTCATCCAGGAGACTTGCATTCTGCTGGATACTGGAAATAAGCATTTGGTTGTGGAAAACTCTTCGCTACTTCTCCAGTGAGTTGTGTAGAAAGCTTCTAATGCCACCACCCAGTACTTACTGTATGCTTAGCTTGAGGCTGAGCAATGACACAGATGTCTGTGTAGTTCATAGAAATGAGAAGTGGAAGCAGTCAGATAGTCACCCCTAGCTCCTCTCACTAACATATACACCAAAAATATTTGTACCTACACAGCCTGCTGCATTCAAAACACAGATGAGCCAGTGAGGCATAGTCATGCACTGAAACATCTAAAATAAACCATCCTTTTCTGAAACAGCGGGTCATGAAGCAATACTTTGTGCTGGGCATTAAATGGGACCTGAGCAACCTGACTTTCATGCTACAACGTGTTTCCAAACAGTTTAGGCTTATGCATTAGGTGCTTTTCCACTCTACACGTAGTCTGCACAGGGAAGGAAGCAATATCTAGAAGTGGAAATTGCTCTCCTCTCTCTTCAGCTGTCTTCCCTAGAAAGGTGTATGCTGTGGTTCTCCATTTCATGGTAACTTGCAGTTTCCTCCTGATAAAGCAGTGTGCACAGGCTCAGAATTACTGAGGAGAATCAGTCTTGGCAAAAGGGAAGAGAAAAAGAGGCTTTCAATAACTGAATTTTTTTAGCAACTTCAGAAGTTCTGGGAACAAAAGATCCAGCCTGGCTATACAATTGTAAAACTAGAATGCAGTTTATGAAAGTCTGCTCTCATCAGGAGCTCAGAATCTCCTTTTGAAAGGCTAAAGTCCTCTAAGTGCTGGTGACAAGCAGCTCTTTTTCTTTTCCCAATGTCTTTTGGCAGTCTTTACTTCCTATTTGAACCTGAGATTAATGCCAGGCTGTTTCTGAAATATTCAGACCTGTAGACCATTTGTCAAACCTCTAAACCAGAGTACAGCAGAGTGCAGAGAACAGGATAAATTTAGCCCATGCTGAGTCCCACAGCTGGATTCCTCTGTGATATCCAGTGCATTTCATTTAAATCTAACTCAGGAACCTCTATATTCCACCGTGACAGAGGCTCCTTCCCAGAGACACGCTGCCTCTTTAAAGGGTGTCCTGTGCTCCTGGTGGAAAATCATAAAGCAGGAACTGTAGAAGTCCTTTGTGTACACTTTAGCCCAAGTCCTTCCTGGATTAATCTTTCTTAGCTGAAATGGTGAAAAAGGTCTTTCTGTGGTGGTGTTTGGAAGGTTGGACACCACATGTGTCAGGGCACTGTGAATGACAGAGACCGTGAGTGTTCCCAGGGGGACCTATCCTACCACCCCAGCCAAGGACCAGGGAAGCCTGGGAGCAGCTCCCTGGGCATGGGGATAGGATGAGGCCAGGCCAGGATGTACCCCCAGGGTTAAGTTCAGACTTGGTACAGGAAACCAGGATCATACACAGTCCCAGAACGGCTGGGCAGGGCCTTGGGGATGGAACTGGGCTTGGCAGAGCCATGGCTGTGCCAAGCT
Organism: Pachycephala philippinensis; assembly: GCA_013397055.1. Lineage (NCBI taxonomy): Eukaryota > Metazoa > Chordata > Aves > Passeriformes > Pachycephala > Pachycephala philippinensis. The sequence goes on along the minus strand of VWZT01007877.1, from coordinate 583,486 downwards.
GGAGATCAGCTTCCTATGGCAGCACTGGTACAGGGACTCAGGTGGGGTTCTGGCCCATGGCTGGGCTGAGGAGAGGCCCCGGGGAGGCTGGGCAGGGATGGGGAGGGCCCTTGTTAGCATCCCATGGCCCTGACAGCGTGGAAGTCACACCATGTGCTCTTGGGGCTGTCACAGAGCAGCTGCCTGACACAAGGATGAAACCAGGTCTTAAAAGTCTTAAAACACAAGAAGGAAAAAACTGTATGTAAGTCTCTAGCAAGAAATGAAGAGGCACTTGGGTTTGGATTTTTTGCATTTGGCAGGCAGAGGGCATACTCAGCCTAGACCTAAATATAGCCTTCTGTCTGCTTCGAGGCTATTTATTCTTTCTGTCTCCTGACACCAGTACACACAATATGAACTTAACATGCAGCAGATGCAGCACTCATGCAAAATCATACAATCTGTTTTGGAGAAATTGGTGTGCTGGGAGTGCAGGACTGGCCAGTGAGAAGCCACAATTCTTCCCCAAACACCTGAAACTGGTACTGGGTATTGGGAAATAAGATGTTCAGAACCAGTTGAGGCAACTGGGATGACTGATCAAGAGTTTTCCACCTGACTGATTTTTCCAATAAAAAGTCACAGACTCTGCTCCCCTCCAAAATTACTTTTTTTTCCTGTCAGAAAGAACCACAGCTCCCTGGCCAGCTTCCTCTAAAGCTTTTGCAGTTTTATTCCTGCCTCCAGGAAAATGGTGTGTTTTGGATCCCTGCATGGAAAATAACTGCATGGAAAAATTAGCAACAATTAATGTGTCAATACAAAAGCATTATTTTCCGCACAGAGAGACTCTGCTGTCAGTGCTTAAATTACCAGCCTTAATCTTAGCTCACATATTCATTAGAAGAATTTTATAATGTATTACATCATGCAGGACATATATCCTCACTTAATTAAATAACTATTCATCTGGTGGAAATCTGACAGATCCTTAATCGTTAGAACTGAACTATTTCACACAGAAGACTGTCCATTTGCTGGCAAAAACCTGTTACTGAATGCAATGAGACAATTAAAATATATACTGTATGTGGCACTCCGATAAATATTTACTAAAATCACTTTTTCTTTGCAATATTGTTTTTCTATGAGCAGATACACATTGAGTCCCCAGAGGTGGGGTGGGTGCCCCAGATAGTGGGGTCTTTAACATCCCCAAATGACTAGGTCCTGGGAGTCTCTGTGGGTCATCCATGCCCAAGCTGTCAGGATCCTCAGCCTTCCCAAATCCTAGGGTCCTTGCCTTTGGGACGTGGTGGTGATGCTGGAGATGCTGAGCCAGGTGTGGCTGCAGTTACAGCTGTGGGATGAACCCAGCCCCAATGTCACCATTGCACAGCCAAGCGGGGCACAGAAAATTGTCTTTTGTAATTATTTGTGCCAAAGAAGGCACGATTCTGAATTAAAACAGAAACCTTCCAGGCTCATCTGAAACCAGCGGCCTGGGCTGGGCTAAGAGCCAACACCCTCCAAAGCAAGGAGTCATCATTGGCACTTGGGGCATTTTTCATTTTACATCAACTTTAAACATCGTTACAGAAGAGCACTAAGCACCAAAAAGTCTGCTGTTACTGGGAAAAAATGCAGTACTATGTACACCTCTGATGGTCTAGCCAGCTGCACAAATCCCAGATCAAATATGCAGGCACTTCTTCAAGAGCCCCAGCTACCTATGTTGTCCCTCAGGTAGCTGCCTTTTGCCTGCCAAAAATTAAATCAATGGGTATTTTTAGTCCAAATCTATTCCCACATCAACACTTGAATCTGGAGATAGCTTGGAAAGCGCCCATGCACTTTTCTTATTCCACCCAGTAGTTTTAAGATGGTTCCTTTCCAGGAAAAATGTTGTGTTCCCTTGAACAGAATTATAAATAGGGAGAAGAAATTCAGATGTGCTGTTTCTTTTTACATGACCCTGCTCTCTGCTCCGGTAGCAGCACACGCTGGGTGTAGTTCAGGGACTGGGGTCTGCTCCCAACACAGGACTGACAGGGGAGTAGCTTTGCATGTTGCTGCTGAGCAGCAGGTCCACTGACTCCTGACTCTTGAGCAGCATTCACTGCTGGTTGGCACTCACAAATCATGTTCAACCAGTCCTTCTTTGCTGTTGGTCCAGGTTCCTTCTGTCCATTCTGTAGAAGAGTTTGGACTTCACATTGCTGACTTTGGGTCTACCTGGCTGCAGCTCCTCAAGAGACTGTGGTCTAAGAGCACGGGCTGCACCATGGCACGTGCCTTCTCCACCTCTTCTCCTTCCATTTAAGATCTCAAAACATATCCATGGCAACTGCAACTCCTGCTTACAAGAGAACAGAGACATTAAGAAATGCCTAGGCTCTCCTTCCAGAGTTTGGCATCAAAACATAGGATACAAATTCAATGCCTCTCAGTTCCCTGGGAACTATGACCATCTCCTTGGTCTCCGTCGTCTTCTCCAGGGACCCTGGGCCACTAGAGCACCATAGTTACCCTAAATACACATCAGCAACTGAGCACAGCACTTGGCTTGAAGAGACCCCTTTCCTTGTTAAAGGATCACAGAGATGTAGAAAAGGTGGGACAATAGGAGAAAGACAGTGTAGGAAAAACACTAGCTCATTATAAAGGAGCAAGATATGAAATAGCAAGCAGCTTGCATTTCATATGGCCAGAAAGGTGAGGTCTAGGAGAAAAAAATGGATATGTTGGAACAGACTGTTCCAGCAAAGCACAAAGCTAAATGTGGCACACAGACATGTTATTCACCCACAAGCTCTAAACCTACAGAGGAAGCATACGCCTGTCAACATTTTGATTTATAATAGAATTAGCATCACATTACAGCAAAACCAAAAGAAGGCTTAAAAAGGCGACCCTAAAATGGAAGAGAAAAATGAAGGTATTGAAAGGGCTCATTATACTCTGCTGATCCTGGCTGACAGGTACTGAGAACAAAGAGGTGAGAGGGGCTGTATTTGTGAGAGAGTCTGCCACTCCCCAATATTCGTGTACATCTACAAACCACACTGATCCTTTGGGGGGACAACAGAGTGACATTAGAATGATGCATACCTGGCAAGAAAAACTCTGCTCTCTGCTGTTTGACTAGTCTATCTGCTGTGCCTTTTTCTTTCTTTTTTCTATTATTTTTTTTTTTTTAACTGTTGCTCAGACCCTTAATCAATGATTAATTTGTAAATGAAGGTCAAGTTTCTTTCTTCCCAGGGATACTATATATAAACAAAGAAAAGGGTGTTTCAAGACATCCTACTGTAATGTGTGTCTTTTTCTGTAAGGTTGCAGTGGTTATATCCAAGGCTGAGGTTTTAAAAAAATTATGTTTCTTATTAAACCAGCTGATATTATGGGGAAGAAACAAAGTTTTCTCAGCCTTCTCATGTATTCTGTTTTCTTTCTCCCGAGACCATGCAATATTGTCTTTACTTTTTATTACCTCTCTCTACAAGGCTAGGTAGGTCATGATAGTTATAGCATGTTACATAGTAGTCATGCCACTAAGTCATTGCAAATTCTTCCTGAAAAGACACCACAGACATTAAAATTAAAAAGAAGTTTTCTAAAAATATTTTCTTTGTGCAGACTTTGGATCAAGCCATAAGGACTCAGCACAGATGCTGTAAATTCAGCTGAGAAAAAGGAGTCAACAAGAAAAATGTAATCCTTAGGTGCCTGAGTTCAGGTAGGAGACAGAAGAGGTACCAACAACATCCCACACAGATATAAAATGGTGTCTTGTTTTGTTTTCCTCACAAAACTGGAATATTTACCTTAGGTATCCAAAGGATCATCATTCTTTTTGGGTCTTAGCCTCACACTTGTGACTGATAAGATCTAACAACACAAACAGCCCATGACCTAGCAAGGTTCAAATTGCATTTGCCACATTGTTGGGAGTTAGAAGTTACAGAAAGTCTGGTTACCTTGGGCACAGGCAAAGTTAGATGTTCAGGAGTTACTGGCATCCAGCGGATGTTGCCTGTGTGCAACCATCAAAAAAGCAATGCATGAATACATTTTTATTGATGTAACTCCATGTTATCACCACTGCATTGGCAATCACATACCTTCATACCTTCCCACTTTGGCTTTGCATTTCAAGACAGAGAGCAATGACCTTTCTTGGCATCCACCCAAGAGTCCCTGGTGGTTGTTTTCAAACAACATAGTAGCAGGTTAGGCCTTGTGCTCACATTGAACCTAGAAGCAGAGCCAGACAGTCACATCTCAAACACATGGAAAACCTTTGGTTTAATGTGGCTTCCAGGAAGAACATCTATGGCTATCACAGTAGAATCCTTGGCTCTAGGATCTCTGTGTTTTATGAGGCATAAGCAGAACCAAACACCATTCTGCTATTCCAAGCAGAAAGAAACGTGTGGTTACAGAGACAGGACCATGCTGTGGAGAAAGGGTCAGAAATGGAGCTATGGAGAAATAGGTCCCAATGGACACCTGAGGTGTCCAAACAAAGGCAATCACTTGGTGTGATCAGCCCATCACAGCTTCTAATACTCAAGCTGTCCTACTCAGACATCTCCATCACGTCCTGCAGGCGTGGCCAAGAAGTAATAGCAGGTATGATGAGTAACACTGGTCAGCAAGGCTGCTTATCTAATTACTGTCTGGCTGTTTCAGCTACAACCCTCTTCCTTGCCCTTCCACCATGTCGGCAGCCAAACTTATAACGAGGTGGCAGGCCAGGCCCAGGAGGAACCTGTGGCAATCTATGAGGAGGTAGGTAGAGATGAAGTACAGAAGTAATACAGGTTTAGTAATTAAGCTTTGTTCTGTTTCACAGAAAATCTTGCACTACTTATATTAGAGAGACAGAGGTGAAGCACTGGACTTTACGTGTGTTGGTTTCTCAGTCTGTTTTTGGGCAGTGGCTTTAAGGAGGAAATGCTGTTCTTCCTGCTATGTGATTTTAAAATATGCATAGAAAATACTTACAGAAGTGGCATATACAGATCTATCTAAAGCCAACTGATCTCCTTGAAGGTCACAGTTCCTGATGAGCAGATTAAAGATGCGCAAGATCAAATTTCCTTGAGGAGGGCAAAGTGAATAGGCTCTTCTGGTAAGAAATCTCCAGCAAAGATATAAGGGAGTCACTGGCCAGTTGTACGGGGTGTTTATACTTATATTTTCTACCAAGAGCTCAATGTGTTCAGCTGGTCACAGACTCAAGTTTTCATATAATTAAACCCCCCTGGACAACAGAGCTCACTTGCCCAGCTGAACTACAAGCTTTGCAGAGCTGAGAGGCCCTCCCCAGCAGCTCAGCACTCCACACAACTCTGTCCCCATCACATGCAACCCCTCAGCCAAAAACCAGTATGCTTTTTACTTGGGAGCATGCAAATATTTACTGGCTGAGAGTCTGAGTTCCTGTGCAAATTCTTCATAAGTTGTCTTCTCTCAAGCTGATAAAAAGAAAACAAGAAAGTCTCCTAAAGCAAATTTTGAGAACACCACTGAACAGGGCTTTCTATCAAAGGTTCCCCTATGAAACTCCAGAGTGACACATTACCCTATCACAGCTCAGCTTTACCTCCAACCAAGCAATTCTCTATTGTGATACCAGTAACAACCAGGCAATAGCTGGTATGGCACAGAAATTGTGACATGCTCAGGAACCAAGTATTCCTGCTAAGATTTGAGGGAAATGCAGAGGGTGACCCCTTGGTATTAACCTTCGGACCATGATTAAAGACCTTGAAATCTGATTTTACTTATAATTCTCATCACAGAAATGTGAAACAGCAGGTAAAGGAGGCCCAAATCAGGCTGCTTTTCCAAGTGCCACATCACTTTTGGAAGACTAAAAACCAAGCTGCTGTTTAAGAAAAAGGTATTACAGTGCAAGTCAGAAAAGCATCTGGGATCATTTCTTCTCTAAAATTAGATGTCCAGTGTGTATTAGATAGGCATGAAAGGTTGTTTGAAAACAGCTGATGGAAGAACCAAGGGCCAGGAGCAGGAGAACAAACACAAAGCAGGATGCACAAGGCCTCCTAGCAGCAGACTGCAAGAGCATGCCAAGAGGAGGGAGGGAAAATAGGAGTTCTTGGAAGGTAGTAGGGGTAGTGAAGAGTTTTTCCACACCACCATAATGACACAGGCTGCTTGTAATGAGCACTCCCAGCTGCACTGTTGCTATAGCCAAGCCTTTATTTCCAGCCCTGGTTTTCATTTCCAAGCAGCGGTAGGACTCAGAACACCTCTGTGAGACTCAGCTATCCCAATCCCAAAGGGAAAAGCAAGCAACATTCTCTTTCCTATCATCTCCCCACATCCTTTGATATCTCTTTCCACACCTCTGAAAACACTGAAGTTTAACAAAGGTGGGCATTTTCTCATTTTCACAGGGAACATTAAGACACTGCAATCAATGTAAAATAGCGTATCACCTCTGAGGGACACCAGGGGCATTTCCAGTGGATCTTTCTGTTCCAAAGCCAGCTAAGACTTCTAAGGAAGACTGCCTTTTTGCACCAATGAGGTTCTGAAGAGACTGGGGCCTTGACAATTTTCAGACCAGAAATGGGAGGCAAAGAACAAGAAATGCCAATGATCCTCCAGAGTTCATAGACCTTCTGCTCCTATTGAGTGCTGAGAGATTATTTTGCCCTTCACACATCCTGCTCTAACCTCGTCAGAGCAGAATGGAAATTTGTTAAAGGGTGTCTGTTGAACTCGTAATTCCTTCAAGTTAGTCTGGCCTTTTACGACCTACATTTGCCCGTCAGACCCCTTCTTGTGTGTGTCCCAGCATTGGGAAAGCACTGCATGGCTGATTTACAGCTGGCTTTTATTAGGCTTGAGGAAGAGAGGGGGATCTGAGCAATGAAAACTCTGTTACACCAAGTTCTGAGAAAGCCAAAAAGTAGCCTGCACATGAATAATATAAGATAGGCTATAGTCTTCCTCTTGTTTTTCAGATACAACAGAATAACTCTAAAAATCTGATACAACTAAGCAGGTTTTAGAAAGGTGCTACAGCCCATCTATATTTACATCAAGAATGGGGGAAGGTGAGCAATGTAAACCTCTTTGGGTAGCTCCAAATATCTCCAGAGGCACACACACACACATTGCCTGTACAAAGGCTCCAAGCACGGTGGGAAAACACTGCAGAACTGCAAGGACTACTCAGGAGCGCCAGCAAGTGCGTGGCTCCATTTCAAATCAAACAGGGACAATATTTGTTGTTCTTAGCCATTTTCTTAGCACTCAGGAAATCAAATGCCATGCTATTCTTCCCTTTTATGCTGGGCATTTAGGAGGCTAGTTGTCATTGGAGTGCTATCTGTCAGGAAATTTTAAGAGAGTTTCTTTTCTTAACAAATTTTATCTTTTCCAAGAAATAACTTCGATGGTTTAGAATGAGTTGCTGTAAAAGCTTATCTGCTTGATAAATATTTGTGAAGTTCTCTAGACCCTGGAAAACTGACAAGCCTTTGGAAGCCTTTATGCTGGGTTTCAGTGGGAACGTGCTCTGATCCAACACACACTGCCAGATTTCACACCAGACAGCTAAGACTGGATAGAAAAAAAACAAAAGTAAAAGAAAAAACTTTCTAATGAAAATAATCAGCTGTTTGTAACATACAGATGAACACTGGATTTACCCCTAATCTGCCATTGCTCCTTTAAGCTCTTAAATCACAACTACAATTACTGTGTCTTCCCTGTAACCCTTCCATATGTCATTCAGGTCCATTGCCTCTGTGCTGTTTATTTAAGCCTACTTTGGCATGTCTTTTCCCCTGATACCATTTTTATTGAGTGAGCCCAGCACAGCAGGAGTTTTGATCTCCTCGTGCCGGTTACATAACTCCTCTCCCCTTACCAGGAATTTGGGACACAGGCACACACTGCCCCAGATCCACCTCATGAAGGAGCAGCTTAATTCCCTACAGAAAAGTGAAAAAACCCCAGTGTTATTGAAGATAAAACATGCAGATAGTTCTATTCTTCTGAGGATACTTGACTGGCATAGTTAAAACCCTTTACTTCACAACATATAATTAAAATAGACTGGAGGTGAGCAAGTTTCTTTCCTACCCACCCTGTTTTACCATCTCTGCTGATTTGTGGTTAGACTTTCCTCATGAAACTTTACTTTTGCCAGAGAATTAGCACAAAACTTTGAGACAGAGCTAAGAACAGATGCTACCTCTGAAGAACCAGCCTCATACTCAAATCCCAGTGGCCCCAAAACTGAGACTTACCCAGCCCTGAGTGGGGAGGCAGGTGCAATGTGCCCTTTGCAGCTGTGGAGTGATGCCTCACACATGCTGCAGGATGCGGGCCAGCCCCAGGAGCAGATCTGAGCTCACCAAGCCTCAGGCCTGGCCTCCTCTGTGCCCAAACCCATGGCTTGTAGCCCAGCTCTACCCTGGCCATAAGGGCACTCTTCATTTAGCACGAGTTGAGCTGGGGATAAGTGAGGGCAGATGGGGCCTCCCAGGCCACACCTCTGCCCAGCCACCCACCTGGTTGAGGCAAATACTCTCAGGCCTCCAGAGAGGTCCAGAACTCAGGACAAGGCTTCTCTCTGCTCTAGTGAGGAAGTCTGCCCGAGAGAGCAGGCTTAGACATTGTGGTCACCCAACCGACAGCATGGCACAGCCTAGTGACAGACATCAAGATTTTATGGATCATTATAATTAAAACGGGTTTCTTTCCAGGTACCTCATTGCAATATTCCATTAGAAACTGATATTCCCAAGATCTCAGCTTTTGGGGTTAGGTCACACCTCAAGGTCACCAACACCTTGCCTCGGACCTCTCCTGGGAAACAAGAACTGAGCAGAGTTCCTGAAACAGCACCAGAATCTTTACTCACGTGATGGACATCCAGCTGCTGGGTGCACAGCGTGCTCAGGAAGAGCTCGTTTCTGACTCAGTGGTCTCAAAACAAGGAAAACTTTAAATAATCAGATCCAAGAGATGACTTTGATCCAGCATCTTGTCCAATATTTTTGTTGCAGGAGACAGGTTATTGTTACAATCAGCATTTGACTACACTGTTTTTTGGGGCATAAAACATCATGTACAAAGGGTGCATTTAACATCAGTGCTGAGCCTTGCACCCCTGGTCACACAAACCCTTTTGTGGGACCTTTCATGAAACAGAACCACCACAACTTTTCTGCCCATCGGCAGCACAGCTCAGGTTTCTCCTTGGAGTATGGCCCAGCCTTTAATAAAGATGGCTCATTGAGGCTTCTTTGGGGTCACTGCAATGCAGGCTTTTGCCACATTGCTTGAATACGATGGCCCATGAGATCTGCGAGCAAGTTCAGGGGAAGGGAAGCATCCAAATTCTTTTCTGGTTTGTCTGCAAAATGTAATAGATGAAATATTTTGCTTGTGATGATCTGCTTTCTGGCAGGCAAGCCTAAAGGATTCAGTCTTTGTCCAGTAAAGCTTTCAAGCAGGAATAGCCAGGAAATCAGTGCAAGAAGAAACAAACAACCAAACACACACAAAAACTTCCGGGATTCTCCAACCTTAAAGCAAGGCCAAGTTTATGCTCAAAATGCAACCTTTTGTTTTTGGGGTTTTTTTTGCAAACAATATATTGGTAAGAAGAAGAAATGGAAATTTATAAGCACCTTTGGCTTCAGTCAGATGATTTCCACTGAAGTCACCACCTTCTTCCTTTGTATGTTTGGCTAGTGATGATGTGTTAATACGGGACATACTCACCTCATTTGCTTTCTGGTCTGTCTCTGGAAGAAGCAGATGCTGTGCATGCTAATCCAGCCAGGATAACAGCACCACAGAGCTTTGCTGGGCCCTGTCCATAAGCACCACATGGCGGGGGCCGTGACACCACAGGCATGACAACCTGCAAAGGTGAGGTCATGATGAGTTTCCCAAAGCAAGGCCTCAACAAGCTGGTGCTCAGGCTGCCCCAGAGACTTCCTAATGCTCATGGCAAGCCAGGTGAGCAGGCAACCTCTCTGGCATGAGAAAGAAGTGAAAAATTCGGTGTCTGCTTCTGACACGGATGCACACAGACAGACTTTTATGTGCTTAGACTAGATTTCCCCTTAGGACTGGAGTGTGCTGGAGCCGCTGGCCACCTATGTCTCTTGCTGCTGCCCTGCAGCTTTTTTCAGAATACTGTGGGAGAAGAAATGCAGATATATTTCTGGAAATTACACGGTGATCAGGACATCTGGAACATCTTCCACCCAGCCAGCACAGCCACTAACTTCAGCCACTTCAATTTTATTTCAGCTCCAGCAACACCGTTTAGCAGCGCTGTAACATTAAACCTGTCACTCCCACCGTGGTGCTGCTGCAGCCACCCGGGCACCAGACGGGCTCTGGAGTCAATGGCTGCTTCCATGGGATAACAGGTCAGCCACACCCGAGGGGACGTGCACATGTACAGCTGCTGGGACCAGAAACACAGGGTTTCAGGCTCCGGTTCTGGGGTATCCACATTTGGCTTATCTCAAAGCTGTTATCTGTTGGATCTATTTTCTCTAGTCAGCAGGGGGAGAAAGTAGTGACTTTTTTCCTGTTTTGTGGTTAAAATGCTGTGGCTCAGAAGTGCTGCTGGGACAGCTTTGAGGCCCCAAACACTCATCCATCAGCCACAGGACAAGCGGCAATCTTCAAAAGCAATAAGAGCTGAAATCCCGAGGCAGTGGCAGTTGGAACACAGCTGAATAGCCTTGACCCACAATCCAATGTCCTGGAGAGTAACTTGATGACAGAAGCCATTTTTATATGAACTAGTATTGTACTTTTACCATCCCACATTTCAATTTTTATAGGTATCCTACAGTTAAAGCAAGAATTCTCCAGACAACATCAGGATGCTGTGGTGGCAGGACCTCAAACATATAGTATTGTCACTGCCAGGAAGAACTTGCAACAGGAACAGCCCAGCCTCACTAGAAAAGTATCATTCAGACTTTTTAGAGAAGTGGAAAAAGTATTAGGCACTTTCCCAAAACAGGATGATATCTCAAACTCAGCTTTAGGCCTCAGAGGGCCAAGTCAGTGTGTTCTCTACAGGCAATGCTTCCACTTTTGAAGGACAGAGTCAGCTTTTACAAAGTTGCGGCAAAATTTTCATAGGGTTCTGACTGATTGGTAAAATTGCCCTGCTAGTGGCTGCTCAGCAGGAAAGCAAACATCACAAGTGGGCTGTTTTCCATCCCTTCAGATCTTTTAACATTTTAGTAGTGGTATCAGTAGGGAACAGGAAATCTCAGAAGTACTGAAAAGAAAACCCCTACAATTCCTTTACTGCAATACACAACTCTGAGCCATCAGCAGAGTTTGCCCTCAGCTCAGAGTTTTCCCATTCAAATAAGCCCATTGAAACCAGCTGTGATCAGAAGGTCTTTGTCCTGCATCTAATTTTCCCTGTCAAAGTCTCTTCCATCCAAGTCTCTGCAGGGAAGAGTTATCTCTCTGTGATTCCACCTCTAGTCAAATCCCTTGTGCCCTACTGAAGGTGACAAAAAGAATATTTTCTGTAACACCCAACAATTAACTGGTACTGCACATCAGGAGTATCACTCAGTTCATCATCTCCCTCCTTTATTCCAATGTAGGTGGAAGCAGGACAGGTTTTATCCTGCAGTGCTTGAGAAATTGTTCAAATACACTCCCTTTTCTGAACTTTTCAAGGTTCTCAGCTGTTCTGTTAATTTTTGCCATATAAAGACACATTTCCTCTAAATGTCTGTGAACATAGGAGGAAAATACAGGCTCTTCCATACCTCTGTCTGCACCTGATCAAATCTAGACTCAGTCTGGAGTGGCTGTGTTGCTATTTCTACTGCACTTCAAAAGAACAAAGCTACTCTTCTGTCACAAAATCTTCTCAGGGAAGTATAAGGCAAAACTAATATATTGCATACTGCATTCCCAGAAGCCCAGCTTTTGAACAGGAAAAGGTCTACATTTTCTGTATAGTTTGACTGCTCAAATTACTTCTATTAATAATTTGTCAGAAGGATTTAGGGTAAGCTTCTTGAAGGCATATTGATCATTTTGAACCCAGAACAGCACACATAAAGCTGCCAAGAAAAAAAGTTATCCTTTCAGATAATCATATTCATGAGGTCAGCAGAGGACATTAACTCTCAGCACTTTGCTTTGTTTCCACATGATCTCTTCTCCCTGGGGTGTGAGATTAGATTGGGAGAAAAACCAGTTACCTCTCATCGCTCAGCCAGTCATCAGCACTGAATCTCTCAGTGCTGCTGTGAGTCAGCTACAGATTGCAGCAACCTGAAGTCACAGCCAGGGCACTGAGGGAGGGAAATGAAAGGACTGACCCTTTGTTCCTTCTTGCCTCTCTCCTTCACACCCCACCCAGCAGGGGTTCATGGCACTCCAGTGCTCACAGGCACTGGCACTCTCACTGCTCTGGCCATTGCACCCAAGGAGATCAGGGTCTCTGGCAGCTTGAAGGTAGAAGGTGAATTGAGATTTAAAGGCACAGAGCTGGGAAGAGCCAGTGGAAACTCTGGGTCCAGTCATGCCATAGGATGACTTGGAGATTCAGTGTCCTTTGCTACACTGCACTGATCAGCGCAACTTCCTGGGAGTCTGAAGTACAATGTAATGGCTCAGCCATCCATCCCGGGCCAGGGGTACTCAGCTCATCATTCTGCAGGACAGCCTGCTCACGTGGCAGGGAGCAGGGCAGGCTGGCACATTTGGGATGATGCAGCTGGCTCAGCCAGAGGGGCAGAAGAGAAAAGCAGAGGCAGAGATAAGGCTCTTATCACTATGGCAACTGCCAGGGAGCAGCACCATGCTCATGGGGGGAGAAGGGAAGAAAGGGAGAGGGGATATAAAACCCAGAAAGCATAGTCAGGGAATTGCTAACCAGGGGAAAATGGAGGTGGGAGAGCAGCAGCAAAGCCCACTGTTGCTGAAGGGGAAAGCAAAGGGCTCATGGGTGGTGTTCAAGGAGGAGGCTCTTAAGCTCCCAGCACAGGTCAGCTCTGCCAGCCTCCCCATTCACATCCTACAGGACATGGTCTGCTGCAGCCAGGCATGGCTCTCTGGCAGGCCAGCAGAATTCCCCATCACCTTCTAGAAGACACCAAAAAATGTGTGAGACTCAGGTAACTGCACAGGTCTTTGAGCCTGAGATGCCAGCAGTGCTGGCATCGTACATAATGTGCATGCATAATTTAAAGCGTGAAATATTCATTTTACTCAAACCGCAGATGAATATTAAGCTTGGATAAAGATGCCAGATGGGTGGTGAATAAATTATATTCCCTTAAATGCATCTGAAACAATGTAAAATAAATATTGAAAAAATTAGCAGGCTGAAGATCATGCCAGCGCTGTACAACTTGTTTCATGTTTGCAACAGAGTACAATGAAAAGGTAGGTTGGATTCAAACTAATCACATTTGTTCAGCTTTGCCTCATCCAGGAAGGCTTCACCAGTACAATCTGGAAGTCAAGGTGAAAAATTCACTCCTTATTTCCCACACAGTCACAGCACAAGTTACTCTCCACAGAATGAAAACATACTGTGTTTGCTCCAGGCTTCCAGGAGACTCCTGTCCCTTCTCATCTCCCCTCTGTCAGCAGTCATTCACATGCCCTCATGATTTGAGAGAGAGTGTGGAAACTGATTCCTGGGACTTCTCTTCACATAGGTCATAGAAAGGGCTCATTTTACCACCTTACCTGTATATGTGGTGTGGGCTCTCCAGCTTGCCTGAATTTCAGTAGCAGTGACTGAGTGGGTTGCACCACCAAACTCTGATTCAGAAGAAAACACAAGTGCAAAATCCTTACCAAGCAGATGGATGAACAACCCCTCCAGAGCTGGGAGGGCATTCACCTAGCACAGAAAATCTCTCAGCTGCTCATGCAAACAGAGGACAGGCTGCCAGCTCAGCAGTGGGTCAGGCTGAGCAATGTACAAAACCCAGAAACTCCAGGCTGAACAATGTGCTTTCCCACGAAATCTAGAGTAAGGCTTCCCAGGCTGAGGTACATCTATGCTATCCTCAACCTCCCTCCAAGCTGAAGGCAAGAAAAGGTGTTCTCCAGAGGCCATGGGAAGCAGCCAGGTTCACCTGACAGAGGCATGGGAGATACTGCCCTCACCTTGGTGGCAGAGGATATGGAGGCACTGAGGAAGTCACATCCCTCGATGCGATGATGGGCTGGCTCAGGTCCCCAAGCTGTGTTCTTGCTGCTGCAGCCTCCTCAGTGGTTGCTTTTCTGCGAGGGAGAGACGCTGCCCTTCAGTGATGGACAGGCTTGGCAGGGTCTCCTCAGCTCCTCCAGATGTTGGGAACAGGGAGGATGGTGGGTGGTGAACTGAGAGAGCCCTGACCACCAGACAGCACCTCTGTGCTCCTCTCTTCCTTTTGGCAAGACTTGAGTGATGAAAGCACAGCACCACATGGACTGCTGGGGACTAACTGTGCAATAACCTGCTGTGCTCACACTGCCACCCAGTTCAGCAGTGCAGCAGCTGATTTTCCACTGGGAGACTGACTTGGGGATGAGCTGTGAAAGGAACCACTGCCATACAGCTCAACCAAAGCACGAGGGATTGTACTGACAAAACAGGGTCCGGGATTTCTTTATTTTAGTTAACTGCCCTGTTCTCTCACCTTGCTGCCAGTTTTCCATTGCTGAGCAGCAGCTGTGCATTAACCCACTGGGAGCTGCCCTGAAACCATGGGCAGTTCCCCAGCTCAGCACTTGTCAAACAAGAAGTTTAGTCTCCATTAACTAAAGGCCTGAACTGAAGGGAAATTTGCTAAACTGCATCAAATATTGTTGGGGATACTGGTATTCACAATGACTTTAGCCTTAATTATGTTGATCTTAATTAACTTTCAAATCTAGCCTATTTTAATTGTCCGTGTTGAACACCATTCAACCACTGGGAAAAGGAGTTGAGGTTTCTTCTTGGTGTACAAGTTACAGCACAGCAGCCGAGTCAGTCACTGCTCACACTGTAACCCTTCACAAACGTGACTTCTGACACATTAACACAAATATCTCCCCGTGAGGTTTAAATGAAGGCTTTGCCTCACAGCTACTGCAGGCTCAGAGTACCTGCAGCATTAGCTCAGCTCTTGCAAATAAAGAGAATGTGGTCAAGCCTGTAGGATGAATAGAGAAATGACCCCAGTAAATGGCTATGGGATGAAATGGCATGTGTGCTCTGTGCAAAGGACACTCTTGTCTCAGTCAAGCAAAGTCACCTGAAGATCATCGGTTCATCTACAGTTAAAGAAGCCTCTTTTCCATGAAGTGAGGGTCCACGTGGCACCTGGCTTTGGCTCACCCCCTCCACTCGGAAGTGGAACACAATCATGAAGGCCATTTGCAATCCTCCCCAGGCTCACACAAGGCACCTCACACGTGCAGCCCAGCTCACAGCACACCACTGCCAGTGCAGAGCCCTTTGCAGGGATGTCCTACCCATGGTGGGAAAGTGCTTCAGCTGCAGGAAACCTTTGGTCTTCTGTGCTCCCCTTCAGCACAAAACTCCCACCATCAGTGCAATACACGGGCAGTTTCACTGAAAAGGGCAGTCCACACAGACTTTGCTGACTTGCAGCCTGTGCTCAGGCTATGCAGACTGGGATTTCCATGTAGAACAATCTCTGAGGAAAAAAAAGCATGTGATCTCATCCTAAACTATGAGCTCAGTTACCCTTATATGAAGGGACCAATTCTGTAACTGAAGCATTTTTGGGCAGCTCTCCATATGAGCATCAGCATAGCACAAGAGAAGATGTCTCTGTGGCTTCCTCTGAGAGAACAGTATAGGTTCCCTTAAATGTTGAAAGCAGTTTAGGTGCTGGAAACAGCTCTAAATCCCTTTCACATGATAAGTGAAACTCTTGAACTCTCCTGGATAACCTATATTTTTTCCTTCTTAAAAGAAGATTCATTGACCTGAAAGAAGGATTACTAACTGAAAGACATTAGATTTAGGCTACCAGGCAGAAATCCTTACTAATCGTGGCTAATCTTATGCCTGCTTAAATTCTGCTTTCAGAAGTTTCTGTCCAATCACTCACAAAACAACCTATATTTGAAAGACAGACTGATGTCATTAATTACCTTTATCCCTCATCATCTCTCTCTCATCTGCCTTAAAGAAAAGCTTAACCCTGCGGTTAAAAGTTTACCTTGGACTTGGTAGTTCACAGAGGACACGTCTGCATGGGAAAGGCAAAGAGTTGCACTGCATTCCTGGAGAGAAATTTCGTTCCCTGCTCTGCCACAGGCCTCAGGCCCCCATCAACCAAACTCTGCACTGTCCCCATGTCCCGCATGTGTCCAGGGAGCTCATGCTGCCCCACCTGATGGATGTGGGAAGCAGAAACATTGCAGGGTACAATACTGTGAAAATAATGACAGTCCCAGCCACAGGAGCCCAGAAGTCCTACAGGAGCTCTTCCAGGAAAAGAGGACAAAAACCTCCGCTCCTTGAATGGGCACTACAAAAACGGTGCTTTTAGGGCCTATTCCACTGCCATCTGGCACAAACCAATGCTCAGCAGGGACCTCACAGGACTGAGGTGCCTTTTCCAAGATGAAGATATTCACTTGCTAAAGTACAGCACGAGCTCAGAGGCTGCTTGCACCCCTCTGGCAGCTCCCCTGTGCCCATGCACCGTTCCCAGTGCTGAGCAGGGCACTGTGCCAGGCCCCACTGCCCCGCCCTGTCCGTGCTCAAGGGCTGACCCTGCGCCCTGGCAGGAGGCAGAGGCAGGGCTGTGCTCCCCACTGAGTCTCTCTGGCAGACATAATCACACAGGCAATGGCCCTAAATCCCTGTCTGACGTCTCAGCCATTCTGGATGCCGTTAGAGGCAATTTTCTGTCCAGCCGCTGGGTTTAATGGGATGTGCAGTTAAACAGATTCATCCTTTCAGCTTCACTCTGCAGAGCCTTCACTCTCCAGCTGCCACTGCTCTTGTCCCAGGGAATTAGAGTGCTCTTGGTGTTTCTCTTTTGCAGGCAGGCACATTGCTCAGAGAAGCAGCTCTTGCCAAGAAAAGTGTATAATCTAGAAAGCCACCTGCTCAGCTTTTGTTCTTTGAATTTCTTACAATCAATTTCCCTTTCCCAGGAGAAGGTGCAACTGTTTTCAGTGAAGCAGGAAATAGAGGATTCATGATATGCTATAAAAGCATAGCCAGTCCCAGGGAAAAGGTTAATTTCCCTCACTGTGGGGGCTGAATTATGTTATGTGGGAAAGCAGAGACACCCTAGGATCCCCCGTGCTGACCTCCCAAATTTCAGGAAACTATCCTAGTGCCTGCTTCAGTATCTTGCAGATTATGGCCATGTTCCCATCAGGCCAGGTTGCAATGTTAGTACCACACAAAACAAGATGTGTCACTTCAGCTTCCTGACAGGTCTCCATTTCTTCCCTGTGACTTTCTCTGCGACTCCTGCTCGGGATAGAGTGTATGGCATTTGTTACAGGGGGTTCTCTCAGCTGGTCACCCCATGGCAGAGCCACAGTCCACCTCAGGCCCCAGAGCCTGAGGCAGTGAGCACAAGGGCTGTGGGACTGAAAGCCACCCATTCTCCCTGTCATTTGGTTTTGCAGATGTGCAAAATCATTTCATGATTCAATCCTTTATTATGATATGATATTATTATTATGATATGATATTATTATTAAAACTGTTCTTTGCAAACAGGAGCTACATGCAAACATCTGCCCCTACATCTTTGCAGGGTAACCTGAATCCCCACCAGCTTCCTTGGATCTTCTTGTTCAAAGAACCCGAAAAATGACCAGAGAGATACATCACATGACTGTGTGCAAGTGGCAAGCTGTCACAGCCAGTTGTCTTTTATGCAGATAAAAATTTGGTTTCCCTTTAAGGGTTTCTACTATAAATACTTGTAAGATATGGCATGAAACAGGCACTGTTGGGATAAAACTATTCCTCTCCTGAAGTGCACAGCTAAAACGGGTGGGACAAATGGCTGCCTAAAGATATCAATTTCAGCACTGACAACAGAGAGGGTTTAGCTGCCTGGAAAAACCAGCCTTGCACAAGGCCAGCAGCCCTATGGCCAGAACTGCTGCTCCAGACAGTGCTCAGCAGATCCCCTGCTCTCCCCCTCCGGCTGATGCTGCTGTTTGTGCAGTTTCTCCAAGCAGGAGCCCCTTGGCCCCCTCTTGGGAGCTCCCAGTGGTTGGAGGGTACCACACAGGGATGCACCTGAGCCTCCCCAGGATATGGCTCAGAGCATTGTCTGTGCTCTGCTCACCCACCAGCAAAAAAGGGCAGGTCTTAGAGCTATCTGCTCCCTTAGGAACTAGGGACGCATGAGCTGTATTTTCCTTTCTGGACAGCTGGGATCCAGAGGCCCCAAGGTGTAAAGCTACCCCATAAAAATTCCCCACCAGGCCTAAGCCTCTTTCCCATGCACCCCATTAATAAATACTATTCAGTCAATTTTCACATCCAAATTTACACAAATAATGAGAGAAATCAAAACTGGTACCATCCTGTCTTCATTAATGCTGTCATCTGACTCCACACTGGAGACTTTCACCTATCCTTAATTTGATGCCTGGTAGAAACATTTTTCCTGTTGATATTTGTGTTCATTTGATGGTAATTATGACCTTTAAGCATTAACAAAAAAAAATCCCCAGGCAACAGCCTCCATGCACAAAGAGTGCGACAGACCACGGTGTCAGTTTGCACGTAACATATCTCCTCACGACCTGAAGGGGGACAGTGCCATCTGAATCACAGCTACGGGTTAACTGCAATCACCTTGTTACGAAATATCAAGTTAGAATCAGTAACCAAAAAAGACAAACCTGGGTTTGCTGATTCCCCCAGCCTGCTGGATTGCAGGCAGTCACTCACACATCCTGCCTCTGCTCAGACCCTAAATACCAAAGCAGGCTTTCCAGAAACACAGGATCAGCTTCTGCTTCCCCTAGAGGCATGTGCCTCGAAGCACGTCCAAGCCAACCTCAAACACAGTCTGCAAACCAGAGCCAGTCTCATGAGTTGGCATTTTTTGTTTGCTCTGATGACAATTCAATTCTGCACTCAACTGCTTCCAAAATGTCTCAGCTGATCTGACACAGAAGTACCCTGCCACGTCATCAGCTGCCTGTTGCTGTACACCTCTAAGATGGTTTTCTTGGCCAATGCATCAAATCCTTCAGAATAATTCTGTTTCCACACCACAGTCTAATGGCAGTCCAGAGACAGTGATGCCACTCTCCCGCTCAGGAGCTGGGACAACACACTGCTTGCCTTGGCAAGGCAGTGGGAAGCTGGGATGGGCCTCATCAGGAATCAGCAGAGCAGTTTGTGTGGGTAACCAGCTACTTACAGACAAGATACCAGCCAAATGTAGTCACATAGCATCAGCAGGTGAAATTACACCTTGGCTTTGGTAGGAGCTGAGCCCCCTCATGCTGTGGTTGATCTGAGCATCTTAAAAATGGCTTCACCAGGCAGCCTCTGAGGGAGCAGCCCCACAGGGAGCTGGCACCAGCCCTGGACCACCCCACGCATCCCAGAGAAGGGTTCCTGTGGTCATGGGCTGGGTGCCCACTGGCCCTGCCCAAAAGCACTGCACCACTTCCTTCTCGCTGCTCAGATTCCATAAAAACTAGAGTCCACCAAGGAGCACAAAGAAAAGGAGCAAACCAGATGTCCAAGGGGGAGTTGGTGGCACAGCTCAGCTCTAGGGGTGCTGCCCTGGCTTTGGAAATACCTTGTGCAGGAAGGCTGCTGCAAACCAGCCAAGCATGGCTGAGTCAGGGCTGGTGAATCCTGAAGGCAAAGTACATCAACACCAGCAAGCAGTGGACTTGCCAATACTGGTATGTTCTTCAATGCTTTGTTTCTGCCCCTCCAGCACACTCACTTTCCACCTTGGGAGAACCCAGCAATGGAGCACAGCAGCAACCCACACTCTGCCCTGTTTGCCTGGTGCAGGAGGAAACAGCAGGAGCAGTGCTCGGCTCCTCCCCTGCACAGGGCACACTGATGCTTCAACTGCACAGCTCCCCTCTCCATCCATCAGCATCATAAATAATCACAGCAGCTCCTGCTGTCTGAACCATAATTTGTATCTTGTTTTTAACTGCGTTATGTGTAGCTGGTTCACCAGACGCTATCTGAGGAAGCATACAAATAATTCATCTCTATCCTCCATTCTTCCCATACGTGCTTCCAAGCAAGCCAGATTAATCCTGGTCTTTTTCTGCCTCTAACCTCATGTCCATCCTGTGTATCTAGGATCTTATTTTCACCTGCCATCCAGAATTAATGCTTTACCTAGCACATTCAATCTCCTCCCATCTTCTAAACTCACTACTAAATACTCTTCAGAGACCAAGGTGAACTACAGGCAGTACGGCTGGATCAAAAGAGATGATTAGTTTTGTCTTACAAAAAATAACACCTGATACATTATAGCAAGCAGAAATATCTACAATGCTCTCGGTGGCACATTATGTCACTGAAGCACAGCAATTCTGTGATTCTGCATGCCAGAGCCATGAGGTGATTTAATGAGATGTCACTTAAAACTGATTGACGCCTGCAGCCAGAACGGTGTGAACAGCACTCCTTCCCACCAGGCCACAGTGACAAGCTGCTGGCATCTGGTGCCATCAGTGCTGTGAACCCACCCAGCTCCAGGAGAGCTCCAATAATGGGAATGCTGCTACATCCCAGGGCTGCAGCCACGGATTCTCCAATCCCCTGAGGGTTTCTCCCACAGCCTCAGTAAACCACGGGTCAGGGATGGGACAGATGGCCACAGCCATCGCACCTCCAGCCCTCACTGAGGTCTGTGCAAACTTCTGCTGGTGCAAACCAACCCCACTGGTTACCAAACTGCTCCCTGGCCAAACAGCCCTTTCCTGCCACTGCAGGAGGGCTGAGGGCTCCTCCTGGGCTCTCGGCCCGTGCTCCCCCATGCACAGCCCCACACCCAGCATCCCCACACCCAACATGTCACCTCCTCTCCATGCACACTTTCAGCCTCAAGTATCACATTTGGTTCCCAATTCTACTCTATAGTCTTTATAAATGAACGAGTCTCTGCTGTGCAACTTAACAGGGAAAAAACTTCTAACATCATCAGTAACTCAAACTTGCCTTTGGAATCGTTAATTTTTCTTCCAGGTCCCAGAGGAGGGTGGTGTGGACTGTGCACAGCAAACAGCTGTCAAACACAGCACTGTCTCCTGCTCAAGCACTGTCTGCTGAGAATTTGATGTCTGCACGTTTTCTTGGAATTACTCCATGAGTATTTTCTGCAAAAGCAATTTATTCATAAAGTGTTTCAAATAATCAGAGTGTAACATCCTCATTTAAAACATGACCTTTTTGATCAGGGGCATGTTCACACAGCACTCTGTTGCAGAGGAACAGCTGGTGAGACAGCACTTGCATCATATTTCTGGCCTGGTCAGTCACATCTTGGTTACTGAACTCACAAAGCCCTCAACATCACTTTAAAAAGGAAACAGTTTTTCAGGGACTTGCTGTGGAAAGCAAATGAAAGACTGCTCAGCCTGAGACTGCAAAGGCGACCTGCCAGGACCGTGCCAGAAGAGTCTCAAAGAGCACTCACGCTTTGGACCCGTGAAATGCATCCCAGCAGTGCTGCCCAGCAGCCTGGGGACACACGCTGCCTTTTGCTTGGCGTGGCAGTCCGGAGACAGCTTTACTGGTACAATGTTATGGAAACAGATGGATTTTCACACCTACCCAGAGCAGGGAGAGGGAACAAAAAGAACCAAATCTTGGATTTATTGAATGTGTACTTCACCTGCTGCTGCTGAGACAGGACCCAGGGCCACCATGCTCAGCCCCACAGCAAGTGGTGGAGACCTGAGGACACAGCTCCTGTGACCCCCTCACCTTTTTTTATTGAAGCTTCCTGAGTTAGACCCCTGCCTGAGGCTGCTGTCTATCCCTGTAGGAGTGGGACTGATGCCAAGGAGGCTACGACCTAATGTTTCAGTCTGAACAGAGAGATGGAAGAGATGGAATATCATACAGGAAAGTGCTCTCTATGCATGCAATTATTTGATAATCTATTTTGGGAGTTGAAGCTCAGAGGGAAGAACAAAACTCTCACCTTCTTTGCATTATCTCTTTCAAAACAGGTAACTAAATACATGAAAAATGATAGAGAAAGCAGCAGAACGGCATGGTGCTTTAACTCGTGCCAAGTTCAGGAAAGGGAGGAGAAAGGGGTCAAGTCCTGCTGGTCATGCCAGCACATGAAATTTGGTAAAAACTATTCCTGCTGATTTAAGACTAATCAGGTCTGTGAACAGCTAATTCAGCCTCTTCCCGTGCTTTATGGCTGGATTCCTTCATACATGTATATAAGCAGCAAAATCCAAGCAAAACTTCTGCATCCACCTTTCTCTCATGGTCCCAGTGTCCCACTCACAGGCACAGGCCATGCTGTAGCCCTGTGCCACACAGGAGGTGCTGCCAAGGCCTCTCTGAGCCACCTGCCCCATCTCTGCTTGGGAAACCTGCAGGAATTTAACTCCTTTGAGGTGGCTGGCCCTCTGCCACACTTGACCCAAGGTGCAGTTTGGTAGTGGCCAGACACACAAGCACGTGGATAAGGTATTCCTGATCCCTGGAGGAAGCAAGGCCCTTGGGAGCGGTGAGTGTGTGGTGGCTCAGCCCTTCCCACATATGCTGCCTCACCTGTGCTCACCAGCAGCAGCAGGACTTGGCAGACACTGGTGTTACAGTGCCTGGTTGTTCTCCTGAGAGCAACAGCAAACTCAAAGTATTCCAGAAATGTGTAATTAATCTGTGCCTGGGAAGGAAAACATCATCAGTCTTATCTTACAGTTGAGAGCATGACAGAGGGAAAACAAATGCTGTAAAGCTGGAGGCCTCAGTAGCAGAGAGAACCCAGGTAGATTCACTCCTGTGTTCCCTTCTGGCAGACACCTCCCCACACCAGTCCCTGAGAGCTTCTCCAATTTCTAGCTGTTAAATTACGCTGTAAACAACTGCAAATGCCGGTCACACTTTGCTGACAGAACTTCCATAGAATTGATACAGATAATATCCACCCATTCATGTGGGACATCAGGCAAATTGTACCAGCAGAGGGCCCAGAGATGGCTGTTGCTCCACTACAAGAAGCCAGGCATGCCATGAAACACTCCCCAAAAAGGCCAGGCAGTCACTTCCCTGTGTGTGTTTGTTGCTGATGCTGGATATGATTTTTCCATGTGTTCTCCCCCAAGGCTGAATTTTTATTTCACCAACTGCCACTTTATCATTCACTTCCACTCCCAGCAACTTCAAAGGAGCTCAGAGGAAGGTGAGATGAGCTTTTGCTGCCAGCCCCTCTCTTGGTGCGGGAGGGAGGGTGGAGCTGCTCCAGCTGCAGGGTTCTGGGTGCCAGCACCAGGAATAGTCCCAACTGCCTGGGGCAATCCAGGGTGCCCCAAATTCTCTACTGCCTGTATTTTGGTACAGAATGCATGACCTTGGCACAGGACATGACATGAATGCTAAACATGGCATGAAAGGTGTGTGTGCATGCTAAGGGATTTCCATCCAGCCACTTCTGGTTCTCCTAACACATCGAGAGTGAGTGCTGTGTGGTAGCCCCTGTACATGTGAGTACAGAAAGCAAGTCCTTCTCTCTGTAATTTCATTTGTTTATTCCTAAAATCAGAGAAGGTATTTTGCCAGCAGTTCTTGTGCAGACATTAGGACAGCCTTTTAGATTGAGAAAATCAAGGTATTTCTAGATTTAAATGAAGCACCAAGAGGCAAGCCACTCACCGTTCCTGAAGCAACCTCTCCCTTCTGAGAGGGATGCTTTCCAAAGGCTGATCCTCTGCAGCTGGTGATGCTGGGTTAATGGCTTCCATCGTCCCTAACTGTAAATATTGAAGGCCAAGTGTTGTTTTTGTACAAACATAACCCATGATGAAATCAGGAAGGTAACCCAAGAGGGCAAAATGTGAACATGCACAGTTACATCATTGATGGGGGCTTTATGCCTTGCCTGAAGCACAAAAGACATTTCTCCAGACCCCAGTGAAGTCTGAATACGCACTCATAATCTAAGGGAGAGATGAACAGAGGATGTAGGGCCGCATCTGAACAAGTATGGCAAATTTTACTGAAATAGTATTTGAGGCACCTGAGTTACAACCTTTGAAATAACACAGTTGCTGTTAGAGCAGGACCTTCTCTAAAGCAACTTACCCACTCTAACCCATCTTTATCCAGGATCATGTGTTAAATCACTGCAAAATCATGGGTCAAAGTTGTTTCATAGCTTTACTCTCTCAGTAATGTGCAACATGAACATAATAGTGTTATTAAGAAGTCAAAAATAACTTAACACAATAGCTATATAAGATTTTCCAATGATCAAACTTTCAGCAATTACTTTTTGTTAAGTTCAGAAAATTAGCATATTTGTTAATCAAATTAATTTAAAAAGTAGCTTTTAAAAATAAAAGCAATGCTTTAAATAAATATAGTCTTTTTTATAACCATAAAACACTTAGTCCTGTTAAAGGTAACACAAATACTCCACTCAAGCACAGTACTTAAACGATTGAAATGAATGTTGTGAGCACACGTGGGCCAGACACTGAGAGGGACGAGGATGCATTGCTTCGGGACATTCTCTGTCTCCTTTCTACAGTGGCACAAAGAGGCAGCCAATCCTCAGAACTACCCTAAACACATGACATGTGTCAGGATATTTGTAGCTGCTGCACAAAAACACTGGCACCCTGTTTTTCCCCAAGCTATTTTTCTACACTACATCTGCAGCAGTTCTTCAGCCCTGCTTTTAAATCTCTAGCACAGCATGATTCTTAACCACAAAGACATAAGGCCTGCTTGCTTCATCCAGCTGACTCCAACATCTACGCAGAAGGTGGCAAGCAAGGCCTGACCTCTCACACACCTTGCACTAAAGCTCACATTTTGTGAAATCTGGAAAACCTTCCTTTCAATACTGGCACCACTGGGTGTTTCAGAACGGCCTGAAGGTCACCTTCAGAGTTCATGACCACCGAAGGGTATTCACAGCTCTCCCCGTAATTACAGGGCTGACTAGCTATGGTCATTACTACTCAAGTTAATGCCTATCAGCAAAGACTGTAGCTGTCTTGCAGATCTACAAGGTAGCAATGTTTTGCTGGAATAAACTAAATTAGCTAGTTCTTACGTTAGTATGTGCTGTCTGGGTGTATCCTGAAGAGCAGTTTGCTAAATTCAGCAAAAAAATACACCTCAAATTTACTGATAATCTACCTAGCAACTCTGACCGTCTAATATCCTGTTTACTTGGTTGTAATTGTTCACTAAAAATCACCTTCAGGGTCTGCAGCAAACTACCAGTTTTGTCCTCACAAGAGCAGCTGTCAGTGATATTTGTTGTGTTTTGTTTGTTTGTTTAAACAGCATAATAGTAATGTAAACTATAAGTTAAATGATAAAAGCTGGAGAGTAAAATAAAGCCCAAAACTGATATAAGTGCTCTGAATTTGTTTTGATCTTCAGAATGAACAGGCCTATTCAAAGATGACAAAGGAATAAATTAGCAAATGGCTAATGAAATGCATGAAGGGGTGTCTACAGGATTTGCATGTGCGCACACACACACGCACTTGCATACAGACAGCTCGGCTTCGTTAGAAATCTCACTACCAGAGTTTAACTTGGATAAATTAACTGCATTAAAATACTGACATTGTGAGGATTTTAATACTATCACACCCTGTAGAGGGCACTCCTGTGTGAATTTTTAAACGCTTTAAAAAAATAGTTTAGAGTTATTGAAATTTGTGACAAATGCGACAGCTCTGCCTCTCCTCACAGCCTCCCATTCTCATCTCCAGTATCCTTCTCCTGTATTGCCTCCAGGCACCGTTTTGCCTTGGCATCCGCCTGCCCGCTCCCAGTTTTGCTCAGTCCGCACGACAGGCACGCCAGCTGGATCTGCTTCATGTTCTCCAGGGCTTCGTTCTTGGCGTTCTTCAGGAGATCTCCTTGGCCCTGGGGATGCACAGACATGCAGGAGAGAGTCAGGGATTGCACACATCACTCAGGACCAAAAGCAGCAATACTGCTCTCGTGTCCCTACAGGTCCCAGGTCCCGTGTCAAATCGTCTCTGCCCCCTGGAAATGGGACTGCAGCCCCTCCTGCAGCTTGGTGTCAGCACAGTGAGGAAGGCAGCAGCCAGCACTGGACAGTGTGGGACAGGCAACAGACTCCCCCCACTTCCACGTCACCACCCTTGGGAGGTAATTTCAGCCTGAACTGAAGGAGGCTGCAGGAGAAGGCATTTCCTCTACCACAGTCAACAGCAAAGTCCTGCCAGGGACAGGGCAGCGATGGAACACAGTGCCCCTCTCCCCATGCCACTGCTCTGTCCCTGCTCCCTGGCATCAGAACCCACATGGCAATGGCTGCGTGTCCCCAGCCAGGAGCCCCTTATGAGCTGTGCGACCCTGGCAGCCCACCCCTCCTTGCACCTGGATTTGCCACCCAGCCTTAGACCTGCCTTGAGCAGAGCAGGCCAAGCTGTGCCCACATGCAACACGTCATCCTGTAGCATTCCAGCGAATCCTTCTGAACCATTTTGTTTGGGATCTCTGAGAAGTCAAATGGGAATGAGACTTCATGAACAACATGCTGCTTCTGTATCTTCTCAGAGCATGTAAACGTGAGGTGACTAACAGGATGTCAATCCAATTTGTAACAACCAGGAAAAATGTGTTACATGAAATTCGTATTAAGGAGCTGGGGTTCAGAAATGCCAAAGTGAATATTTACGCAATATTAGTATCTCAAGTGTCGCAAGGCAACAAGATTCTGGAGCTACAGGATACAAATAAATAAAAGCCAGGAGATGCATCTGGTTATTAAAATTCAGTATCAGTAAGAACTTGAGCTCCTCTTCTCCTAATGTCACTCCAAGTACAGCTTGAAGTACAGCACGTGCTGCAGCTGGTTACACTCATATTCAGAAGGAATACCTCCACTGACTGAAATGTCACTTTCAGATCGCTGCCACCTAACCCGATCTCCTGCAAATCACAGGTACTTTGATGGGTCTCACAGGAGAGAACAGACGCTACAGCAGGACCTTGGGCTCACTGGAAGGGTGAGTGAACACTGCCCCTCCTTTGGTTCTCAAAACAAATCAGATGTGTTGGATGAGTCACAGCGTGACACCTTCCAGCAGTGGGAGCGTCTCTGCTCTCCCTTTCCCCAGAGCTAAGAGGAAGGATTTATCCTACACTGATGAGCACAGTCCCCTTTTTGCCTGCGCCTAGCACTGGACTCACAAGGCCTGAACCTCTGTACACAATGTTCACGACGAAGAAACAATGGTGGCTTGCAAGGCTGCAGCACTGGTAAACACCACGTGGGACACCACGTCATCCAGGGACAGCAGCCTGTGCCTGAGAACGTGATTGCCTCATCTCCTGGTGTCACAAATTTGTCCCTGCTGAACGATGCAAATCACCATGCAGATGCTGGGAATACAACTCAGTGTGAGAATAACAAAAAGCACTGGGACTGCATGAGCGGCTCTGTGCTATTTGCTATGAAGCTCTTTTGAAGGGATTTGTGTCTCGGCAGCATGACAGTTATGGGAATACACAGACAAAGAGCTTGGGATCCAGTCGGCAGGCATGGTGTGAAAAAACAAAACAAGAATAATTTATGCAGCAGATATTTCTCGTAGCTGTGAGCTTGCTTTTATGTCAGAGGTTTTCGCTTATGGTTAAAGACAGTAGGCAGGAATTCAAGAGCCCCAGAGCTGCCTGGAGCACCCGGCCCACCTTGGTGTCCCTCCCTTGTCTGCAAATGGCACAGGAGTAGTGCCAGTGCTGCAGTGACAACACGGCCACATAAACCAAGTATGTAGCATTAACGACATGATAATGTTATCAAAAAGGGTGTATCTCCTCAATACATCTTCCATCTTTTCAAACTGCACAAATGCAGTTTTAAATAGTTTGGGTTCAGGATGAAATACCCCTGGCTGCAGTGGGGTGGCTGCTACTTGTTATGCACACAGGACCAAAGACACCAAAGACTTCACCATCAAACAGGGGAAAATCGGTGTGATGATGCTTTGCAGCCTTAACTTCTCCAAGCCAAAACCTGGTGCTGTGTATTCATGCCCAAGAACAGAAAAATCCCCTTAGTGCAAGAAGCAACCCCTTTCCAGGGTGAGGGCAAAGCATGGAAATCTTTCTCAGGGCGGCCCACAAACTGTGTGTTTGTCCAGGGACTGAGACACGCATGGACAGAAGCTATTTGGGATTAGATGCACCGCTCGGAGGACGACAGCCTGAGCCTGCCCTGCCAAGAGTCACATCTGAAGTTCCAAGAAGCCAAGGGACTTCGCACCCCACGTGGAAGTGCCAAGCCACCCGCTCCCCCTTATGCATATTCTGATTTCACATTTGAGTAACCAGGCAATTCAGAGTACAGATTTTGTCTGAGGCAATGTACAACATGTCTTCGAGTTCCAAGAAGAAACACACGCCTCCTGAGCATACTTCCAATATTTTGAAGACATTCTTATTTTACAGTGAACTAAAAACAGAAGTGGACTTATCAAAATAGTGCAATTCCATTCATGTACAGACCAATTGATTTATGTCTTAGTCTCCTTGTGGTTTTTATTTTTAAACAGCTGGTTCATTTGAGCAAGACGAAGAAGCAAAAACGATTTTGAATCATCTGTCATGAGAAAATTAACAACAAACTAGCCCTCTCTGACAGAGCTGTCAAAATTCTAGAGACACCATTAAAAAAAAAAATCTGTGTGCATGCTCTGTTTGAAAAGCCATCTGTTTGCTTTGAAAAACTGGCTGTGAGCATAATCCACTTAAGAAGAACGTCAGCAAAATTGTGTCAACACCTTAACGAACTAAATACTGGATAGAAGCTAGAGTAAAGTTTACAAGCATGATTGCTTTGAAACAACCTTCACAAACCAGTCATTGTGATCATCTCTGTGCACAGAGCCATCCTGCTTGCCCTTACAAACAAAGCATCTCTCTTCCAGACAAGGAGAGACCATGACAGTCCACTTCAGCATCTATCCATCTATCTCCCTTCTGCTATTGGTATCATCAGCCTTTCTGAAAATAAATACTCATGAGAAGGTTTAAACTCAGCATTTGGCAGGACAGTGAATTAAGCCAGAAGAGACAATCAAGTGTTTTAACAAAAACTGATCAAGGGGTCCATTTTCATTTAGCCTTAGGGAACGTTAAAAGTCAGGTTTCATACACCAAACTACACCTAACTGCAGAGCCTCAGCACAAATTAACATTACAGGACAAATAATGCAGCTTGTCAACCAACTGCAAGATTATAAGCCTTTACCTTGACAGGTTAATACTGCTTAGAAAACCCATAATCTGACACGGCTTTAAATATTGTTCAGTTCCAGTGACAACCCATGAAAGGCTTTAAGAAGCACAAGCAGCTCTAGACAGACACTGACAATGGCTACAGATGGGACAAATTCCATATAGCTGTAGGTTCAGTTGGTTCTTTTCCAAAGCAAATACCAAAGTTTTTATGAGTCAAGATGACAGCTCTATATCCAACAGCAACCCATTCTGGGGAAATGAAAGGTGGATTAGGTTAGTGGCACCATTTTGTGTTCAACTTCACAATATTATTTCTTTTATATACGTTGCATGTATATTCCTACTTAAATATAAATATATGGGCATGTACATTAATAATTACTATTTCTATGCTATCTAGGAAACACCCTGCAACACGCAGGCCATGCCACAATGGTTGTTGTGGGCACCCCCAGCACTGGGGACCCCGGTTACAGCCCCAGCAGCAGCCATACTCTGTGTTGGCAGCTCCCACACCAGCACCAGGGGCTGCAGGAGGACCCTGAAGGCCAAGACCGGGCCCATGCAGGACTGAACTGCACTGACAGGTGCCCCACAGGAGCACCTTGCACTGCTCCTGGTGAAGGAGAAAATCCCATGCTGAGCAATAGGGCTTTCCTGGCCTTCCAAACTGGCCATGCTTCCAGGGCGGCTGAAGCAGTAGCTGTGAAAGCCATTTTCTAATCTGCTGCTTGCTAAAGCAGACAGTTGCTTATCTCCTGAGCAGACACATTCTCTGACAGCACATTATGGGAGCTTTTCTCTCCAGTCCTCAAGGGCTGAGTAAATACAAACAAATAACAGAGGTCTTAACACCCATCCCACATCATGCTCATGGTATTACTGTTGTTTTTTTAACTTATTCTCAAATAATCAAGCTCTTTCATCACTATTTAATCACAAAGTAAAATCTCCAGAGGCTGCCAATGGACGCCAGTGGGTGGCTGAAAAAGCCAGACACAGTCAAATAAAAGTGCCGCAAGCATCGCACCACTCCACGTTTCAGAGGCAACACAGGCATGGTAACAGCACTGACAATCTGTGCCAAGGGACTCCAAATGCTGGAGAGCTGCTGACATATTGGGTTAGTCTGTGTGGAGGCAGCATTTACTGCAAGGGGTGCATTTTCAAAGTGTCACAGTAGGACTAATTGTGTTTAATATTAATAAGAAGGCGCACAATTAAATGACCGCACATGGCTTTGAAAATGTAATCTTGGGGAGGAAATCATTAATGAAAAGATGAGACTGTTAGGTTAAACTTATTACAAAAAGCAGATATTTTTCCATGCCTCCTTCAAAGTTAAATGTGGGAACAGTTGATATGAATTTGATTATGATACATTCACAATTCAGAACAGACTACTCCAAAAACATAATGTTGCTGAATCAATGCAGACTGTAAAAACCCACCCTTTTCATTGGGTGAAATTCATCTCGGACGTTTCCTCCAAATTTGTCTCAAACCGGGACAGACCTGCAGATAGTTTGTCAAGAGCTTTGCTTTATTGTCTGTGACAGAGATCATAATGCACATGTTGGCATGAAAAATTACTGTACACAAAGATTAAACACAAAGCTATAATCACTTTTCACACACTGAAAAACAAAGGATTGCAAAAACTAGTTACACCACAGGAAAAGCAGGGTCCAAATGTTACTTGCCAATTTATCTTTAAACCCTTGCACAGCAGAAATTCACTTCCTGTCAGGAAAATAAAAAGGCCACAAATATAAAAGATGGCACTTAAATGGCATTCCTTGTGCTACTGGTGTATCATTTAAGGTCTGGGTTTTGGGCACAGCTTTCTCACTTACCCATTCTGAACCAAATGCAAGAGCTTGTTTCTACCTGGCTGAAACCAGCAACAACTTTGAGTAAATCAGGCGATCTGACCGAGTGCTCACTGGGGCCTGAGTCATCACATTTTGCAGGATGTGCTGGTGATTTCAGACATTAAACTGAGCATCTCATTTTGGTCTATCAGCATGTTACTGACAGCCAGAGACCTTCTCTCCCATTTCCCAAAGTGGGGTCTAGTGAAAATTTGCAAGAAGGAAACAGCTGAGAATCAATGCTATCACATAGAGAACAGATTTGAGATGTACAGAAAAGGAAACATCCATCTAGGGAAAGGCAGTCACCATTTTATATAAAGTGCTAAATCTCTGTAAGCAAGAGCAGCAAAGAGTAACTATCATGGAATAGATTATTGTGTGCAGTTTTGACACAAGGTTACACGATACAAACCAAATGAAATGATCTAAGATTGTGCCAAGCAACAAGGTCAGAAGCTCTAGGGCTGATCTGCTCAATGCACTGCAGCTCAATGCACTGCAGCCAGCAGCTGGGACACCTAGGAGAACAAGGCTGAGGATCATGACAAAGAGGAGGAGACAGATAGTTAACAGGAACAATTACTACTAATTCTTATCTAACCCAAATGATTCCTCATGCCAACTTTTCTCCATTTACTTCATGAATCAGTCATACGGATGCTGGCTCCAGGCTTTCCTGCCTGTCTCTCGTTGCACAAGGGGCTGAGCGGGTAGAAACCCAACCTCCTTTTCCCAGGAAAAGCACCAGGAACCACAGAACCAGCCCTAACTGCACTGTTTTACTGTTGTTTGTCCCAACTGTTTTACTCCTTACTCAGGGAAAAAAAATCCCGTTTGCATTCGATATCTGAGTCTCAAAAACAAAACCACACCTGCAAGAAGCACTCAAGGCCTTGAGGGCACTGCCCTCACTGCCTCACCAAGACACACAGCCCTGAAGTGACACATCCCAGCCAGCAGCCTCCTGCCAGCAAGCACCTAACCTAAGGACAACTGCTGGGACAAGAGCTAAGGAGCAACTATCTCTGCAAATACCATTTACAAAGCACAGTCTCTTTTTCAGTGCAGCCAGTTGTAAGGGAGAGAGGACAACAGCATTACTCCAGATGGCTGGGAAAATTCACAAGGCAACTCCAAAACAACCTGGCCCCATATAAAAGCAGAAAGCAGTTCAAGGGAAAGCAGGCAGGAATCTGGATTATGGCACTTGCACAGAGCCCATTCAGCCATGGCTTGCCCTAAGCACCCAGCAGGTTCCAGTGGATGAGCCCAGTCCTCTTTGAGGCACAGATCTCTGTAGGTGTTCAGATACCATAGCAAAGAGACACAGAGGAAGTTAATAAAAATTAATAAAGACATTACAATAAATAGAATAAATAAATAATGGGCAAAGTAAGCAGAAATTAGAATGGCCCTAACTTGTACCACAGACCAAACATTAACTCACTTGTGGCTCGAATGCCATTACACACCATGGGCTGTACACACCCAGTGCATTTGTGACTGCAGGTGGGTACTCTGACCCAGGGATGGAGCCTGATGCTAACCGTGTAAATGTAGTATGTTGAAAACAATATTCCTATTACCTGAAAACCAGTTCCCTCTGATTTTAATTACTTTTGTTTAAACTCCCAAACTAGACCAATCTGACAGTTGTTCAATATTAGGCTGTCCCACGCAGAACCCAGAACTTTTACACTGATTTCATTTGCCATTTGGATCTCACCCCAAACGTCTGGATTGGAGAAGATGACCGAAAGGGATTTACAGAGCTGTTCTGCATGAGCCTGCTTAGTTTTGTAGGAGGCTGGTGACAGTTCATTGCACAGCCAAGCAGTCAATCCCAAAGCACGAGGCATGACACGAATGGTTGGGAAGAGGGAAAGCTCTCTGTCTCTGGTGGTATGGCACTCCCTTGAAAAACCCCCATATCATTTCTTGCCTTCTTTTCCAGCTGTTGGAAAGGTGCAGTGAAAATCTAAATGGTTGTGCCGGATACCAAGAGCCCCACTCCTCCACCACATTGGGTGAGAGGCTCCCCAGTTATTACAGAAGTGCCAGTCCACCACTTGTATATTCCCAAATCATGTGACAAAGCCAAACACAGTGTCTGAGGGCAGCCTGGGAGGTGGAAATGAACAAACAAGGAGAACCTCAATGAGAACAGTCAGGCAATTACTAAAGAAGCAAACATTTAGAAAACCTTCTGATTCTGACTGCTGGCCTTGCCAGCACAAGGATACCAGTGCCTTGTGCAGCCATGGCAACTTAGGAAAGAGGGTCTGCATTTGTAATTCTCTTACAGGGTTTGCCTAACATGACAAAGGCAGACATACATGGCCAGCTTGCTCTCAAACTCAGTTGAGTGCCCTCCCAAACCCTACCGGCCCTCGACCAAAGCCTGACAAAGAATCAACACCAAGCATTTTGTTTGCACACCTAAGTGCCAAAAGCACTCATGCTACATCTTTCCCGACTGATCTTTAAAAAGAGCTCTTCACTGAAATCCAGGGGCTCTTGCAAATCAATTGCACTGTATGGCTACTAATTTATTCCTTCAAGCAGGCATTTTATGTATGAAAAGAGTGGGCTTTTATTTTTATTTTTTAAATAAATGCCTATGCTTCTGTCTCACATGGGCATTTAAATTAAATTACGTTATATCAGGCTGTCAAAAGCAATGAATGTGAACATTGACTGTAACTGTGTTGCAGCAGGAATTTGCTTTCAGAAATAATGCCATTAATTTGATCTTAGCCATGTGCTGAGCAGTTCAGCTGCTGTGTGTCTCTCAGGCACTACATCAGGCAGACAGTTTGCAAGCACAACCACAAATGTATGGACTCTGGCTGTCAACCCCTCCATGCCAGGAACCTGCCTTTTATTCTGGTGATAAGTTTAAAATCACAGAGTTGGCTGGGAGCCCAGGAGTGCACAATTAATACTAAGAAAACCTCACATCACTGAAGAAATTTGGGCACTGTTTATTTTTGATACACAGCCATTAAATGAAAATTGAAGTTCTATATCCAAGCACTTATTTCTTAGTCCTCCTTTGGTCACAAAACCCAATTTCTCACAGGTATCAGTGCCAGCACTAACTGGTAACTCCAGTAAGGTCCAGAGAGTCTCAGAAAAACAAAACAAGGGGAAGAAAGATGAGGCAGAAAGTGCACCAATTTTTTCTTTTTTTAAAATTTTTTTATTTTTCTGAGTAAAAGGACCAGCTGCAGGAAAAGAGATGTTTTGCAGCTAATGAAACAAGTGTGAAAAGCAAGCCCAAGCAAAACATTTGGCTGGCTCCCCTTGCTCCCTGGTGCCCTCTGCGCCGATTCTCAGATGCCCAGGCTGCAAGCACACAGCATCAAAATCATGTCCTTCATGGCCGTGTAGCCAGCAAAATGTCCCTTAAGTTATCAGAACCTGAGAAGGGTTTAGTGGCCAACTCTGAGCTGACTCTGTTTTGACTGAAGACAACACACACCTGTGCTGGTTTGAGTTTTTTTGGAGGGAGGGTTAGTTGCAGCAGTGTCACACAAACAATCACTGCTCTCCTTTGAATTGCTGGAGGTAACAGCTAAAAAAATACCTACAGCTGTGCTTAATGTGAACTGAAATAATCTAATCAAGGTGAAATCAAATTATGCCAGTCAGAGCAGATTGTTTGTGGAGAGAGCACCCTCAGCATTGCTCCCACATGCAGCTCCTCAGGCTCTGCTCCTTTCTGCCTGCCACAAGCACTAATGCCTCAGCAATTATGTGGTTTGCAAACCCTGCTGCTGCAGTGGCTGCTGGCCAACACCACCAGCTGACTGGGCCACAGGAATCTGCAGAAGCCACCTAAGCTCCCTACTCCAACTCCCCCGGACAGGACAAGACACTGCTCCTCCCTTCATGCAAGGAGCTGTGGGCAGCCAGTTTGTAACCAGTTCACAAGCAGCACAGGCCACAAACAACTTTACGCTGAAGCAGAAAGCTTTAAGCTGAGACCAAAGCCTCCAAATAATGTGAAGGGTTAAGTGCCAAAAGAAAATAATATCACAAACCGCTGTCTACTAGGAGGGAACAGGTTTTTACAGGATCCCTAAGCGAATGCTCTGATTTGCCTCACTCCTGCCCTGGGATCAGCCCTGTCATTCTGGTTCCCGGCAGTCAAAGGCAGGTTTGCCGGTGAGACTGGACAGGGAGCTCAGTAAAAGCAGAGCTGAGCCACCCTCTCTGCTCATGTTCTGCCGGCCAGTGGTTAAAGAGGCTCCTGTGGGCACAGAAGCTGCAGGCCTCCCATGCTAACAGGGCTTGTTTCCCCTGAGAGAATCCCAGCCCTGCCTTCCCAGTGCAGATGTGAAATCAAGTACAAACAGGAGCGGGTAGGGTTATTTTTGTAAGCAGAACACTGACCAACCCAGCAGGCAGAGGGCTACTGAAAGGAAACAACTGAGAGGGGAGGAGAAAATCAGCAGGGGTCAGAAACAGGCCTGGGTGGAAGTGAGAAACCTCTGTGAAGGATGGGAATGGAAACACACAGCAAACTGAGTGAGCCAAGCACAAAAATTAGTGGTGCAGGATAGGAGTAGTATTCATTTACAAATTTATTGCCCCAAAATGTCAATGAGGGAAACTGAACAAGAATAATTTACAATCCATTACAATACTATACCACAGAAAACACGAGGCTTTTCAGGCAAGCTGAACTCAATTTTTAAGCCTGATACAAAGGGCTGTAATAATACCTCCACCATTACTGGGGAGGGTTGGAGAAGATGAATTTAGGCTATGCAGCATCAGACCACTGAGCTACCCTCTGAAGGAAACTGTCCTGCTGCTGCTGGCAGCCTCCAGTCCCAGCCCATTTATCCCAGACTGATAAATTAGGTTGCTCAGGTTGTCCAACTCCCACCCGCACCAACGCTTGAAAAAGTAAAAGCACTTCTTGGGGTGCTTTTCTGTGCCTTCGTGTGGCTCAGCTCCTCCCCACTCCTACATACGCCAGCATCCCTAGGTCACCACCCGATGCAGTGGGAACCCAGGGAACAAAGTGAGAACTGCAATTATCACCTCTATTATTACTATTCAGAGCGACCACAGCCTATCAGTCAGGCTCTTCCTGCCAGTACTGGACCTGTGTCTTATCTGTAACACAGAGGGTACTGGAGAAAATAACTACTAAATAGGCATTTTTAACTTACTCCTCTAAGTCTGACTGCTCTCATGTAATAGCCTTTCTGACATCAGAAATGGCATCCTTTTGTGATCTAAAAATAAATAGCAGCTGCCTCAGCACCTGAATCACTGGTTTTGTGTCCGCTTTTCTCCACAAATGGATCCCACCTGTACCTGGGAAATGACCCACAAGAAAGTGTCCTTTATCTCCCGCAGGTTTCATCACCTGACACTTGAATTCATCTGACCCAGGTCATCTGACTGTGGCCGTCAAAAATACAAGACTGCAGTTTCCCAATCCATTGTTCCTACAGTGAAGCTTACTTCCACCCACAAGTATTTGGACATCTGATTTCCCTAGCTCCTGTGGAACGTTTTGGGAATGCCTGCCACATTTAGGGCTTATGGGATTTACCATAAGATCTAGGGGAGAATAACTGCAGAGCAAATGCCTGGTCTCACTGAACACCCACAATTTTCACTTAATGCAGTTTGTGGCTTTTCACTGTCCCAACCCTCCCTGCAGACCCATATTGCCAATAATCACACGTGTAAACACAGAAGTCTTTACTCCACAGCCTTCTACTGCTAGTGGCTCCAGACAACAAAAATGAATCAATACCACCATTGAGTTAAAGAGCATTTTACTTTAACCACAGCCCTCAGAATATGCAGTGGTGTGGATGAACACTTTTCAATGTCAGGAAGCAGTAATGGAATCTAGACTGGCACAATGAAACAGGGAAGGTCGTGCCAGCAAATCATTGCCTGCTGGATGCAGAGTTCAGCTCCCTGACTCATATACTCACACAAGTACAGAAGTCAAAGGTCCTGGCTAACGATTGCATTATGCACATTCTGACATGTGGAGAGAGGATTTCTACCAATGCTCAGGAAGCAGAAGGTGAGGACTTGGCATTCACACAGAGACATGCCAGCCCCAGGTTTAGCCAAGCACAAGGGCCAGGTACTGCTCCATTATAGAATAGATTCCTGGATTTCACTGAGGCCACTGACAGTGCCAGGGAAAATCCAAACACCATCTTAGCAACTGCAGAGGAGGAAGTTCCAATGGAGAAACCGGCAGCTTTCATCGCCTCCTGAGCTCCCACAAGGAACTATCTTAAATTAGACACCCATTCCCCCACGGGGAGCAGGTTTTGTAGATGCTGGCACGTAATTCACACAACAAAAGGGGCAGTCAGCTTGTCATCATTTGTAAGCTCTGGGAAATTGTTTGTGATCCGCTGACAGGAGCTGTAAGGAGCTCCAAATATACCACAAGGGTAATTTTTAGAAGATGTTAAACCTCTTATCACACACCATTCAAACACAACCATTTCAGGAGAGTACCAGTTACAGCTCCCAGGGAACGGCACAGCACAGATTTGACAATAAGCAAATGCTGGAAAAAAAACAGTGTACAAGCAATCCTCTCTTAATGTTCTTCCCATGTACAAATCAGTGCCCTGGTCTCACAACAAATTCACAAAGTAGCTGTGGGTGGAGGCTCCCTTGTGCAGACCCACCATGGAAGCCTTAGAAGCAGAGCCCTTCACTCCCTCAGGCCTTCAGTGGCATGAATAAACATCCAGGCAAGGTACTGTGGGCCACTGCCAGCCCAGGAAGGAAAAGGTCTCTCCAAGCCCCTGGGTGAGTGCCAGGCATTGGGGCAGTGGCCCTGCCTGGGGCACTCACCCAGTGCCACCCAAAGGCCCAGAGCAAAGGCTCCCAGCACCACCTCGCTGCCTGAGCCGTGTGGGCAGGGCTGCAGCTTGGCTGGGCTCACACTGCAATCCCGAACACCTGACAGAGGCAGCTGCTTCTTCTCCGCCGTTCTTTGTTAGTACAGCCATTGACAGATAAAAGCAAGAAATGTGTGAATTTCTGCAGAAACCTGTACTTTCATTACAGCCTTTTTAATTCCTCTGAACAAGGTCACGTTGTCAGATTGGCACAAACTAGATTCCCAAATTCCACGTCTTTCAGGTTGTGTTAATTAACTCCACTGCAAGTACAGCAGTCTTTGATATCCATGTCTCAGATGAAAAACTCACCATTGCAGGGGAGGGAGGGGATGGTGGCAGAAGCTGCCTAAGTTCCTGTGCTACCTGCAGTTTCTGGCTGCACTGTCTCTTCCTCCAAGGGACGTGAGATGACACTGACCCAGTTTTTATAGCCAAGCAATCCTCCTACATGCAGCCACCTTTCCCTCATGCCACCCTTCCTCTTCCCACTGCCTCCCCTTAATAGTAGCAACTTTCCAGCACAGTTCTGCCCAAGCAGATTTGTGCAGGAGTAGCTACTTTTCCTCAAAAGATGAGCATCTTCAAGAAACTTGTAACCCTGCCTGCTGATTTTTCAAATAACCTCTTCACAGGTGATAATCTTGTTCCTACCCAAAACAGCTTTCAGAGAACAAACCCTCTTTGTATTCCACCTGAACATTATTAATTACTTTGCCAGTTGCAGAGTCTTTGGACCGAATGACACACCCCCTCAGGAGAAGCTGGCCTTCACACCCAGGTGCCAAAATCTGTGCCAGGCTGGTAGAGAAGGGTGACAAGCATCACAGATGTGGCTCAGGCTGTGATGGGTCTGCCCCAAAGGCACAAGCACAGCAGGGGCAGCTCCCACACAGCCACCCCAGGGTAAAGGTGGCACAAAATATGGAGCAATAACTCACAGGAACTGCATCATGGTGATGGACAGTGTCAGAGCCCTGCAAAGCTTACTCCAGATCAAGGGTGGGGGTCACAGGTGGTTCACCCCCCACACTGGCATGATTTAGATGATACAGCTGGGGCAATGCAAAGGGAATGGGATCTGAGGCAGGGGAGACTGAGATGAAAGTGAGGCACAGAGAGGTAATGGAGTTATGACAGACAACCAAGCAGAGGGCTTCACTGAGCTGCCAGCCTACACAAGGAGAGAACTGGGTATCTATTTTGCCTTTCAAACATCTTGACAAGCCTCCATTTGTAAAGTGACACTAAAAGTGGTTTTCTATGCACAGCACCTCAGTGTGCCAACCCTCGGCTGGGCTCAAAGCCCATGCTGCTGAGGTGGCCCTGGCACAAGGGGTACCAGGCATGGTGACCCCACATGCTCCTGGCCCTGTCTCCCACCACAACACGATGCATCTCACCCTGCATGCACAGCCAGCAGCTTGGCATCAGAGCCATGGCTTTTGGCAATTTGTCGCATCACTCAAAATAAAAGGCATCACAAGATTGCTTGTGATCCATCTCTGGCTTACTTTAGTCAAATTCAAGAACTCAGAAAGGTATCACTCAGGGCTTTTCACACCACCTTTCACTTTTCTAATCTCTTGTGTCAAAGTTGCTGTTGTTTTGCACATATATTCGATGGCCTGTGTCACCTATATACATACATGCATGTGTGTTTCCACTCATACAAACCCATCCCAATGGAACTGAAGGAGTAATATTTAGACCTGAATTGAAGAACTTTGTATTGCAGTAAAAAAAACCCAAAATGTTTACATCAAAGGAAGGCAGCTCACAGTGCTTGTTTTCTGGATGAACTTCAATGACCCTCCATTTTTGGTCTGTCATACACTTGGGTCCACACTGACTGCAGGAGGGTCTTGTCCCTAAACCCACCATTGTGAAACACCTGTAGGAGTAGAGCCCTGGTGCTGAAGGAGGATGAGCAAAGTGAGAAAATTGGCAGAAACACACATTTCTGCTCAGATGACTCTGGCCATCAGCTCTTTCCCCAACAGCCAGAGGGGTTCCTGGGTCTGGCAGTTACTGGGTATCACCATGGAAAACAGTACAGCCTTATACCAAGCAACTTCCATGCCAACTATCTGAGCACAGCTTAGATCCACAGCAGCTAAATATTCATCAGCAGGAGGAACTACACAGCTTCTCACAGGCCCTTCCAGTCCTATTTTCTATGCACCAAAAGGTGGTAAAGGCTGGAGAAAAGAGAGAAAGCTGTGTGTGCTCCCTGGAAAAACAGAAACTATGAATTAGCTTTGGTTCTGCAGGGGCTGTGTGTCGTGGGGAGGTGAGTGCTGCTCCTCACAAGCACCAGCACTGCAGGCAGGGGAGTGCAGGTCCATGTGGGTCCCTGTGCCTGGACAGATAAACACAGACTGTGCCTGATCTGAATGCCTGGACAATCATTCCTTGCCAGTCAGTGAAACACCCCTGCTGTGACATTATTCAACAGAACCCCAGCAATAACTGATTAACAGGGCACAGAGTCTCTCCTCTTTGTCAGGCTGTCCTGGGACTTCATGCCCTACAGAAACCCACAGGATGGTGAAGCAGGTCATCAACCAGCTCTGAACCCTGGTGATCTTTGCTCTCTGCTTAGTTCCTGCTATTGCCAGCAGTTGGCACTTGAAGATTTAAGGTTGCCTGGGTGGCCTTTACGTATATTTTAAACACACGCAAATATTTAGTTTGTTCTAAATCCAACTCGTGTCTTGGAATTTTCCTTGGCCAAGAAAACAGAGACCTTGTCAGAAACACCATTAGTGCTTCAAAAACTTGCAGGGAACAGCCAGGTACCCAGAGACGTCACGCTGTGCTTGTTGAAACCTCTCACTACATCCTCCCCGGAGCAATGCTCTGGCAGCATGGCTGAGGGCCAAGAATAACAGGATATTCCAGCTGATTAACTAGTACTCCTGATGGACTGGGATTACACTCCCTAATATGAAGTGTTGAAGCAATTTGAGAAGTTTCCATCACCAGATACAACTGACAAAATCCACGGAAACTGTCTGGTAAAGAGCTCTGGTTCCTGCCCTCGGGCTTGGGGAAAACAGACAAAAACCAGTGCATTCACCTTTTATGGAGGAGGCCTTTATCAACCAAATCAGTGGAGAACAGCACTCTGCTAGGTACAAGAAAGATCTGCCTATCCTGCCTAATAATCGCATGGTTTGGTTCCCTTGGTTTACAAAATACACTGACCAAAACAGCTTGGCACGTGAAGCACAACACTTACCTCCTTATCTTGTAACTCAAGATCATTTAAAGGACTCTAAATCCTCTCTCGCAGAAAAATCTTGCAACACCTCCACATACAGAAGAGCCCTGGAGCCTGTCCTGAGAGCCAGGAGCACAGCCCTGGAACCAGCTCTGAAGCTGGGAGCCTCCACTGCACTCACCACTACATTCAGAGTACACAAACGGCCTCAGAACAAGTTGTGCTCCCTGTGGCTCCTCCAGACTCTTTCACAGACCCAAAAAAGAAAAATCTAAATCTACCTCCTCCTTCACCTTTCCCTCTACTTTTAAATTAACTGCTTCAAAGTAAGCAGGTTGATATTTACAGGACTAAATGGATGCCGGCCTTGATGGACCTCCTCACCTTGTCTTTAGCACTCTCAGAAAGCCAGCTTTGTTTTATTTTTCTCTTTTTTGTCCTTCAGTTTATGTGTAAGAGACCAAGCTGATCCAGTCACTACGTGAATCATTAGAACAGCTCTGCATTTCCTCATGTTTGTAAAATCTGCCACCAATCACAGACTGACTGGCTCACCACTGTAGCTGAGCAGGTCTCGGCATAAGGCAGCAGATCCCTCAGAAGTAGCCAGGGCACACAGTCTGGAGAGGTTTAAAAGTTTGAAACACCACTCTGAACTGCATCAACAAAGCAAATGCAAACAGTGTGGGGACAAGACAGCAGGAAATATATTTAGTCTCTCTCGAAAAAGAGCCTTTGGGGTAATCACATTCAAAATACATTTATCTAGATCTGGGTATGAGTAGACATGAGGTGAGTTGATATGGAATAACACAGTGAGCCCTGCATTTAAAGGCAGGCATGAAGACTCCATGCCACACAAACCACTCCTGCCTACTGCTCTTGCTGGACTATCACTGTCAGGAGATGACAGCAAATCACAAGAATTTGTTGTTAAGACACTATGGCTTATATTCCATCTATTTTTGTAGTTTCATAAATTGCGCACCAATGTGCTTATGTCCACAGAGGTATGGTGGGAAAAGGAAGGAGATAAGATATCAGGAATTTTTGGGGGTCAGGGAGAACCTAACTGACACTTACAGTGAATAAAATATATGGTACATAGAATGCAGCAGCTTTATGGGGACGCATGAATCCATCATGCTCTCACTTGAGATCCAGATAGCGGAAATTGTCATGCAAATCCTTTAGTGGCAACTAAATAATATGAGGCGGAATACATTGTTATCATTGTGCTTAATTACATATAAGGTTCCCAAGATTCTGCTGTGCTGCTCTGTTGTTCACTCTGCAGCATGCCAAGGAACAAAGCCATGGTTCTTGCCTAACTTCAGGAAAAAAGACTGATGTGAAAAGACCCACATAAATCTCCCAAGATTTTACAATACTGTAGAGTATCCATTCAAAAACACTTCCATAGTCCACTATAATAATCCTTAAATTAAGGCTGGGAACGGACCTAGTTCTTCCAAAGATCATCGGAAACTCTGCATTTAAAGTGCTTTAGAATAACAATCACTGTCTGACAGACAGCTTTTCTTCATAAAGAAAACTGATACCTTATAGCGATGATAAATTCATCTCGGTTTAGGTGAGGCCAGGTAGTCTGCATGTACCTCTGTCAGAAATCTCGCTTTTATCTCTACAAGTAGCCTTAAAGTGTGCATTTGGGGCTCTGGATGCTGCAGGTCTCCCAAGCAACTGAAGGCTGATTGTCACAAATGACTGTGGTGAAGAAAGAAGTCGTTTGTGGACATCAGCCTGCAAAAGTGCTATTTCTGCACAGTTTTGCTGCATAAAATCACTTGCATCAGAGCTAACATTGATCACAACCACATCATAAAATTGTAGATGCCTCCCCCCGCAAAGAGAGAACTACATTAAAAATTTAGTAATTGTATGTGTTCTGCATTCAGCAAACTTCTCTTGATATATCTAATCAGCATTAATTTAAATGCAGGATAATTAACAGATACATTCATGGATGAGAGCTGAAGCGATCCCTGAAAATGTAACCACTTGCTGTCTTGTGGCATGCACCAACAGTTGGAATCCTAGTAAGACAGAACAGACAGACTTAAGACAGCAGAGGCAAAATCTTATCATGAGCAGCTAAAAAAGATTTAAAAACACATGCGCACTTCAGAGCAGATTAGAATCAAACATTTGAGTGTTTGCCCTTCAGCAGAAGACCAAAACAGTAAATGCCACTTTATCTTCTTTTTCCCATGTTTTGTCTATAAATAAGCCAGTACGTTGGCATATTAACTATCCGAATATTTACCATCAACACACAAGTACCTTGTGGTATTGTTTCGAGACTTTATATGTGCTGACCCACCAAATCACAAATAGCCCAGAAAAATCTGTCTGCGGACAGTCAAAGCATGTCAATGTGACAGCAATAAATCTGAACCACAGTCAACATAATCAAACTTCGTTTGACTTACTCGCCAGGCTCTTGGGACACAGGCAGATCCCAACTTCTTTGCTCAAGTAAACACCTCCTGGCAGTCTGTGACAATTTTTCCTCAGTAAGGAAAGTAGTTTTGCAAGCTACAACTTTTTTCCGTCAAACATTCCCAAAAACTCATATAGCAGTCACTGAATCGGTGGTTTGCACATGGGACAGATGCTAAGAGTGCCTCAGTTACTGCAAAAGGATTGGTACAAGATCCCATGGGAGAGGCAGACAGAGTGGGCAGAAGAGCCCCAGGAGAGGTGGCAGCTGGCTCTGTCCTGTGCCGAGAAGGCCAGGAGCAGACCTGAGCTGGCTCTGCATGACATCATCCACATGTGAGGGCAGGGGTTCTGTCCCTGCTCTCAGGAGGACTCATCAGCTCAAGGCCAGAACTGCCCCAAGGAGGCGTCTCAGCTTTTGCCTTCCAGGCTCTGGTGCTCCCCTCTCTCCCAGCGCAGGCAGGAGGAGCTCACTGCAAAAGCAGCCACAGGAACCGGAGCAGAGGTGGCCTTGCCAGGCAGGCAGGAGGAGCACCAGCATTGGGGAGAAGTAAGCACGAGCCCACACACCCACGTAAAAGCCTCTGCTACAGGAAATGGAGAGTCACCTGCTTTAAAAACAAGAAATACCTCATGAAAATGAATCATGAAAATGAATCATGACCTTCTGTGACATGGGAGGATCAGACCAGAACAGCTGCCTCAGCTGAGCAGCTTTGTGTGCCTGGTAGGGTGAAATGATGGGCTCCTAACACCATGGTCCCTATGCAGGGGTAAACACAAAATTTCTTTTGCCACCTTTGCACTCTACTGGCACTCAGTTAAATACAGAGAGGAAAATGAAGACACAAAGCTGGTGCCGAATGGAAATAAAAATGAAAGTGAGACTAAACTTGGGATCATAACCTCTCCTGTAATACTGCTGTGAGAGCATGATTTTTCTGTCTGATGTACTTAAGTTATGCCTCTCAGTAATACTGACTGTGAGCCTGACAGTGTTCTACACAACGTGGAACCAAAGAGGAAGATGTGACATTTTATAAATATTGATGTCAAAGCTG
Organism: Pachycephala philippinensis; assembly: GCA_013397055.1. Classification (NCBI taxonomy): domain Eukaryota; kingdom Metazoa; phylum Chordata; class Aves; order Passeriformes; genus Pachycephala; species Pachycephala philippinensis. The sequence continues at coordinate 538,499 of VWZT01007877.1, read as the reverse complement.
ACTTGTTAGACTGTCACCAAGTTATAACATCCATGTTCTTAGTGACATTTTTACCTTCTGGCAAACAGTTTGTCCTTATAGTGGGTATTACTAACACGTAATTAAGTTTATATAAACTAAGGAAGAAAATGACATACTATTTTGATTCACCTCTTAAAAGCACCCCAGGGCATTTTTAAACATGAAGAATGTCCACAGTTAGGATTTTTATAAAATACACTTTAATCTTGCACTCTGTAGCTATTTAATCATTTTGCCAGTGGCAATTTCTTATTGCATCTACTCTTTTATTCAAAGCTTACCTACTGCAACGAGTCTTTATAAAAAACCACATTAATTAAATATGCCTTGGCTTCACTAGCCTAGGAAAAGACTATTAATCATTTCACAGCACAAGCACAACATAATACCTGCTATTGCTCACGGGCACCTCACATAAACTGACTCCTGCCGCATGATGTAATTGCCTCCAACAACCCTGAGCACACAAAGAGGCTTTCTCTCATCAGCCATTTACTCACCTCACGTAAAGCAGTTGATGCATTTGTGAGATGTTATGGGATATTTTTTTCCTTTTCTTATAACACTATACCAACATCTAGTGAAAATGTTATTTGTAGTGTCCACCCTGCCACTGGACATAGGGAGGACACCTATGGCTCGAGTGGGGCGGGGTTGTTGGTCTCTTCCCACCAAATCCTGCTGAGTAGCTCTCACCAGCAGTGAGAGGACTCAGTGCTGAAGAGGAGATGCAGGTTTGTTATGGGTAGGGTCACTGAAAGACAGGATTTTTTAAGGGGAAAATGAAAATAAAAAAGATGACAAATTAGAACAATTACTAATGGTCTCACATCAGAGATTGAGGCACCCGAGGCACAACTTCATTCCCAGTTTTCTAATGTCATTTCTGAGTTGGACTTCAGTCAGGATGAAAAGGTGTTTCATGGATAGTTGTCACCAACTCTGTTAATATTTTATTGTGTGAGAAAGGTAGAAAAGAAGTTGTGGCTTATAAATGAAACAAGTAAATTATTCCTTGACCTTGACTAGATGTTTCAAAAGCTCTTCAGTATGTTGACAATATGTGCTAGGCAGCAATTATTTTTCATGGAAAATGTTTCGCTGATACCCAACTTACACCTTCATTAATCATAGGTCACCCTCAGAGGTACAAACTTCGCATCTGACAAACATCTAAAAGAATCAAAACATTTAGAGTCACTCTGATCGTGAGACATTTCTTTTACCTAACACAGCCAAAGGTATTCAGATTAATGTTCAGAACTGCCTAGTGTGCTTTTCTTGGGAGGGGGGGACTCTAGCTACTAACCTCAGTTGCTCTGTGTGGAATAGGTTGTCTATTTAAGTTTGTACGTTTGAACTGGTTGAACTTCTCTCTTCATCAGAGGTCCTATTAACTGAGCTGACACTGACACCATTACTCACTTTTCTGCTCTCTCACGGTGAATCAAGGTATGCAAGAAACCACAGGTGTCCCAGGTCTTCTCTAACCCTACTCTACCACCAACGGCCTCTCCCACACACTTTTGCCCTTCAGCCTCACTGTTCCCAACTCCTTTTTCCCTCTCCTGCTCAAGACATGTTAGTGCTCTTTCCAGCATCATGCTGATGCATGCTTCTCCTACTACTCTTGCATGCTACATTTAGGCGTATATTTGATGAGGAACTTAGTAAAAATTCCCTTTCATCAACTGGCTTGCTCTGGGATTTCAGCAAAGGGAGAGGCACTGGGAGGTCACAGGGAGATGCCGCCAGACAGGGCAGCCTGGGGGCTGGAGCAAGGGAGGAGCAGGGACAGAGAGAAGGGAAGTGTGATCTATGAGAGCAAGGTGGAAAACGAGGCTGTGAAAGGTGTGAGTTGAATGCTAATAACCTGAATGCTTGGCTCAGGTCCTCTCCTTGTCTTCTGCTGTGGCTGCACTAAATCCTCTCCTCTTTCCATCTCTGGCTGTCCCTAGCTATTGTCACCCAGGCTCAGTCATACAGCTACCACTGCAATTTGTGGCTAGTTGGTGCTGAACCAGCAGCTAGAGCCCAGTGAGTAACCACTTCACCCCAAGGTATGTCACTGCACAGCCAGCACGAAGGGATGAAAATCCCTTTTTTAGTTATTTGGACAGCGCTCCGCTTTGGAAACATAACCCTGTAGGATCTACAATATTCCTCATGTTTTTTCTTGACAGTCCCTCCTGCCCTGTCCCTTCCCAAAGAGATGCTCCAGTTTTCATTTTACAAAACAAGCCTTTGAGACACAATGACCTCAAATAGGGCATTTTCAGGGTGCATGGGGCAGAACAGACAACCAAAACCATGTCCCTGATCATACAAACCACAAGCAATCCTTCCTCTTCTGTTCAGGCTTAGATAAACTCCCTTCACAGCTTCCAAATCAGAGGTGCAATGGATATATTTGATAAATATAAAAAAGTAAAGGTAATTGTTACATCCCATTAAAAAAGGAACAACACGTTGCTTCAGAATTAGTAAGATGTACAGAGGAGCTAAAAGAGCAAAGGTTTACTTATAAAGTTAATACGAGAAAGGAGGTGGTACTTTCTGTGCTTACCTTCAGCACTGTGATATTCCATGCAAAACTCTCAATGGCCTTGCTTAATTTTCTTCCTTTCAAACCTTCTTTTGTCCCAAGGTTATGAAGCTCTTCATGGAATTCCATTCCTAAAAATACAGATTGCCACATCACTCAGTGCACAATTCACTTTCCCTATAGACGTCAAGTGAGCATTTTCAGTCTTGCAGCTGGGACTTCCTACAACCTCTTTCTGTGCTTTCCCCCTGCCTCCTTTTCCTTTTATGGCTCCATCCTGGGAGAACATTTTCCAGAATAAAGGTGTCATGTACAGTTTTGGGGCTGTGCTTCCACTTGGTTTGTGGCTCTCCTTGCCAGTCCGGGGGTTCCACACAAGCACTGGTCCCTGCACGGACACTCCTCCAGCACTTCTGCCTGCAGCCTGCACTGCTGCCAATACTGAGACAAAAGGCAGTCACTTGTCACTCTCCTTGAGCTGATGACTTTGCACCTTGGAAGGCCGTCTGACACATGTGGAAATTACCTGCTCAGCACAGCAAATGCAGGCTCCAGTGCACATCTCCTCATTAATCTTAATCACAATCATGCAGAAAAGCCCTTGTACTTCACAATGATAAATTACATCAGAAGCACGTAACTAATCACAGGACTGCTATTCCTGCAGCACGGAGAACTTGGACTTCCAATCCTGTTGCATTTCATTGCTAGTTTCTGTGGCAAACATCTGCAGATCTTTTGTGTGGTACAAGAATTCAGGAAATCTGGGAGCAGATTAAAAATCTTAAGGTATCCAATTAGCCCACCAGTTTCACAAGATCTGCACAGTGTATGCAACCTTTCTCTGAGTCTGGTGTGGATTAAGAGACAAAACGGAAAAGAGCTGCTTGGGTTCCCTTAATTTGTACTTTACAAAGGCCAAATTGGCACTAAATAACTTCAAAGCATCTGAAGCCTATCCTGGGTGAACAAACCCAGCTCCACCTCTGGTTGTTTCATAGCACTCCCTCCCCTAACACTATAGGGTAAATGTCACTCACAAATTTGAGCTTCGTTGAAATAACATCAAAGAAATGCCACAGGAGAGAACATCTGCACGGTGCAGATGCAGAGGCTGCTTGGCAGGTTGCTGAAGGATGGTCCAAGGCAGGCTTGCACTCAGCACAGCTTGCCCAAAGCACTCCTGGACGACTAACAATAGTTTTTTCTTCCCTTGCACCAACTCCAGGAGCTCAGTAACACTGAGGCTGTTCAATCCCACACAATGCAAGATTTCTCTCTCTATTGTTTCTATTCCAAAACTTCACCCACCCACAGGCTTTGCTTGTCAAGGGTAACCAAGTTCCTTTGGATAACAGTCTAAATAACTGCACCCCAAGCAAGATTTCCTTGCAGGTGTGCTTCATGCCGACTGACTTACAAATCATTTCACTTCAATCAGTAAAAGAAAATCTTTAAATGACTTGCTTTTCCTGGAAAAAATATGAAGGCTAATGGATCTTTGCTCTACATGGCCAGCCCTGCCTTTCTGCAGCATCCTTTTAGTTATTTTTCCCTCTGGACATCACTTCTCCATCTGTAACTTGGATACAGCACTGCCCCACAGAGAGGGAGCCACAAACATTTGTTAGGCTGCAGGTGGCAACACCAGTGAAAGCATTCAGCAGGGCCAGTCCTCCGAGATGCTGCTGAGCACCGTGCACTGGGCTGAGCCCGCACATGGAAAAAACAACAACAAAACCAGTCCCACCAGAACCAGTCTGGGAGAGCCAGCAGGACCCTGAGGCACAGGGAACCCACACCAAAACAGGCTATGAAAGAAAGGTCTGCTGGAACACACGTTCAAAGGAAGCACAACTGGGGTGAAGTAAAGGACAATGTCACAGGCAATTGTACCTCTGACACCTTTTAATTTTGAGTGCTTCATCTTGCCACATTTAAAGTGTTAGATAAAAATTTGCCTGGGTAACATTTGCAACAAAATTATTGGCAAATGAGCACGGGGAGGGATGCTCTCTCTTCTAGTCCTCTCTCTAAATCCCATGGCTTCAGGGAAGTGCTTCGTGTCTCTCCAGCTGCCTTCGCAATTAGGAATTTTAAGGCTAATAAAGCAAACAAAAATGAAAATACAAGTGGATGCAGCAGCAAATTGAACACACTTGAAAAATTTCTCTTTTTCCAGGGGGAAGGAAGGAAGGAGAGGGCTACTGCATGAAACTCTGGACATCAGTGTGGTGGCATGGTACTGCATGGTATTTTCTACACACACCTCGTGCTCACAAAGACTCCAGTGCCCAGGCAAATGTCGTGGGTTCTCCTCTCTGTGCACAGATCAAGCTGGGCAGAAAGGTGGCTGATGCTGCTGAGAGTCTGCCTAGTTTAGTGCAAAGTATTGCTCTTACATTATACCATCTAGAGACCCTCCTGGAACTGCATTTTCTTGTCTCTGTCCCTTTCCAAAGCCCTCTGCACACGATGAAGGCTTTGGGATGAGGAATTTTATGCTTACACAGATACACAGAACCCAAGGCATGTCACAATGATGAGGCCCACAACCTCCAGCCAGACATGGCCACTTGCCTCTTGTCCCTTTGCTACCACAATGCCAGCATGGCTGGAGAGCAAAGACTAGGTTCCATTCTGCTCTTGCACTGCATAAAATCAGTTAAATGCTACTGCTGAAACAGCTTCCAATTTCTCCTAATTAAAAAGATCAATTAAAGTATTAACCACAAAACATCAGTTTCATTCATTATTTATATGTAATAGAAGCAAATGGCTGTAGCCTGCATCACTTGCCAAATCCAAAAACGATTATCAGAAACAATAGTATTTAGGACTGTTGTGGCCCTGTGGGTATAGAAACCTCTTGCTGCTCTGTGTTCAAAGGAACAACTGAGCTAGAGAATGCACTCACTAAAGCCCCACCCCTTCTCACCCCTCTCTTTTTAATGCCTTTCTGGTTCATTTGACTAATTTAAATGCTGTCAGACAGTTCAGAGCTGTAGAGCAGATGGAGAAAGAGCTTCTAAGGTGAAAGCTGAGTATTTTTGCCCGATCCCACACCTGCATTGCTATTGGAAGACGAGCCTTCAGAAGGGTAGAGCATGCCAAAGAAAGACTGGAATGCTCACTTACATCCAGGTGAAAAATGCTACATTAGTCACAAACTGTAAGTAAATTATGGCACGTTATTTCCTATCTTCCTTCCAGAACTGCTCAATAAAGATGGTTTACCTGCTTTCTGGCACTGAACAATCTTGTCGTGAGTGGTGTCTGCCGTCTCAATAAGAACCCTGCTCTCTTGAATCATCTGTCCAAAAAAAAAAAAAAAAAGGAAAAAATCAGCATTACTAGGGTTTCCTGCAACAGCTAACACACAGAAAGTACAAAGGTTGAAACTGGAGAGGAGGTGTGCTCTGAGAGCAATACAATGAATATTGGATCCTTCCTTCCTTCTTTCAGGGGGCTTCCAGATCTGTATCAAGCAAAGAATCAGTTGCTCTGAAAATGTTTTGCTCCAAAAGTTAATGAACAGCTGTTTTACATCCGTGAGACACCACTGCAAACAATATGAAGGAAACAAAAGTGATTTCAGAAGAAAGCAGAGTTAGCAGACAAATTTCATTCTATGTTCAACTAAGCCCTTTCTACCTAGTACTTTTCTTAAAAGGAGAAGTTAGTCCTTTGACATACGTGGTTATTAAAAATAACCAAGTCATGAATAGAGCTGATTTCAAGAGGTATTTAAGCCTGTGCTGAACTTTATGCTATACAACAGCTTAGACACTTACAGCAGTTCTTGAGTTTCTCCTTGGAGAAACTGAGATGGAAATCCTATCCTATCCTCAGTATTTCTGTTGAAGCTTAATAGAAAAGACAACAACACAGAAAATCAAAACAAAACAAGAAAACATCCACCTAAAACCAAACAAACTAAAGCAGCAGTTTCAACAAGCCTACTCACAGGTTTCAAGAGACCTCCCTACTTAGACATCTTCCTAGAATAGCCCATGAACAGCAAACAGGTGAAGGGTTCATTACCTGACAAGTTTCCTGAGCCACCCTGCATGCAAATACTATTCTCCTTTGATGGTAACAAGCTTCCAAAACCTCTCAGAAGCCCAGAAGCCCAATATTGTTCCACTGTTCTATTCTGTGAAATTGCAAAAGGCAGTACATACATGTGTTATGGAAGGCAAGAACATGCTGTATAACCAACTATGCCTGAGAATACCCTCACTGTCCTGGGATATTCACCACAAACCTCAAACAGCACGAGGGCAGTGCCAATTAGAAATGAAGCAAACTGAAGAGTGACTGCCTAATGTTACACCTTGAAATTACAGTAGTCACCACCTGGAAGCTTTGCCAAAATGCTGCAACTGCTAAAAGCCTTCCTACTTTCAAATATGCTAAATACGGAAACCCAGCTAGTAGGTTTCAATGATTTTAGTGGAAGACAGCATAACAGTAATAAATTAACACTTGCAAATTAGCATGTCTTACTGTTTTAATTAGACACAAGGAAAGAGAGCCGCTTCCACTTGTCACACTCAAACTTAGAAATTCTGGAGAAATTTAGATCCAAATTTTGCTCCTCATCCCATCTTTATTTCTAATGAAATGTACTATGGCTGCATTTAATAAAAATACCTATGCCTTTCCTTTGATATAAAGAACAACACGGGGAAAACAAAATCCATTATCAGCTTCACAGGCAGAGTGAAAAAAGCCCGAAATACCTACAAGAGCGCAAAATTGTTTTTTAACAGAATATGGCCAGTGGATATGCCTGAGATTTAAACTACTTTCGGTAGTATCCTTTGCCTTTCATTCTTATTACTTGCTTGTTCATGCATCACTACATTTTTTTTCTTCTTTGATATTTTCACTTCTCGTCTAGAAAGAAATGACAATTTCTACCCACTCTCTGGCTTTTCTGTACCACAGCACACTATCCTTTTGTGCTGAAGGAGCCATTCAGGTGACAACTACAAATGCTGAAGGTTGGTCTGAGCAGTGAAGACAGGAAGAGACCCAAAAATCCTGCAAGTCACTAAAGAAGCAGCCAGAGGCCAAACGTGCACCTCTCCACATGCAGACCTGGGGCCCGTGAGGCAGTGCCCACACTGCCCAGCCCAGCATCTCCATGGCTCCTGCACCCCACGCAGCCATCACCCTGGGCTTGGGTCCCCATTGGACCTGTGCCAGCACTTCCTACCCAGCAGCAAGGTTTGCCCCGTGAGGTCAGCTGCAGCTAAGCTGGTACAGGACATCCAACACATCAGAGTCTCCTGTGCTCAGATCCCTCAAGCAGAATGTGATTTGTGAGGTTTTTATATAGACACATGCACACACACACACACACACATTTATATATATACACATATGCAGCCACAGGAAATTATTCTACCACACACAAAAAAAGCAGGCTTGAGAATCGTGCAACTACTGGACCCACTCCCAGGAGTTTCTAGCATGCCTGTTTTAGGATTCTCAGACATGAAGGTATTATATTCATTTTTTAAGAGAAAAGTAGAACTAGGATGTCAATTTTCCCTTACTGCAGAGTAGGTAGAACAACCCTCCACCCCTTTGATGCTGACATCAAAGTCTCACTGCTCTCAGCTCAGCAAGAACAAACAATTAAAAACAGATCATGTAGCAGAATTTAACCTGTTCCTATCTTCCTGCTCAGCAGTAATCTTGACAAAAATAAGCAGCTTTTGTCCCATGACAAATCCTGAGAGTGGTTTCAGAGTTCCTCAGCTCAGTGATTTGGGATAAGGGGACGATCTCAGTTCATCACGTGGCATCCTCCCTCACGTGTTCTTCTAGGAAATAATGCACTAGATAGAGATAATGAACTAAATAGAAATAATGGGGCCCAAGCCAGTTATGAGATAAGATTTTGGCTGGCCTATGGCACCTTTACGACCTCTGATAACACAGTGTGCAGGACCCTGTATCCCTACATGACAGGCCAGACTCTGCTCCCAACAAGAGCTGCATGTGCAGTTTCAGTGGGGACGAGATCCTGCTTCCTAACACTGCCGTAGAAGATGGCAGCAACAGGACAGGGCAAGGACAAAGCCTGGTATGGATGCTAAAAAGCTTTAGCAGAGAAGATTTCAGCTCTCAGCAGCAGTTTGTGAGAGCCTTGTTCTTTCTCATGAGAAACTATGCAAAACATGATAAAGTTTTCTGTAAACAGACTTTGCTAATCCTACACCTGCGTTTATAATTAGAATTGTTGTGATACTGACTAGAGAAATGAATGATGTGTGAATTGACCAATCACCCTGATAGGTAGTTAGTCAGAGGTCCAATACCTCTTGCCTTTTAGGAAAACACTAAAAGAACTAAACACATAAAAACCCGTCCTTTATTAATTAAATAATTCATTCCTTTCTGCTTACCACACTCGTGTCTCTGAGTCATTTCTTGCCCTCTGGCACCGCCGACAGCGACAGCCTGGGTGTTCACTTTGAAGAACGGAATGATTCAAACAGACAAGAGTACGACAGGCAAGTAACTGCTATCCAGGAATAAAGTTACAGCACAGGGTCATGGCATCTAGATACCACTTCTTCTTTTTTGTCACTAGTTCTGAAATCACAGAATCACCAGGTTGGAAGAGACCTACAAGATCATCGAGTCCAACCCACGCCCTAACACCTCAACACTCACTGAGTGCCACATCCAACCTTTTTTTAAACACGTCCAGGGATGGTGATTCCACCATCTCCCCAGGCAGACAATTCCAATACTTCACTACTCTTTCAGTGAAAATTTTTTTCCTAATAATCAACCTATATTTCCCTTGGTGCAGCCTAAGACTGTGTCCTCTCGTTCTGTCAGTTGCTGCCTGGAGAAAGAGACTAACCCCCACCTGACTACAGCCACCTTTCAGGAAGTTGTAGAGAGTGATAAGGCCACCTCTGAGTCTCCTTTTCTCCAGGCTAAACAACCTCAGCTCCCTCAGTCGTTCCTCATAGGGCTTGCGTTCCAAGCCCCTCACCAGCCTTGTTGCCCTCCTCTGGATGCATTCAAGCATCCATGATTTCCCAGTCTGAATCATTCCCTGCTTTTCCAGCTGCCATCACATCTGAAACCCTGCTTGAGGATGTCATCTACTTCTAGAAGTGACAAGAAGCAGAAGCCCTAAACACACAACATGGAAGGCTGTGAGATTTTCTGCTGGGAAGGTAACCCCATAAATCACATGACAGCCTGAGATTTTCAAGCCCACTTTTGCCAGCAATGTTTCAAAACCCACCAATCTACCTCAAAAGTGAAGAGTGAACTTTCTGATGTTTGCAGCATGAATTTCCATGCACCTTTCCTCTGCCCAGATCCGCACTGAGCAGCTCTCCAGGCAGCTGTGTAGTCCCAGCCATCTGGCTGGAGCCCGTCAGGATGCTGTTTAATGTCAGCTCCCAAACGGCAGCTCGCTTCCATGAGTGACTCTCACAGAGCAAGAGATGTCCTACTCCCTCAGGAGTCCCGTGTTCCACCACAGTGTGTTAACTCCTGAATGCTGAACTTCAAGGGATTAACGTCCAAGTGACATTTACTGAAAAGCAACTTTTAGAGGATGGATGTTTGTATCCGGGTCCACCTGAAAGGAGGACATTTTTAGCAGCTGCTGAAGCTGGCAGGATTTCTTAGGACAACTTGCATTTCCCATGTCAAAAAGAAGGTGATAAACTTTACTGATTGATGTGTTTAACATAACTGGGGGTTGGGGGGGGAGAATTGGACAAAAACAAGACTGAAAGCACACAAAACCTGATTCTGGTATATGGAAGAAGTATAAACTTGACTCATCTCAATCCACCTGAAGCACTCTGTAACAATCATGCTGGATTCTCAAAAAAAGCACAGGAAGTAAGAGCTGGCACAAACCCAGGAGTTCTCTCCTTATCCGGTATATGAGACCCAGAAAGTGGAACAGATCAAGGGTTGAAAACATAACTGACCTGGCTCACTTCAGTGTCTAAGAATAGCATGGAATATCAAATTTTAAATCCCAGTGCTTCACGCAAAGAACAATGCTTTACTTTGTCACTGAGTGAAATTTAAAATATCTTAATGCTGAAGGCATCATATTACTCACATGAAATTAACAGGGTTATTTATTGCCTGTATTAAAGGCAGTTTAATCACAGGATCAGTACAAACTGAACAAAAGAATGTGCTTTTTACTTTAATGAACTCTTGTGCTAAAGACTAATTTCTTCTTTTCATTATTAATTATTCTGCAAACTGAAAAGGAGAGAGGAAATTAACACAGCAGAATCTCACCAAGAAAAGGCAAAAAAGGAGCGGTTAAGCTCATGGTGGCAAATTAAAGCACTGCTCCTGCTGGAAAGATAAATGAGAAAAAAGGGACAGTTCAAGGAAACCTTTCATAAATATCCCAAAGTTTAGAACGGAAATTGACTGAACATCAGACTAAAAGGAAGCTTTCTCTTAGGTGTCTCCTCATGGCCATTGTCCCAATCTTCTACTCCTTTCATTGACAATGAAGAGTTTTGCCTGGTTACAAAAACACAAAAAACCCTCAAAAACAAACCAAACCCACCATCAATCAAAAATAAAAGAGATTACAAAAACAACCAATTCAAAAAACAGTGGAAGAGCAAATTGAGCTCGTGAAAATTTGAAGAGAATTCCCTTTAGCATTGAGCATTTCTTGTACACATCTGGGACAAGAAACAGCCAGGCAATCAATTGTGTGCCAGCAAGTTTTGCAAGAAAAGGAAGATGGGTATGCGGTGCCAGGACATGGGAAGGAATGCTGCTGGCCACCATTCTGTCCAGCACCTTGTCTCTGTCCCAATATAGTTCAAGCCAGATTTTGGTATCCAAGACTTTTCCTGCAACAGCCCAGCATGAGAAACAGCTATCAAGGATGGTTACATGAGCTGGAAACATCCAAAATACCTTACTGACACAAACCAGAGAAGAAACAGCATAAAATTCACTTAAATTCCAATTTCATGTTTTTAGTTAGAAATATTTCTGGGAAAATATGGAATCATTGTTGCAGGATGTGATCTGTGCATGAAGACCAGTTCTTTACGGAACAACAGGAGCAATGGAGGAAGAGAGAGAGAGAGAGTGAGGTCACTTTTCAATACCCGTATGCTAAAACAAAGTAACAAAGTACCCATCTGGAACTTCATTCTCTAAGGGAAGTTCTGGTTTGACTCTTTTCAGGTTCTGTTTTAGTAGTGACTACTGGACATGGGCAATCAGAGCAAGAAACTTTGTGAGCAGTGGGTAAGAGAATTGTAAGAAGTAAAGAAACAGGACTTTCCTTAATAAGAAGTGGGAAAAGAAACTGTCTTTCACAGTCCATGTCCAAATTCGGATGGAAAATTCTTTAAAACAAATACAAATTCAAGACAATGTCCATGTGCTGGACTGTGTTTGACGTCAGTGCATTATGACACTTCTTTGGCAGTGGATGCTCTGCTCTGCAATATCCCTTGTCTTCAGCTGCTTAGAGAATTGTGAAAAATGTTTCTCTGGGGATGACCCTATCCCAGCTGAGGTATCAACTGCAGTGAAAAAGCTCACAAAAATCTACTTAGTCATTTTGCATTTACATAATAACCGGGAAAAAGGACTTTCTTCTTGGGAATAAAGTCACGCCTGCACCAAGACAAGCCCAAAAAGACTGAATATAAAAGAACAGCAGACAAAGAGCAGTTCACCTCACACACACCTCAGCAGACCTCTGCTAGCGTGTATGGACCAATACCCATGTCAACAAAACTACTGCCATTGAATCCCTCAGCTGATTCTCCTAGCAACCTCACAGATGCTTCTTCTCCTCTCAAAAATCCCCAATCCATCTCCATGTTGGCCAAGACATTCTTAAGTACCCTTCCATCTCCCAGAAGTCCCTACAGCCATCCTGTCCTTCCATAACTGTCTGCTTCAACATAGCAAGATCAGGCTTGACAACAGAGAAAAACACCAATGTCAGCTTGAGTGTATATAACAAATAGCTTCGTTGTTCAACCTTTTTTACACTTCTTTATGATTTGAAAGCACATAAAAATAACTTGGAGATCTCATTTTTCTTAGAAAAATTTCTGTATGCGCAGGAGCCAGGAGATTGGGTAAACTCAAGAACATTTATTACCACTTGTTTATTGCTTTTGATTTTCAAATGATATAATCATTTGATCTTGGAGGAAAATAATGCTTAACCAATAACTGAAATGCAAAGTGCACAAGTGTCCCTGAGTCCATGCATGCTTGCATCAGCACAGGAATATATCATGCAGACAGGGTAACCACAATCTGTTTCCAAACAATTCTCAACCAAAAAAAATCCTAACTTCACAGGATAACTGTTTGCAATGAATAATTCAACCATCTGTCAGGTCCAGCTGGGCCCCATCCCTTCTCTTCACATGGAGTAACTCCTTTTTTAGGTGTGATCAAAGAACACCAGCATTAATTTGACAGGTTGTGAGGCACACTGCACATGCTGCCCACCTGAGCAACCACTGACAAGGGGCAGCACACAGGTAGAGAAGCAAAGCGAGGGCCCTTCCTCATGGGAAAGGAAAGCTCTGAAGAACAGCTCTAAAAGCGACAGGGTACACTACCCTAGGATGAGTGTGTAGGAAGCAATGTCAACATGACCTGAATCCATTCATCACGCTCTATGTATGGTATCAACTAAAGCTGCAAATTGAAATTAGCCATTCTACACTGTATTTCTGATCATTGACACACTTCTCAAAAATGTTGTCTGTGTATTGTCAACAGTCCACCTTATTTTCTTGATTTTGGCAAATCCTATTCCCTGCTCTCCTCTGCAGAAACTCCCATACAAGCCAGTATTATCAATGAAGCCTCTTCCTCCCTGAGACACGGCCAACAGTACAGCTCCACTAAACCACTGCAATGCCACCATAAAATGAGAGAAACGCAGTCCCGAAAAATTGTTCCGGTTCCTTAAACAAAGCACATTAAATTATATTCTAATAAGGTCTCTCTCAAAAGAAAATATTTAATGCAGAGCACAATGGTAAAATTAATTGCCCAGGAAAAAACAAACAAACTGCACAAACGGGTCTTTGTCTATCTCACAGCTGACAAAGGCCAAGCAGGAGAGAACACACAGTTAATTGTTTTCCAGATCATTGTGGCAGGTCTCTGAGCATTTACACCTCCATTTCCCTGGACCACCAGCCCTCTTTATGCCCCATTGAGCACACAGACAGAGTCCATACTTTCCGTGGAAAAATAAAAAAGTATATTCAGTCAGCAATTTTCTGTAAGGGGAAAAAATTCTAACACATTAGGGCTGTTTTTATCAGAAATTATTTTCAAAGCAGACTTTTTAATGAATGTGGCACATGTAGTGTTTTCAGAGGTGGTGAGGAAGCGTTTGCCCAGCACTCAATCTCTCTGCGCTGTGGGGCTCAGTGAGTGAGGCAGACCTGCAGTCACACTATGAGATTTAGGGTCAAACTTTTTTCTATTTTACTGTAAAAGGAATTAAGAAGTATAGCCTGTTCATACAAGAGACAGGCCAATATAAATAGATTTTATTTTATGCATTTAAAAATGCTCTCAGGCCTATTCCTTTGAAAAGTGCTTTGAAGGGAAGAGACATGCAGCAAGCACTTGTGGATCCAGTTCCTTGAAGCCATATTTATCAACAATATGAAAGGCTGAACTGTAGTATATCTTGAATTTAAATTAATAAATAAGCTAAAATATTTTATATTGCTTTCCAACAACATCTCCTTGTGCTCTCATTTGCACCAAAAAAAAAATTATTAAAAAGAAATACACCCTGGATTATATGAAGTCATTATATAGCAAGGAGAAGCCCCTTGTTAACATTCAAAATGCAAACCCCTTCCCACACTGTGATTTCAAATATCAAGATTGATAGAGACAGTTCATTTATTCAAACACAGAAAAGGCTAAATAGATTTCAATATTCTGCTGCTGGCATTATCTCAAAAGGCAAACATCCAAAATGTAGCAAAACCACTTATTAAATCCAGCTTTCTTTTTCAGAAGCAAATAGTTTTAGCAAGTAAGAGGCAGTCACAGCCAAAGTGGGAAAAAAAAATATCATGTTCTCCTTAAAAGAACTATATCTCAGATCAATCCTTACATAGGCAAGGCACAACTCCCTTCTCTCTCTCTCTGATTTTAAGCTGTTTGCACGCTCTCCTGACATTCAAGTTACATCTTCCCCCATCGGAGACAAAGGTGAGAACAACCATTATTTAAAACAGTTATACAAGTGTTTTTGCCTACATCCAAAAGAGGCCTTTCACCTATTTAAATTGAAAAACTGTTTCCAGAGTACAAGGAGGCCTTGAAAAGTCCCATGTGTACTCTTCAGTATATAATTACAAAGATAAGAGATGAGACATTCATTTTGGTAGAACTCCATTAAGCAGGCCTCCAAAGACAGGAAAAATCTCTTATTTATATGGTATTTGCTCTTTCAGAAAGACATGACACCATGTAATAAATCTACTCCAAAAAAGTTCCATCTAAAATAAGGCAATCAACTGGATTTGCAAATCCTTGTTCTGGTATTGTTACAGCTGGCATTTTATTACCATAACTTAATCACTTCCAAGTAATAGAAACTACTCTGGAAGCAACCTAGGGGTTATTTCAGAGTACTTTTAGTATTTATATTTCAATCAACATCACTGTCTTCCCCCACCCCACAAGCTGATTTTCCCGTGAAAAGTGTGTTATAAAGGCAAAAAGTGAGATGGAAAGGAGGTGAGCATTTGGCACGTTGAATAGTTGGCCAAAGCTGCGATCACTCTTTGCAACACATCAGGGTCTCTGGAAGCAATTCGATACTCCCAGCATTATTCACCCTTTTATTCCTTATGAACACAAGCTGCAGAATTAACTGCTGTCCTCTTAACAAGAGTCGTGATTCAGTCTGGCTGCCGCAGTGCAATATTTAAGTCAGCTTGGCAGAACTGTGCATCTTGCTATCGGTTGCTGCAGACTGTCAAAAAGGACGGGAAGCAGCGAGGCACCCCCACGGCCCAAGAGGCACAGTGTGACAGCAATTTCTGCTGCTGGAAGTCACGCACAGCTGTTGCTCAGTCACCCACAGCAGTGACATATGTCATACAATGAGCAGCAGCACTCATCTGGAATGATTCCAGTTCGCGTCTCTACATTTGTACAAGCATTCCTGTACCATACTGACCTCTCCTTCCCCATGCAAGAAAATGGCATTTTAACCTTCCCTCCCAACTCTGCCATGCCCTCCCCAAGGGCAAAACTGATTCAGTGGGACAGGGACAGAGACAGGGGCAGTACTTAACAGTGCTGCTGCAAAGCGTAGGGAAAGCGAGGGCTCAGCTTTGCCTGGGAACTCCCGTGCTGCAGCTCCCTATCTAATGGCCTTGTGCTCTGCTGCAGGGAGGCCAGCAAACTGCAGCACACAAATCTTGCTGCTTCCCAAGGACAAGGACTAACAGGGCCAGAACAGGCTGAATTGTCGCTAGTTTTGTAAACAAAGTCCTCTTCAAATGCCAACCTGTGCTAGCCACAACCGTGTTTAAAAAAGGAAACAACGACAAAAAGGCCAGTGTGGCATTGTGGTGATTAAAGGCCAACTTTGCATAGCCTGAGTCATTTGAAGAGCCTTGTTTATTTAACTGGACCATTTAGGTGTGTGAAAGCTAGGGGGCACAGCCTGCCCCATTCACAACAGTGGAGAAAGGCAGAGGTAGCAGTGCCCAAGTGCCTACCAGGTCATACGCTGCCAGGACCTTTTTCTGCACGTCGGGCACGGTGCCCAGAGGCTCCAGGTAAGGAAAGGTGTCCTTCATGCAGAGGGCCACGCAGGGCGCGTTGTCGCTGCTCACGAGGCGCGAGGACAGGGTCAGGATGCACTGCTTGAGGCTGGCGATGGGCGGCAGCCCACACAGCTCCTTCACCGACACCATGGCGTTCTGGGGAAAGGACACAAACACTTCAGCACGTGTTGCCACTCGCCCCTCAGTCTCCCGCGCCTGCCATGACCTTGACAGCCCTTGCCTGCTTCTCCCCTCTGGTGTGAGGCAGGGCTATCCTGCTCTTCACCGTCCCCGGGCCCCCCACGGACCACGGGATTCCATCTCACACAGGAATTCCCTGCTAGCCCCATTCTCTGTCCTGAAGCCCACCGCCAGCTCCAGCTTTCTCCCAGGCTCAGGCATCCCAACTGCCAGCTCTTCAGCTACTTTGCATTGCAAATCCAGCACCAACAGGGACAGGTTCTGGTCCCCAGCATATTAAACCATCAGCCTAAAATGCGATTTCTCTCCCCAACTGCTTAGACTCCAATTGCTTTTGATGCTGTAATCACTTTGTTCTCCCAACATTATCATCCTCCATCAAGAACAAGTTTGACAGACCTTGTATTTCCCATGGGAAAGGCAAGCAGGAAAAACTCACTTTGTTTTCAGCTTTACATTACCACATCATAAAGAAACACAAACACTCTTTCCCCTTCATAGGTCACATGTAAGAAAATTAATACCGGATATGCAGGTCAAACCAAACTGACATGCCAGGATTTATTTATTTATCAGGTCAGAGGATATACAGCTGACATGCACCCATCATTTAGCTTCTCGAGTCGTACAAGGAGTGACCAAGATGCACAAAACCCAAGTAAGAGTATTATAACAACCCACACCTTGCAAATGTTCCTCCCACAACTTGCTGAAAGAAAAACAATCATCAGACAATGCCTGGCTAAGTAATAGATGTTTTTCTTATTAATTAAATACAAGAGCATGCAGCTAAATCCAAAACTGTGTCTTTGCACAGCATTCCCCAGAACATGATCTTTTACTGAACTTTTGCTTGGAAGGCACATTAATGCTGTTTCTGAGTCAAATTCAAAATATTTTCATTTATATAGTTCATACATAGTGCCTGACCTAGATAGAAGGTGGAGTTAGCAGTTCAAACTAGTTACTTTCAAGGCCTGAAGGAAGGGAAAGGCTGGGAAGAGTTTCCCATTCTTAAAAATATGCTGAGACTATTCCTTTGAGAGTGATTTAAAGCTTATGTCATTTTGTAAACTTTTCCAGCTGTCAACATTTCATTTGCTTTAGACTCCATCCAGAAGAGTGGGGTCAATGAAGTGCTATGCGTTTTTCTCCTGTTTTCGAGAGAAAAAAAATTGAACTGTTTCTGTATCTTTACCAAGGAGATAGCTACGGCTGATTCCAGCTATTTATTAAGGAAAACTCATAGTTTAATGCTACTCAGTTTTGTTTCTAGGCAGTGCCTGAAGCTCTGAATTGAGCTGTCCTTCAACCTGCAGTCACCCCCACCACAGAAAAGAGCACTGGGCAGGTTCTTGTTTGGCCTCGCTGCCACTTCGCATCCTGCCAGCCACGAAGGTCTAACCCCAGCACTTGTGACAGCGCCTGTGCACCCGGGCCCTGATGCTGCTGGCCACAGCAGGCTCTGCTGCATGGAGCAGTGTGGATGCAGGGACAGAGTGCCAGGGGACCCTCTGAGCCAAGACACAGCACTGGGGTCTGTGCCAGCCCTCAGCCAGCCAAGACAGAACAGGCTCCCTATTCAGCAGGGAGGAAACTGCAATCCAAGTGGCATCCAGTGCCTATGTCAAACATCTGCAGCCCTGGGGCAAACAGTGGCAACACACACTCGGGAAAACATGCTGCTCTTTGCACAGTGGGTTTCTTTGGTGTAGACAAGACCTTAATGACACATCTACTGACTGCTTTTTATACTCAGCCAAAGAAAATTAAGAGCATAACCCTCACTCGGTTAGCAAACTGAATGCTTGTTGATGTCTTCTAGAATGAAGTATTTGAGACGAGGGGCAGAGGACACAAATGTGCCCTCAATTCTGCTTTCTCAGGAAAAGAAATCAACCAGTAAAACATGTTTGGAGAGGGCATACTGATTTTTAAAAGGTTTCTGCCTAATCCTACATTTGCTTGTTAATTAGCACCTGTAACTATCAGCCTGCCAATGTCCATTTAAAGGCTGACAAGAGCTGTGGGTCTGAAGTTTCACCAGCTTCCACCAGCTTCAGCAAGCCTGCCCTACCAGCAGCTCACACCAGGACTTTCACTTCCACATTCAGGACACACCAACACACACAATGGGAGTCTCATACCTGCATATTTTCTCTCATGTCAGTAGCCTCTCGCAGTGGATGCACTGCCAGCTTAAAGATGTCATCAATAATCTTGAGTCCAGTGTTCCTCAGCATGGTGTACTCCCTTGCTTTCTTCCCTATCCTCACTGAGAGGCTACGCTTTTGTGCCTTCCCGCCTCCACTTCGGTTGGTTATTGCAATGTGAACAAAGAGGGTAACGTGCTCCATGATATCACCAACAAAAGAGCGCAGTGGTATGTGCCTGTATCCGGGCTGCAAGCACTCCAGCGGGATGGTGTACTGCCCTATGAACTCGTCCCCAATGTAGTCATCATCCAAAACAACAAAGCGGATCATGGCCAGCTCTGGTAGATTGATCTGGAATTCAAAGCTTTCATCAAAAATAGGGTTATCACTGTTTTGCTGCACAGTTTTAGTTCTTTGTTCGGTGCAGTCTGCAGGAATCCCATGTATTTCTATGCAGACATAGGGGTCTATGACATCCCCTTTTGCACATGCACCCTTGGGCTTTGGAAAATTCTGACCACTGATAATTTTGACATGTAGGACCTGGGGGGAGACCCCCGGAACAATGCCCTTGGTATTTGCGCTGAAGTAAGACACTTCGTCACGCATCACTGAAGGCCTGAGAACGTACCCACATCCCCCGTTCTGGAGAAACCAACCAGTGTGAAGGTCCATCATGGGCCCCGGGGTCTGATAGTTCATTGCCACTATCTGGCAACCACAGTTCCAAAAATCTTGAGGATTTAAGTTACTGGAGTCTATCCTCATAGCACTCGGGTACACCCTGGACAGAAACTTTTTGTTGTAGTTAACAAAATCTTCAGGGTATTCATTTGCAATCCGACTGGCTTCTGCCTCACTGAAGGAGCACATTTCCCAATAATTTTGAGATTTCATGGATGTCTCAAAGTCTTTGTATTGGACAGATTTGCATAGGGACACCAAGTCAGACAACTCCCTGCAGAGCCAGATCAGCTTCGGTTCCCTTGAGAAGTCCTCTGACAGTCTTCGGGATATTTCAGCCTCTTCATCTTCATCTGTGACCTCCCCTTCTAAAACATCCTGGTCACAGGGCAGCTTCTTCCCCTTCACAATGATCTTCATTTTCAGTTTCTCAGGGGATGGGAGGTAGGTTTCTGAGGATAAAGGTGCCTCTGTGTACAGTTTGTTTCCAAAGATCCTTTTCATGTGTTGCACCACCACCTTCTGCTGCTGTACAGAGCAGTGGTTCCCCAAGCAGAGAATAAGAGGGTATTCTGAGGCAAAGAAGGCCAATTTGTTTATTACCTCAATGACATTTCGAAAGGCAAGTGGCGATGTCATGTTGTTGCGGTTACAAATAATGGGTTCATTATCTGGGCCATCACAGACGTCCAGTTCAATACTCCGGCAGCTCATCTTTAAAGCTCTGACATAACCATTGATATCAGCTGGCCCTCTGAGCTGGTCTTCTATTAGATATGTGTTGTGGGATGCATTGATGTAGTAATGTGACAAAGGCTGTGTCATGTCTTGGACAATTTTTTTGTGCTCTGGGTCAAAAATATCACATTCTGAGGACAATAAGTACTGAGTAAATCCATCAATTGCAAGAAAACCTTTCAACCGCCCTTCTTCAGAAAGCTCATACCTGCGTATAATATCTAGACACATTTCTTCTGTTATGTGGGTCACTCCTTGCTCAGCCTCTAAAAACAGCATCAGGTCATTGGCATCCAGGTACTCTTTGTTTTTGGATATCTGCACAAGTAAGAAATACACTTCAGGTCTTGTGCAAAGTTCACTGAATGCTTCACAAAACTCTTCTTTTGTTACTCGTGTTGTCAGTTTCTCTTTGCTCTTCTGAATTTCCTTAAATTTTAATCTAATCTTTGATTCCTTTAGGGTGGGGTTGAGCTTCTTTATTAGCTCCACAGCTGTATCTTCTAACATTATGCCATTGCCATCAACATCTGCTGCTTCGAATACAGTTTTTAACCAGGCAAACCGTGGGGTATTATGGCTGCTTTCCATCAAGTCCAGGGGTTGTTTGCTACGAGAAACCAAGTACCTTAATCCTGACACCCAAATATTGGCCACATCAGCTGAATTGGCAACCAAGTCAAGGGACTCGTAGTTCTCACCGTGAATTACCGACAGTGCACAGTCCTCAGAAATCTGATCTGCAAGTCCATTATTCCTGAATGTTTCTGTGTTCTTCCCTAGTCTGATTTCTTTTATTGCAGAAATATCAAGCTTGGCTTTGTCAAGATCCTTCTTGGAAGGCTCCCAGCGAAGAGCCTGCAGGTCAGGATCCAGAGTAAAAAAACGGTTATAAATCCGGGAATTTGGACGAACTTTCTTCAATTCACACCCAGCCTGCATAAAGCTGATACAGTCGCTGGCACTGCTTATTTTCTTCTCTGATGGCATGCTGCTGAAGGACACTGTCTTCTTTCTTCCACATTTTTGGTTTGAAGGATCCTGTGGAATAATTACATTTAAAAAAAAATTAGCAGGCTTTCTTTGGCCGTTCCACGAGTACATAAGTAATAGAAAAGGTACATTTATGTACAGACAATTAATGTTCTTCTGAACTTCAAAACACAACATATTATTCCTTCCCACAATTTAGTTCCCTACTGAGCTATAAAATATACTGAGCTATAAAGCGACTTGATTGACTGCGGCATTAGAGATAGCAAGCTTTCATGAGTGACATTTGCAGCTATTAAACTGTCTTCCAGATCTCAGCAACTTGCTACAGCTGTGAGGAGGCAGTATCCAGCTGTATACATTATGTCCAGTTTCAAAGCAGATATATCCCACTCTCTTGTCTCTCCAGTTGTTTTGAAAAGTAGTTATTCTGGTCATTTCTGTGTACAACAACTACAAAGCACCATAGGAAAACGGACAGCCAGACAAGAAATCCAAAGCCTTTGTCTTCAGGAAATATATTCTAACTCCTCTTGAGAAAATACTCAGCCAGACACGCGATTGTCTTTTCAGTATCAACTGATGTAAACGCAGCTGCCTGCAAAGCTGTCTGTAATGTTAGTGCAGCAACTGAATTTGAACTTTTCCCTGCATATTATCAATTCAAAACATCTCACAATGATTATAAATTATAAATAATTCTTTTCTCTGCATGATTTCCATCTACCCCATTAGTATGTAAACTATCCAACAGCTACCAAAAATATTTTTAAAACATCACTCAAGACTGCAATTAATTGTGAAAGACTTGTTAAAATTGCTTTCCCTCCTACTTCCCTAGCCACGAGCAATACTTCCTTAGTTCTCTGCCTTCTGTTGTTGAAGGGACCCCAGCTGCCTGGATTTTGAATGGAAAAGGAGTCCCGAGGCAAGGAAATGTTGATGCTGGGCCTAAGCACACAGCCCTCCACCCCACTGCCTCAGGCCCAGACATCTGACGTGCACCAGGCACCAGCTTCCCAACAGCCGCTGGGGATCTGCTTTGAGACACCAGAACCCCTGACTCCCAAGCCCTCTGCAGCCTGCACTTCCCTTCCCTACCCCAGCAGCTGGTTCCACTCAGCTCCAGTTTATCTGCTGTGTCATTCAACCTCCCTCAAGCCATACTGCTCTGCAAGTCCTACATGTAAGCCCTGCTCTAGCAGGGCCCTCCATCCACCCATCTCTGTCCTTTGATGCTCTGCACCGTCTGAGCAGGACCTTGTGTAGCTCCCCAAGCCACAGAGCACCAGTCTTGGTGCTCCTAAGAACCTCTCCACTCTTCATTTGCATGTTTGTGTAGATACTTTCGGCAAATTAGTCAGTATGAATGTTTCTACAAAATTGCACTTCGTTCAATAATATCCAAAATATTTCCAAACCCTCAGGCCCCTAACTACTGAATTTAAAGGCATGGGATCTGCTGGGAACAAAATTAAAACCTCTAAACTTCTTATGATAAAGATTTCTTATTAAACTAGTACAGAGATTTATACTGAAAAAAATAATTCCTCTTGCCATTTATTTAGTACTTATTATGAGAATGGGTCTTAAGGAAACAGGAAGAAAGTCAACAAAGCGACTGCCTCAGGTCAGCTACTTTTTTAATTACAGTTTTATGCTAAAATATTCCGTTCCTGCATTAACATACTGTGTTTTAATATGCAGCTTTGGCTACAAAAATCTTCAGGCAGTAGATGCTAATGAATACAAACGAATGCAGCAGATTACCCCACGGGTTTTAGAAGAGCCTCTTCTTTTTTATTTCCTTATGTTTACAGGAGCAATATTTAGATTTAAGATTGATGACTAATTAGGATTATTTTTCTCATATAGTTAGATGTATTAATGGCCTTGGAATCTGCAGTGATTCATTCCTTAACAGAGGTTCCTCAGGGCCAGACCTGGAAATCTCATCAGAGCAGCCTATCTGATTTATCTACAGGTCTGACATTTTGTCTTAACTAGGGAGGCACAAATGTTATGCAACTATTTTTTTCTGCAAAAAATAAAAGACATTTATTTTTAGTTCCAAGATACCTGTGCCTTTTGATCAAAGTAAGTCAGGGAATTATTCAGCCATTTTTCAGGTATTAAGGTAGGAAAAAAAACCTAACTGACCTCATGGAAAAACAACAGAAGTTTCCTTTTAACACTCAGTCTTAATCCCTCAGGGATTTTGGTGGGGATTAGATTATCCTCTGTGTCCTCTTTCCCTGCTTTTATTTTTGATGGAGACTTCTGGTTTTGTACTTCGTGGTATGTAAGGAACATCAGAATTGTATGACAGCACTTCATCATCTCAGAGTAGGACTTGCCTGTATCTTTCAATCAATTGAACGGAATTCAAGCCTAATCCACAGACTAATTGCCTACAATTAACAAGATTTAAGTATTATCGACACTGATGGGATTATTTTAACTAACCATGTCCTCAATCTAATGTAGAATATACACAAACCCCACAAAACTGCAATTGCTAACTGAGCTTATTCCTTCATTGGCTATTCCCCTCGGTCTCTCCAGGCTAGGAGCATACTCAGTCTTTCAAAGCGAGAGCTGTTACTCTGGACATAATGTGACAGTTTTCATTCATAATTATCACAAAGTTAATTATTCCAGTCTTGCAAAAACTCAAAAGGTGTTTCTGTTCCAATGCTGTCTTCTCAGCCTGACAGCCCAGGCACTCGCCTTTGCTTTACCACACTCCCCATGTTTGAACAAGCCCCTCTGGATCCTGACACCATGGTTTAGCCAGGCCACACACCTCCAGATCCCCAGCGACCACCCTGGGGAGCAGAGGAGTGTTTTCTTCAAGTGTCCTCCCACCACTGAGCCACCACTCACATCAATGCCCGGAGAATCAATTTAGATACTCTGTGCCTCCCCACTGATCTTATGCTGAGTTTAGTTCCAACTGAGACTCCAGGCTTGGGGTTCTAATTTTAGTGTAGCTATTGCTTTCTTTAAATCTCCACCTTAAACCAATTTCGACAGATCAATCTTCTAAGCCAAGACACCCAGCTACAAATGCTGTGCTGCAGTGTCTCCAGTGGCTAAACTGCTGCTCCATTTTACTGGATACTAAGAACAGGAACAAGTACAGTCACCTAGCAAACTAAAGCTGCCAAAATCTTACATGGATAAATAGGAAATCTGCTCTCTTGTGCTACCTGCCAAGAACATTCACACTGCAAGTTATCAAAAAACCTCTCCTCAGTGTTCACCCATGCAAGAGCACTTGCTCCTCTTCATTAACCAAAGCAATCAGAAAGCACAATGGATGCAGCCCATTGAATCTTGGAGCTGGAAAGTCTATCTTTCTCCAAGATGCTAAGGTCATCAAAATTGATCTTGCCTAGGTAACTGGACAGTAACTGGCCTAGGACTGCCCTTTACCCTCAGTCACTTGTACTGATGGAACTGGATTTATTGTGGCAGTGAAAGACGAAAAAGAAAGGATGATGTTTGCCAAAATCTATATCAATTTGAAAATGAGGAACTAACTTGTAGATTTTCCACCCTAAGATCTTTCCTGCCAGAGACAACCAAGCTCTAGACAAAGCACTGTTCCTGGAAACAAACACAATCAATTTGCAGGCGATGTGCAAGTACAAAAAGGAAATCCCCACTTATATGGGAAACCTTGTGTTTCCAAGGCAAGACACTTTCTTCAAAGTGACTCAAAACTATGGTTTCCTTCAGTTCTTTGGTTATCCCCTATAAGGTGATCTAACAGGATGACTCCATGTCCTTCCTTCTCCCGAGCCTGCATAACATTCATTATATAAAATACCTCAGGACCTCAAACACAAGACCACATCAATATGCATTCAGATTTCAGCATATGCACTGCTGCTCTGAAATCATTAAGGACCAAGGAGACATATCTGTGTGCTGGCCTGACTGCATCCTAACATTTTCTAAATGTTTCTAACGGAAGGATTCAGAACACCAGTCTAAGCACACTCCCAAAATAGGAGAAGCTCTCCTGTTGAACACATCATCCTCGTCAGAGGGACTGGATACATAAACAGTGGGATCACTAAGACATCAGCAGTTGTGGGAAAACTCCACCCCATCCACCCTGACCTTTGACTGCTCAAACTTCTGCTGTTTAAATCAAAGAGCTAACAGAAATAAATAAATGGGATTTAAAAAATATGAGTAAACATGCTCTCCACCTCATCCCACCCTCTTT
This sequence comes from Pachycephala philippinensis, assembly GCA_013397055.1. Taxonomy (NCBI): domain Eukaryota; kingdom Metazoa; phylum Chordata; class Aves; order Passeriformes; genus Pachycephala; species Pachycephala philippinensis. Next base: position 513,089 of record VWZT01007877.1, on the reverse strand, counting down.
GTCAAAACTATAGGACATAAATTGCCCATCTGAAGTTAGGAACCAGGGCAGTAATTAGAGCTGGACAGCAAACCTGCACACATAGGTCAAGCTCATGAATTATTATTTGTCTGAAATTAGGTTATCTGAAGGCTCTCTAAAGCATTGACAGTCTTCCAGGATTCTGCTAAGGAGGATAAGAAAGGCAAAAACCATCACCTACCCAAAGACACCAAAAACCCTTAAAGAGCTGCAGGGCTCCTGTGAAAGGATTTGAAATTCAGTAATAATCCTGAAAGATAAACTCATTAAGTGTGATTAAGAGCTATTTCCCTGAAAAAAATATTCACATTTTCACCAGTTTGATTCTAATCTTTGACATTTCTCCTGAACCTAGCACTAAGAAATCAGTAACAGACAGCTTAGTCTGTCCTCACAAATAGACTGTAATAAACAGTGCATCCTAAAATCTATCTGCTCTGGAAACTCCAGACGATTCAGTTAATTGGCCAACTGATTACCTGATTTTTTTGTTTTCTAAGAGAAACTAATTAGCTCTACAGGGTAAGTTTTTTTGGGATACTTCTAGATATCTCAGTTATACAAAGACAGAATCCCAGTCCCTGAGAATCTTAAGGCTTTACTGTACTTGTGGTGGGAAAATGTACCTTTAAACAGAAAGTAAAGAAGTCAGTGAGTCACTAATGGCACTCAAAGCACCGTGTAGCAGGTTGACAAATGACAGGGTAATTTTTCTGTAATGAAATAAGCCAGAGCAGGGAAGATTTATACAAACCATCCAAGAGAACACAAAGTCAAAGCCTGGGCCAGGGCTGCAACTGGATCCCACACATGTGTGAGGTTTAGTCCATTTGATCAGATGCAGCTCAAAGCTTGAACCCACAGTACCAGCCTACGATTACTACAGGTAGCAATGATCACTGGAAGCCAGAATTCATCATTAGCATACAAAGTCTTCTTCTGTAAATCTCAGCCATGTTCTGGCCATCCTCAGAGAGCATCCTTGGACTGTCCATTCTGCAGATTTTATCAACTCTTCTCACAGCCTCTGCTATTACAGCAAATGAAGGAGCTAAACTCCCTCTAATCTTTCTTGGCAAGACTTGTAGGATCTAGGTATCAGATAGATACCTACTGTGACAACTCACAGGTCAACAAAGAAAAGGTTGCCTACTCAAAATTCATCCAGGCTGACAACTCCTGGCATGAAGCAGCTACCTTTGCACAGGGGCTGAACAGCCAAACCACCTTATCCCTGGTGCAGGGATGCTGCCAGTCACACTTGGGCTAACACACAGCTCAGAAGATTGCAAGAGCAGATGTTACTGCTGTGAGATCAACCTTGGTAGCCTCTTCGAGGCAAAATCCCTACTGATTCAGGGATATGTGCACATGGGGAACAAAGACCAGATCCAAAATTTAACACACGCGCCGTTAAAAGCTAAGTTACACACGTAATGGAATAAACAGAAAACTTAAGGCAGACCAAAAATACAACACGGACACATACATGAGAAACAGCTTCAGAACACAGTGTCCAGCAATTCTCCAAATACCAAAATAGTTCCGATGGCATGCCTGCAAAGCCAGCGAGTTGTTACTAACCAGCAGTTTAACTCGAGCGCAAGCTCCACACAGAAGCCTCAGCACTACCATAATTCATAGAGAGCAAGGACTAAGGGAGCTCAGGAACAGGAAAGAAAAGGAACAGTAAGTAATATCTGCATTTACGGAGAGCCTTCCTCAACTCCCCAGGATTACCAAGACATTGGGTACGGGCACTGGACTGTCACCAAGACCTGTAATAATAACTACAGTCAGCTTCTCATGAAAAAAGTCACCCTGCAAAATGGGTACTGCCAGGGCAGGAAAACTGAGTGAAGACAATAGCTTAACTATTCTGGGATGCTGAATAGTCCCCACTGGAGAAGCTCAACAGGAGGCAAGACTATAATAGCTTGTCTGATGTTCTCTTTTGCTCCATTACTAAAAATCACTTTCAAATACTGGAGTGTAAGGCTGGAAAGAGATACAAATGAATGCCCAGAGCAGATCTTTAGGAAAAACACCTGAACCAAAATGATTTGCTATTCAAGAAATTCTTTGTTGTGTACTTGCTTTTTTCATTTTCTTTTTTAAATGACTAGCATTACTAAATTTATCCAATTTTACCTTGAAGAAGATTCACCTTTGCCATTTAAATGACAAATTAGAGCAAAACAAAAAACCAGCAGCACATAAAGACTCCATCTGGAAACGCTTTTTGGAAATGGAAAGCACACAACGCAAGAAGGGTTTATTTTCGGGCATGATACCATGCTGAAGTTACTACTTCTCCCTTCTTTATAAGTAGGGCCATGAAGCCAAGGTTGAAAATCTTCCAAGAGCACAAGAACATGAAAGCCTATAATGAGGCTACCACTTACTGTTAAAGTTTCATCCAACTGGTTTCCACAAGTGCAAGTATCCCTTTATGCACTAAGCAACATCTACAGTGAGAGACAGATTGCTGTATGACACTTCAATACATACACACAATGGCTCCATATAACCCTATGGAAGACGCCATCGGATGAAGATTTTTCACGGATACTGTCCACTCGCCCTGAAGAAAAAGCCCCTTCACTTAGGACACCCCAAGTGCCAGATCTACTTCCAGTTAGGAGGAGGCTTACAGTTTGTAAGGGACTGATCCAGCTCACTGGATGTAATGTCTCCAACAACTACCGCTCCCAAATATTCTGTTATTTCCAAGTACTTGGGTTACTCACAGGCTCTAATTCTCTTAGTCTGCAAGGGCACCTTGGACATGCATTGAACTCATCACCCTGCAGGGAATATAAACCTGAGAAAGACAGAAAGACACCTGCTGCTTTCTGTCTTCAAGCAGAAGTAGTAGCAGCAAGGTCTGGAAAATGGGGATCTCAGCTGCAGCATTCCCAGGAGAACTCCACTGTACAAATCCTCATTCTGTTACAGAACCTCCTCTGAATCTGAGACAAAAATTAAGAGAATAAGAGAATGCCAGTAGCAACTCAGGAGGAAAAGCCAAATAAGCTTAGAAAGACCTGGCTAAGGAAAAACATGCCCAACTGGTACTCCCCTTCATTACACCTCTAAATACTTGATTGGCACTGTGTCTGTGAGTGGATAATTTTCACTGTCAAAATAATGGAGAAGCTGAAAAAAGATTTGATTAAGAATAAAACTATGATTAGCATTAACTATTTCCAACATTATGGAAAACAGAGCTTGTCAGACTAACCTGGTATCTCTGCTTTTATGATATTAAAAGTTTGGTTGATACACATAAAGTCATTGTAATAGACTCTGTAATGTATTATGGTTTCTGCAATGCATTTGACTTGGTAGTGAATGACATTTTGATTAAGAAGACACAGCAATAAAAATAAACTCAGAAGACATTAAATGGACCAAACACAAGATAAACGATAACTTTCAAATGCAACAGTAAACGTGAAACACTTATCATGAAGAAATGCTTCAAATGGGATCCAACAGGGACCCATTCTTCAGCCCAGTGCTGTTTAGCATTTTTAGAGTGACCTGGAAGAACGTATAAAATCAATACACGTGGAGTCTGGAGATGATACAAAGCCAAGTTTCAACAGTGATTAATAACAGAATGTGAGTCAGCAGTCAAAAGATTGCTTGACAAGCAATACATAAAAAATAAGTATCTTTCAATAAGGAGCAAAATACAAGGTCATAATTCTAAAAACACAAGGGGCAGTCCTTATTTACAGGACTCTGATGCAGGAGAATAATTTGGGGGAAAAAAGCCAACTTCGTCATCACGGCTGATCAGCAAAGAATATAACAAAAAGATCCCACACAAAACAGTATAGTTGGTTGTATAAACATAGCATCTATTCAGGATAGAAAAGTTCTAATATCTTTGTATTTGTCCATCATGGGATGCTCTCAGTTTGGAAATTACCTTGAAAATTGGAAAGTTCACAAGTGACACAAGAATAAGGAAGATTTTGGAAAACACATTCAAGTAAGGGGTTACAGATTTTTTTAGTTAAATACACACATTGTCTGTATTAATAATTATTAAATTAGTATTAATAAAAATGTGCATTAATAAAAGGAAAAACTTTAACAAACACTTCATGCCCTAATTAAGGGATATCTGGGCACTTCTATTCAGAATTATTTACTACTCAGAATGTAATGGTTTCAATTGAGTAGTTTAATTAAATCCTTAATCAATGTACTTTAAAAAGTCTTTCAAATTACGTTTCCTTATGGATGCCCTAAAAACTCAAAATGTAGACTAATGTCACAGATTTTAGATCACAGAATATACTGAGCTGGAAGGGATCCACAAGGATCGTTGATTATTAAGACGATTATATAAAGATTATCTGAAGATCAGTACTGTCCGGTGATACATTCTTTTAAATCCTGGAAATCGACACATTCAAAACCAAGCCAACACTTTAAACAAGAAAAGCAAAACCGACAATGGCCACAATCTCCCAAGGATGGCTGCAGAGCCTTCATCACTTTTTCATCAGCACCCGATTCCTCCCAAAAGGATGTCCCATGAGATCAAACATGGTTTCATTTAAGCCCTATTTAATGGAGAGCAGACCAGACTTCAGTGCTATTTTTTGGCCTGATTATTTAGGTATTAACTCAAAAATTGAATCCTGTGTTTTTCCAAAAGAAAACGGTTGAATGTGACAGTGCCTTCTGTCTGCTGTCATGGCACTGGAGATTACCAAGCACTGGCGGCCCAAAATAGGGTGACCAATTTAATTTCATTCTGAATCTTACAGCAATCCTCCAGGAATAAAATGTGTAATCCAATAAGCCACATAAATCTCAACAGGCTAATCACATTATTTTAAGCCCTTTTTAATCAACTTAAATTATTTCTTCATTAATCACATTTACGCCGATTCAGATCAACCCCTACACCTAAATTTAGCAATGAAGTTACAAAAATCAATAAAATTAGGTAATGAAAGTGGTTTAATGGGATTTTTTTTTTTTATTCCAATTGTCATTCATAACTGAATTATTAAACAGGTTGAGATAAAATATATAAAGCCAAATATGAAGTATATGGGCAAGACAGGGCAGTGTTTTATCTGACCTATAGAATGCACTTGGGGGTGAAATTTTGCCTTGTGCTATCTAAATGCCCTTGTTTTCTGCAAGAGAGAAAAACAACTTTCAGCATGCCCAACAAATGCATCAGCTCCTCTGAGGGAACTGTTTATCAGCTGTGGAGAGCGCCCTTGAGGTGTAGGAGTCTGTACAGCTGGTGTGCAGGCTCTCCGTGGGGCACAGGCACCCCCTGGGCAGGAGCCCCCAGCACAGATCCCTGTGGCACCCCGGTGCTCGCAGCTCACCCAGCGGGGGTGGAGGTGTGATCCACCTCCCCGCACACGTGCCATGCCTGGCCCGCTTGGGATTTATTAACCCCTGTGTTGACACCTTGTCAACAAGCTCCATCACAGAACAAGGATTAGGGAAAACTTTCTGATTGCTCCTCTACAATATGGGCACTGAAATGTGTCTGTACTTAACCATAGACTAGAAAATTCCTCAAGTATTTTTTACTTTTATTTTTATTTTACTCCTATCTACAGCTTTGTAGCTTTGCCACTATGGGCCCAGTGCATCCTTGGGCTGAAGAGCAAGGTGTAGACATAAATCATGCCTGCTGGTATCAGAGCAGTTTCAAGCCACAAATGTGCTCCTACACTGCCAAAGGAGTTGGCAGGCCTGAAAACAACATACAAGTGAAACAATGATTTCAGTGGAGCACTTAGCAACCGTTTGACAAATTAAGCATCTCTCTTACAAGCAAAACACAGATTTCTCTATTAATACAAAAGAAAGAAGTATTCAAGAGACAGCTGTGGTAGCCTCACTAAATCTTATTATGTGAGTCTCATAAGTAAGCATATTCCAAATTTTTACCAATGCAGACACAGAATGTTTACATTACTCATCAAAATAAGGAGTAAATTATGCAGGTTACAAGCACCTTGATAAGCTGCAAACTGCAGCATCATAAACACCCAATTTATTTAAAGAATAAATGATTTGCTATGGAGATGTGCTACAATTTTTAATCTCATTTCTTCAAAATTATCCACTTTCAAAGGCAGAACTCTCTTACTTCCCAGAGCCCATGTATTAGGGGAAAAAAAAAACCTAGCTCCTCATTTGGTTTTGGTTTTTTTAAACAAATAAAGGAATGCAATTATAATGTAGTTTTATCCTGGTCAATACATATATTTGCTAAATAATCATAAATCTTTTATCTTAGAATTAAACTAGCTGCATGCCTGAGTATTACAATCCCTTGGATTTTACACATGCATTTTTACAGTTTAAGTGTATAACCAATCTGGTCTAATTGCTTCCATCCAGTTAATATTTAAACGTTATGAATTAGTGGTTATAGGGGTTTTAGAAAAAAATTGAACTCCAACTGCAGTATAACTATACTTCAGCTGCAACATAACTTAGCACTTACGTGGAGAAAGTAACACCTCCAATCTCCAATAGTTCTGTACACTTGTAACATTTAGAAAATGCTGAGCAAGAAGAAAAATGTTGGATTTGCAGCCAGAAGAGTGGGAACTTCCTGGCTTCTAGTTCAGCTCATGAGCCCAGGAAGACCCATTAGGAAACACTATCTGCTCTGGATTTGTCTCGTGGTTTCCACAAGACTCAAAAATGTTTCTGACACACAAATCTCAGCACCTTCAGAGTAAAGGGTATCCATCCATCCCCTCACCTTGGGGGCATATATGGCAGAAAGGGGGTGTCTAGCAGAGGGGGCAGGAGCAGCTAGGCCAGTGGTTTGGGCAAGCTTTTTGTTTTAAGAGGTCCAAGTTTGGTATTTGCCTTCTCGAGGACAGAAAGCCACAGGCCCCTTTGCTAAACCACAAGCTTCCCTTATCTTGCACAGTTGTCATTAACAGTGAGTTGTCAACACACTCTGCCCCGAGCAATTCGAGAGGGTACTAAAGGACCATTAAATACTGGCCACGTTTAGTTTCGCAAGTGTGAACAAGTGGTAGCAGAAGGGTGACATTAGTGAGCACTGGGAACCACTTCTGCATGAACAACAATCAGCTCAGAGCTCACAGCTCATTCAATGGGCCCTTTAAAATAGATTATGTTTTGCAACTACTGCGTGGTTCAGTTGTTGCTCATTTTATGCTTTAATCTTACAAACACATACCTTTAGACCCCATGGTCACACTGTTCATTTGTTAATATTCTGTTTAGATTAAAATAGGTGTGACTGTGCATTTGTTCATTCAACAACTCCTCAAGTTCTTTTTAAACTCCAGTGCTCTGGCTTTTTGAGACTTTTAAAGGTAATCCCTCCCACCAGGGAAACAGATTCTAAATTTAATGGTATGTTTTTTACATAAATGGATACAGCAAAACGACAAATGTTAAGACAAAGTCTTTTTCTTCTAGAAATATTAACTCCCTCCTTTCTTCTTTCTTGTTATTTTTCATCAGTTCCTTTAGGTGGATGTATGAGCAATGAATGCTCCCCAATACGTATTCTTTTCCCTTTTATTTACCTTGGAGCAACACCTCTATTTAGCTGCAGGACTTGTTAACTCTTGGAAAGAAGAGGCCAGAGGTAAGCAGGAAAGCACCCTGGCAGGAGCCAGCAGCTGTGAGTGCCCCAGACCCAGGGGAGCACAGCCATTCTCAGGCTGAACTGCTCCAAACCCAGCATACCTGGGAGAAGCCAGCTTCTGAGCTCCATTTTTAGAGATGACACTAGTTTTTTCTGGCTGGTTGCCTCAGGAAAATAATATTGCTGTAAATAGACCGCTTAAGATTTTTTTTTTAAGTGTCTGTCTTTAAATGGAAGACTAAAAAGGACAATAATTCAAAAATTATAGAAAACTATAGGAATAATTTGCTTTGCTTGTCAGCTTTCCATTTCAAAGCTCTTGATGAAATTTCTAGTCTTAACCCTAAAGCAAAGCTTTATGCAATGAAGGGCGAACATATTTTATATCTGTTTAATTATAATAATGAAGACTTTGGTAACGCATTTGGAAGAACTACAGTCTAATCAGGGCTGTAACCAGAGAACTGCTTTGTTGTACCCAGGAGAATTTGTCTGTCTTAATTAAGTCTCCTCTCTCAGACACAGAACACAGAGGCTCTTTCATCTGAACTACCTTATGTAATTGCAGAACAGCTCTACTTGCTGCATACAGCATACATTGTTTACAGTGCAGTTTCTAACACTATCATCATGTTTCCTAAAGCAAAAATATAGAAAAGATAGAAAACAGTCTAGACAATGTCCTTGGATATGGTAAATGGTATGCACATGCTTGTGTCTTGTAGTTCAGCAACAGAGGCTGTAGTAAAATATGAATGCCCGAATGCTCACATTGATCCGAATCACATTGAATTCCCTTAGTTCACACAAGGCAATTGTTCTTTACTTAGCTCAATGTAATGAACACAGGATCTAGCTCACAGGAGCAATGTATGGTATTTGTGGAAATCCCATTCTTAACTGTATCATATTTTCTGGATAGACTATTTTAAGGCATATTTGGAGTCAGGAGGAAAGTAAAAAACACTGTAACGGTACCAGACATTTTACACGTACATTAAAAAATTAAATCTTCTTAGAACTACCATAGACACTAAACTCCATAGCTTATTAATTTCAGTGGGTTTTGTCTCTGCTCTTTTCTGATTGTGAATCAATATTGAAGCTTATTGAAAATATGTTCCTCCTTATGCCTATACATAAGCCAAATTAATTTCTTTTTTTTCCCATCGGGTGTTTTCAGCTGGGATCGTTAGCAACTGAGAGAAGAAGAGTCAACTCTTTGTATGCAGTAAAGTGGCAAACATTTGTTTTTTAACTATGTACTTTGGAAAATAATACATTTCTAACTCATTTTCCAAAGATAATTAAAAATGACAAATTACCTGCCATTGAGTTCTTCAGCTACTAGGTAAATTAAGGCATATCAGATACTCTGTAATTGCTAAATTACTCTGTTGATCAAAGCACACTGTTGTAGCTCAGAAAACTGAAATAGCATTACTGCTCTCATGAAAAATGAATGCTCCACCCTGCAACCATTTGCTGGTATTTTAAAACTCAAACACTGATTTCAGAGCTCCAAGTGAAATGTGGCCATTCAACAAGCACTGCACTGTGCACCACCACACCAAGACAGATTTTGGTTGGAAAGATGGCATAACCCAACCTCAATCTGTGGTTCCTTCCTAAACTCTCACAGAAAACTGTTTTCTCCTATCAATAAGAATATACCCCAGAATAAACTCACATGCAACATTGGGAAAGTGTATGAAACTATGAAAACTATACCATCCAGAAATCAGACAAAATACTAAATTACAAAGGACAAATTTTGAAGGGATCTGCATATATCCTTTGATTTCAGGGTCAACGTGGCTATCAGAAGCGGGGGGAGTGACGTAACTAAACCTGTGAAGAACTGAAGAGTTGCACACTTTTAGAGTGTTAACTGAGCTGGGCTGTTACCTTCCACAGTTTATAGTTTACTTTTGGTGACACATTTATTCTGGATACCTTTATGCTAAGCTTGGAGCTTTCTCTTTCTCTGCTGCCTGAAAACACAGGGCTTGAAATTGAATTTTGAAATCCAGTAGGCAAATATACAAGACTGGGTATGAAGCGGGTTTTCCTTGCACCCCATTCTGAAAAACTCAAGCACAGATGTCCCATATATTGTACACAGAGTCAGAGGTGCTTATCAACCACCGAAGCTGCAGATCTGACTCCAGAGTAACACCCAGGTAAGCACGAGTCCTTTTACTTTGTTTTGCATGAAGCACAGATCTGATGATACATCCCCAGCTCTCGCTGAGTCAGCGAAGCGTTTAAACACAGATCTACTGTATTCAGTGAAACTTAAGAGATATTTTAGTGCTTTGCTGATCTCTGAGGCACCCACAATCATGCAGGAAACAGAAGGCAGACATGCTGTGAATGCTGCTGACATGTTGTAATACCGAGTCACAAAACCACCCCTCTGTTTTCAGAGACTGCTCTAGCTCTGTACCAAACCTACATGTTTTATGAATCATATCTTCATGGTAGGAATGTAGCAGCATGCAGCAAAAACAAGTCAAACAGTTGTCTTGGTAAAATAAGATGTTTCTTTGCGAGTGCAGAAAAGACACCACACATCATTCCCGAGTGTTTTTTCAACACGATTGCTTGGAATAACTTCCGGAAAAAAGACAGACTACATACCTGAAAAATAACCCTTTTAATTTCTGACCATAAACATCATCTGAGGGCAGGCAGGAGACATGGACTTGAAGCCTCTTAACCTAAACCATATCCCTTTCACCATGAGTTCCCCAATAATTAAAGTATAATAAACAGCTCAGTTTGGATAATACCATATGCTGTGTTTCTTACTTCAGAATTTTGTTGTAATCGTTTTTCCTTCTTTTATTTGAGAGGTCTTATTGATGTAATATCAGCAGATATACACAGAAGTGCCCCATTACCTCTGCCATTTCCTTTTTATAGACTTTTACAGTGATGACCTGAAAAAATGTTTGTTTAAGCAGACCTTGTGCAGAGCTGCTCCCGTACAAACCCAAAACCAGGTTCCCAAGAAGTCCATATGCACAGCCTCACCAAGAAAATTACGTGCTGCCCATAGCTTAATCAGAATTTTCAGAGACAGAAAATGTCTCAAGTTTGTTAGATGCAGGTGTTTATTCTACAGGGAAGAATGGGACTTAAGGCCTGGAAAATCTTCTTGTGTTTTCTATTTAAGCCTTTGCACAGTGACAATGTTTGGCAAATAGACGTATTTTAAATACACATCCTGAACATGTTTATACTGCATTTGTGACTAACACAAGGAACTGAGAGTAAAGCTGTGCTAAGTCCTGTGGCTTGAGACAGGCCCACAAGCACCAGCGTGTAGCTGTGTAAGCACACATCACACACTGACACACAGCTCAGACAGAGCCATGAAGGGATTCCACCAACACCTTTCCAAATGCAACCTGCATAATTATAAAAAATCTTGGTACATTCTGAGGCATTGCAAGAGCAAACATTTTCTCCACACAAATCTCTCCTTGAAGCCTAGAGGGCAATCATGTCTTGCAGGGATGATTACACAGCATCCAGAAGGAGACAGAGAAGCAGAACAAGAAAAGAACTCCATCAGAGAGAAACTCGGAAAACCAGCACAAAGCTTCTCTCTCTATAATTATCTTGGTAGAATAATGGCAGAATTATACAAAAAGAGCAACTAGGGCCCCTTCCAGCAAACACTGCTACTGCCTGGATTAATCAGACGAGCTGTTCCTGAAACTGATACATAAATTGACATTAGTTCAGTCTGCATGTATAATACCAATTCAATCTCATTTTTCATACCAAATTATGTTGAATTTAAATTAAAATCTTTTAACTGAAAATTAAAATGTCAGTGGTGATGCACAGATGCTGCTGAACAGATTTATCTTCTCCTTAATGCAAATAAAAAAGAAGAAGAAACACCTAAGAGCAAGAGTTTCAGGCAATAGTCTGCTCAGCCAGCAGCAGGGACTGGCACCACTGAATTAAGTTCCAGTGGTTTATTTTCTTTCTAAACTTACCTTTCAGTGCCAGTAACATGCCAGCAGGATCAGGGACTGCCCAGCTGAACTCTATTAGTCAAATAGCAGGAAAACAAAAGCAAATAGCTCCTAAATGCAGTACAGCAGTAATGATACATGACTCAGGAAACTCCAAACAGCTTTTTCACTCATCAGGCAAAAAATGGCCCCTTGGCAAAACAGAAGCCTTGAACTCCACTAGCACCCCACTCAAACACACATGGTGTGTGCTCATCTGCCTCAGCTTCCCCCAGCTTTTGGGTGGGACTCAAATGCAGGGGCTGAACACCACCTTCCACCTCTCCAAAAACATTCACCAGGGCACAGGTGGTAACAGGGGAGCCACACAGTGCAACACCCATTTTCCAGAGCCACTGTTCTAGTGAAGCCTAACCCCACTTCTTCCAACTGCCAATTGCTTCAAATGAGCTAACGTGGTTTGACATCAGCACTCACCTACCAACAGCTCCCAGGGGGTGCTCCCCAGGGTCCATTTCGGACCTACTCCTAACATAAAACTCACAACGATTTTAATCGGACTGTTCAATCTACATCCAGAGTCCACGGGACCACTTTCATGAAGTGACACCTGCAGCTCTTCCCTCCAAAGCTACTGTTTCTGATGTTTCCAAAGCTTCATCTGTTTGGTTCAAAGAAGTCACAGTTATAAACTTTGTCCACCTCAAACCAGTCACCAGCTTCAGCCTGAATTTCTAAGTGCACACATATTTTGGGTCCAGCACCATACACAACTAGGCTCTACTGATGTTGCTGGTCATTTGCTGAAATACTTTCTCTGATTCCACAAATAAAGCCCATTCCATGACTTAACTTCATTTTCTAGCTATGAAATAAATAAGAGAGACAATGGAATGTTGCATATTGCAACGTACTCTTACAGTGAATGGGAAGCCCTTAAGCAGAGTGGGAACATAAACAAAAATTAAGGCATGAGTCATAGAGTTCAAGCCAAAGACAAAAAAAGGGAAAAAGACCGGTGAGAACAGCAAGACACAAAGAGGGTGAAAAAATTACAAACACAAGACAGAAATAATAAACAGGGGTCCATGTAGAAGTGGCTGTCAGGCATAGGCAGCACACTTCAGAAGGGGACAAGCTAGAGCTTTTGACACCTCGCTCAGTTCCGTTTTCCATCCTCATTAAAAAAGCATCTGAAAAAGAAAACCTTGGTTCTCCTGGGAGCACATTTCCTTCTCAACAAATGTTACTGAGACTTGCACTATTGACGTCAATAAAAGGAGGGTAGTTTAATCACTAGAGCTAGTTTTGGGTTGCTGATTTGATGATGATCTGTTGCTCAAGATGCTAATGGTTTGAGCCTAATTTTGTGGTAATCTGACTGTATTCATCCCTTGGTTCCTTGCTGCTGAGGTATCTAACATCACTGTACCTGTCAGGTCCTGGGAACAGAAAACCACTTCTCTGCAGTATTAAAATAGCTGAAAAAAGAAAATGGACATTACTAATGGGCAGCGCCAGTGCTGATGTTTGTAGAAAACATGGCATTTCCACAGAGCTGAATTACATCCCATATTTGCACAGGGCAATTCATACAGAAAATACTCTTCTCCTTAACTGAGTCTTGCTGTTAAAACAGATCAGTCTGGAAAAACAGAAAGAATAGAGGTCAGAATGGCAGAAAAGCCAGCCTGATCTTTTCAGCTGTCTGCAGAGCACCAGCACACTCCCTGCAGCCCTGCACGGCAGAGACTGGGGATGCAGAAGGCAATCAGCAGTTCTCACCCTTAAGACTAAAGGTCAAACTGACCCAAGCCTCCAGTGGCGGCAGAGGCACGCGGTTCCAGCAAACACCCAAAGGCAGAGACACACCAGGGGCAGCCACTGACACTCAACACACCACCCCTTTACCAGCAATGGCTCTGCCCTAACCTGTCAACAAACACAAGGATTTGGTGCACAGCTGCTTCCCAGGGTCGGTTTTCCTCCTGCTTGTCCTTTGCAGACCCGAGGCAGGCTGGCCAGCTGGGTAAGCCCATCAGGCAGCACACAGGCAGCAAATGAGACATGCAAGACACCCCACACTCCGGCGTGCACGTGGTGATTCACAGCATCCATTTCAGTTGCCAAAACTGTTTAATAAACCACTAGTAGACTTGAGGCTTGAAATTTCACAGGGATGTTTAGACTGAGAGCTTATACAGTGACAAACTTCTGGCTTTGAAAAAGACTGTTAAAACCTATCTTTGGTCGTTTACACATCCCCTCCCAGTGCGAGACCTGCCATCTGCCTACTGTGATTTTCCAGTTACGCTGCCATATCCGCAGCCACCGCGCTGCTAAAACACGCAGGCAAAAACCTCTCTGGGTGTTTTTACCCACATGCTGCTTTTAGAGTGTCGCCTCAGAAGGAGCAAGTGGATTAGGGTTAGAGGAAGAGGGCAGAAGGACTTGATCATTTATACCCTAAGCACTGCCCTAGAGGGAGGCTTTTCCTCTCCAGGAGCAGTGAGGAGCAGTAACACCTGCAAAGCCCATGCAGGGAATCCCAGTGAGCTGACACCCCTCTGCTGCCAGTGCACTGCACTGCCTGACAGCAGCCCCTCTGTCACAACTGCATCCACACCTTCAACTCCACCACCCTCCTTTTTGGACACTAACGAAGGCCAAGAGCTAATAAAATTGTCAGCCCTCACACAGACCCCTCATTCGACCTTGAAAAAGTCAAACCCTCCCCCCTTGCATCAGTTCATCACCTGCAAGATCAAAATCACTCACTTGATTTCCATTCCTGCTCCAACTCACAGAAGGTGACCTGGGGGAGCAGCACACGGAGCAGCAGCAGTTGTGTGTTCAAAGAGGGGACTCATCCACCTGGCATACAGTAAATTCATGCCCCCGTTCCTTCCTCACCTGCCTGAACCCAAGCACATAAAGTACACTGTTTAAGAGAGAGGTAATTTCAATTAAATAGTAGTCCTAGCACATTCCAGAAGCATTCCTGAAAACCAAGCATTTGGATGAATTTTCTTCAAAAGCCTCTAAACAAACACCCAGCTCTGCTGTAACACTGCTGCTTTCCCCTTACCTTAGTAACTGTGGGAGGCTATTTATCTCATTCCCCTTGTAACATAAAAGCCATTTCTCCAGTCAAGCCTCTACATTACAGATAGTTATTTTTTCCTTTATCATGAGCCCGCTGATAATCTCTTTCATATGGAGGCAAAGCACCCAGCTGCATGATGAAGGTGGCGGCAGAGAAGTAATCATGCTTGCACGAGGGACCTCTCCCAGGGTTTTATGCTGTTTGCGAAGGCCTGACTCCAGTGCCATGCTGGCTGTACATCACTGTGATCACACTGACTAGGTTATTTTGATTTACAGCAGAGAGAGACAGAGAGGCAGGAAATTGGCCCAGCAATGATGTACTAATATGTACTCTTCTCCAGAAGCTCAGTGCCTCTAAATACGAAAATGTTAAAACCATGTTTTTGATAAGCATGACAAATCGTGTAAAGTCATTACAATTTTATTAGAGGAAACATTTTCAAATGCATTGATTAAATTAGGAATAATGACTTAGACCTGAAATTATAAACCTCTAATCTCATCAGCACTAATGACCTCCTGAAATAAAAGGGAGGAAGTCAGCATCCTCATGGCTCAGACAAAGAATGCACAGCACACGACACCAGCTCTTTATCAGCCATGCTACAATGGATAAAACTGGGTGAGAAAACAAAGACTGTGGAGAGCCAAATCACAACCCACATGTTAAAAATAGCTTCAGCTATCTCAGATTTTAAAAGCTGTTTAAAATTACTTAATTCTTGCGCTCCAACCAACATTGAGACACTTACCACAGTCAAAAAGCAGACTATATAAAAGCAGTGTTCTTCTGTACATATTCACAATGAAGCATATGGAAGAATATGGAATGTGTTCGACCTATAATTGTCTTCCCAATGCAAATGGCTTCTGACATGCATATTCCAAAGCCTAAGTTGCATGCAAATACCCCACGCACCAAACTGCTGACTCCCAAGGACGTGCAGCAAGGAGCTAGTCATAACATGGCATTCACCTTCCCACTCTTCTCTCACTGAGAGTCCCCCTCCTCCTTGATACTGACACCGATCTCCCTCCACAGTCTCCTGGGATGAGAAAGAAAAGGGAAGGTATAGACTTCCCCTGAATGTGGAGGCTAAAGATTGATCCAATTGCCCTTACCTTCCTGATGCTGACTGACAAAGTATTGACACTGAACAGGCCTAACTTGTAACCTGTATTTCAAGGTGCCATTCTGAAGATTAGGGAGACCTGAGCTTGATAAAGAGCAAGGAAAAGAGCAAATATGACAATGCATCTTTTTAAATCTTCCCCTGGGTCCTGGAGGTGGTCAGGACTTGTCCTCACCCCTTTTGTAACTGAGACAATCTCAGGGTCACGTGAAACCTTAACTCGACTCCAAATGCCCGCGCACACTCAGCAGAGCAGGTGGAAAGCAAAGCATGGTCCTCACGTCCTGCTTCCAGAGCTGCTGCAAAACCCGAGAAGTCTCTTTACACTGAAGGTACTTCCTCCTGGTGGAAGCAGCCAACTAAACCTAAACTGCTCGTTCACTACCATGTGCCTAATTGGGGCATTCTATGCTGAATCCTCCTTTTATCCTCCCCAACAGCAAACATTATACAGGATGTTTATCCATCTTCTTTTTTTCCCCCTCACATGTTTAACCCTTTCTCTCTCGTTCTAGGAAAATTGGAAGCAAGAGGAAAAAGTGGAATGAATGTATGCTATGTCTGTCAAAATACAATGTATGGAGAGAAAGCAAACTGTTCTTTCCTAAACTCAACAATTATTAGCTCACATGTCTTCTGAAACACCCCCAAATATAAGAAACTGGTGATAGAAGGATTGTTTTAACAAAGTTTGCACCTTGAAATTTAACATTAACATGGAAGAATAAAATAGCAAATCATGCAACATTGTGGAAAACCAGCAGAATTATCTGAGTGCTTTTCCTCATCTTCCCTCATTTATGCAGTCTTTAGATTTATATACTTCTCTTTCTTGTAAAGACTACATCACAAGATAATACACAATTACTTCATTTGTTCATAAAACTTCATCAGCGTTGTTTCATCTGTCAGATAAATGGAAAATACTGGTAATAAATAGCTCTGCATTAACATTATTTTTGCCTGTCTCGCCATGAGCTCAAAGCCAAGAAACGAGCCTCACCTCAAACAGGGAACAATTTAGTTTAACTTCCCTTCAAGACCCAAAAAGCTCATCTTGCCCCTTCTTCCCCACCACCTCCCCCACTGGAGAAGCCTATATAGTGAAAAACTGAGTTTCATAGCTTTGGATCTGAACCTCTGGGACGTTGCTGGCTACAGACACATTCCTGCTTGGTAGAAGCTAGAAAGATGCTCTTCTGTATACCCTTGGAATTTCCAGGACCACAATACAGAAATAATCTCACCTGTGCATCCAGGAACAGGAAGGAATGATTCACCCTGCACACTGTATGCAAATTTGGTCTAAGAGTGCACACAACTAATTAGAAGTGGATCACTATGACAAGATTTTTTTCCTTAAACTGAAATTCCAGATTCAAGGTATGAGTTTGCTTGCCTTTTTTTATTTTTCTTTTCCTTTATTACAGGAATAAAGTTTCTATTATTAGTCTGTTTCTGTCATTAAGTCTGTAGTGTGTGCAAACACTGATGGTTTTTTTGCTCTACCAAATTGTTCTGTTCTAACAACTGAGAACAACATCTTTTACTGCATTACACATAGGAAATATTTAGAACAAACAAAATGAGAACACTGGCTACCCACACACATTAAATATCTGATAGTAAAGTGAAAACAATACATGTGGTAGTGCAGCTGCACAACATTAGGATAATTGAGTCTGTTCTCCATCTCTCCAGCCATTGAGTTTCAGCCTTTTTTCAATATTCTTGAGTTATCTTTTTCCATTGTAAATAGATTTCATTTCCAAACTCTTCCCATATTTATTTTTTCCCTTGAACTCACCTCTGAGAGACTTAATGAGGACAGAAAATTGATCAGCAAGTACATTTTATTCCTTATTTGAAAGCACATAATGTTTCTCACAAGTCCTCTTCGTAGGAAGATGTGTCTGGAAGTACTTGTATAAATATATTAAGAAAGATGAAAGAGAGAGACACAGCAAAACCCAATGACTTGGTTAGCACAGATGTGCTCTTGAGACACCAAGACTGCAATACCCCTTCCAGCTATGCACCGCCAGCCCTCCCCAGTGGCAGCCCAGCTGGTTTTAGGACTAATCTGAGAGATTTTGCTTACTCAGGTCATGAACTTCCAGTGCCCCGAGTAATTCACCTGTGCTGAAACTTGGCTCCCTTTAAGAAGTGTGAAGCTCAATGCTATTCCGTTTTTCCTTATGAAATTAAAAACATTTTCATTAAAAACAAAGTCACAAACAATGGTTGGTGTTCATACACAAATTTTCATCTGTTTATGGACCATTATTTACATGTGGGGGTTTTGTCTCCCAGAGCTATCCAATTCAAAATTAATTTATAGCCCTGTCATCAGAAAAATAACAACAACCACAGCGTGACAAGACCTCAGCATGGGAGATATAAACAACCTTCAGCAGAACACACTGGGGTGCAAGTTAGCTAACATACAACTACAAAGTAGTAGGAAATAAAACCAGCTAGTTACCCTTAAAAATACCAACACAGTATGCTTAACGTTTTCTTTTCTACTGCTGAGTGCCATAATTAGTGGTTAGTAAACAGTTGTGTGATAGCAGCAACCAGATGTTGTAATGGGATGTTGCACAGCACTGGTAGGTGTGTGAAAAAAAAAGGCAACAGTTGGTCTAAAGGGTTGACTGTTGCTTGCATTATTCTAATTTCTAAAAAAAAAAAAAAAATCTTAGACGGAAAGTTAATTTAAAAGACACTCAGAAAATACACTGGCTCATCAGTCAGGCTATTAACATAGAATAAGTATGTTAATAATAATTAAAAATAAATACTGCGTTAACAATAAAGAGAAATTACGCAGAGCAGTAACAGTAAATTATATAGTTTGAGATAAAGCCTAATAACAGCAGTGTTCTTTTTCTCTGTATTACTCCATGTGCTGTTTGTTGTATGGAGTGGTGGGTTTAAGGCATTTTCCATGTTATATAAGAGTAATTTTAAAATTGAAGTGGAAAAGAGTTTGTGAAAAATGAAAGTATGTTTAATCGCAAAATGGACTCAAGACTTGCATTAAATGAACTGACCTTATCAGGCTCCATTTATCTGTATTTTTCACCCTCAACAAAAATGGAAAGTGGGTGGGGAGCTGTTTCGAATGCTGTTCAGCTTCCCACTGATGCGAGCAGCTTACTTTAAACAAAAGGTTCAAGGTTTCTGTGGAAAGAGTAACAAACCCACCAGGATTTCAAGGGTACATACCGTCAGTTTTCCCATGAATCCCTCTCCGTTCTCAGCACTGTGCCTGTGGGACACAGTGGCCTGTCTCACTCATGGCTTCTCTGTTTAACGTGACCATATGGGGCACTCTCCCCATTCTCCCTCAACTCATGCTAAATTTAACACTTGTACTACATTGTTCAAGATCTCCTTTGAAACTGCAAATTTTTATATTCTTCTGCAAGATATGAAAAATAGGGGTTTAAAACTATTAATCTGGCTATGATCTGGCCTGCCATTGATTTTCCATTTAAATCTTTTCATGCACCTATTACGTTATAGACTAAAACTCAGTCTCTTGAGCAAGCCGAGTGTGCTTGAGAGCCAACAGTCAGTCTCTCAGGTGGACAAAGCTTTCCCCCAGCCACATTTGGAGGTCAAACAGCACACCTTAGGCACGCACTGTAAATAAGTGGCCATAGACAAGGTCAACAAGGTGAACATTTTAAGGAAGGAGATCCACGCGTCTTCCCCTGCCTGAAGGAGACAAGGGAAGGAGAAGGGAGCCTATCGATCCACTGAGGCTAAGGAAGGGAAGGTCCTTGCTAGCTTGTCCTGCTGCAGCAGGAACACCCTGCCAAGCCGATGGCAAGTCCCAGCCTAAGGGCTGCAGTTCAACAGGGATGAGGGAGCAATTGCAGGAGGACATAGGAAGGTGAAAGGTAAACAAGGATGCACCATTTCCTTTCGTACAGATTAAATGCAGCCCACGTGCAAAGCAGAGTTTCACGGGGCACACTGCCAGTGTGCAGTGAGGGGAAGGCAGCCCTTGGCCCACACAAGGGCCTGCGGGATTGAACCTCCGGGAAACACGGGCATCGCTCCCGCCCATCTGCCGTGGAGTGCACGGGGCCTTCCACGACCAGAAGGGGAAGCAGGAGCCCAGCCTCGCCACAGTGCAGCACTCGGGTAACAGCTGCTGCCGGGCTTCCCGGGGGCTGCATCCAGCTGCACACACCAAGACACCCTGCTCTTGGTTCTGCTCACAGGGAGATTTGCCAAGGGGAAGGCAGCTGGCAAAAGCCAGTAAATCCTTCAGCTCAAACTAGCAGAGATCCTGCTGTGCCCCTGCCGGCTCTGATGGTGGGTCAAATAAAGGGCTCTGCACCCCAGGTAGCTCATAAAAAGAGATTAAAGCATCACAGTCAATGAGACAGTTTCCTTCTATTTGCCCACTCAGGCAGAACAATTTCCTCTCCAGATTAATTTCTGCCTTCCTCCGCTCAGAGGAGGCACCAGGGTGCACAAGTGGGAGGCAGGGGAAAGGACACAGAATGGAGAGGGGCACAGCCAGGGAGGAGGCCCTGTGTCCCTCCTCTGCACTCACTCTCCCAGACAGTGGACCATTCCTACAGGATGAGTGTGCTTCCTGCTGTGGCAGGGACACAGACCCATAAGCTGCAATGCAAATATAAGTAAGTCATTACAGAAATAATTTTTAAAGCATTTAGTTGTCACACAACTAAGCAATTATTTCCATGGCATTTAGAAAGCCCACCCAGACTGACTGGTCTGGGATGGTCCATCAGACTGGGATGTATTCTCTGCTCCTTGCAAATGGGGCTTTGGCTGATGAGGGATCACAAGACAAGCACTAGCGACGTGCCTTGTTAAACACTGTCAGTAATGCAGCAAGGAAACCAGAATACACAGCTAAGGTATGAAAACAACAGATGGATATTCTGCCAAAGCAATACTGCTTTCCTCCAAGGATAGCCATGACCTACCCAAGCTCTGGGGATGGTCATCGATCATGTCAGCATTCCCACCTTCCCCAAAAAGGGCAAATCTAGCTCCCCAAGACTCAATATCCCTTAAACCTCTCCATCAGAAGTGATAAAAGAGAAAAAAGCAACTAATGAGTGTACATGAAGTCCATATTAGTTATTCTGTTCCATAAAATTTGCAGAGCACCACCCAACTGAAGTCTGTATCAACAAAAAGCACTTGGCCATCTGGTGAAGGGAATTCACTGACCAAGTCTCATGTATGGACCTGCACAAACATTTTTAAAAGATGAAGGTCTACAAAGGAATATATACACATACTTTCACCTCCATGTGCCTAACGCCTGTGTAGTGCTTCATTCCAGGTAACTAATTACAGCAGGACAAACACCAACACCCTAGGTTACCGGCTGATTAATAAATCAAAATTTTGTGGGTGTTAGTTGACATTTCTCGGAAAATGCAGAGTACTCATGAAAAACAGTGTTACAGGATTCTATTCAAAAGAACTCAGTTTGTTCTTCCAAGCTGACTGACAGGTTAATACCTCTAATGCACTGAAAATATCTGCTGCATAGTCCCCAAGAACCCCTGCTCCTGTTAGCACAGGCTGAGGTTTCTGTTACCGCACCAAGAGTCTCAAGAGAAGAGCGAGATAAAGAATCTGCACTCTCCTATCTACAGCATCTCTACTGTAACTGCTGCTTACCACACCCTGCACAGTGCCTCACCGTTCTTACACCTGGGGTTGCACTTACTGTAAGTTCTTTACAGATAGTAAATCTGAAATTTGTTCCCTGTATAGAAACTTTAATCTCTCAGTCTGATTCAGGCTTCTACTACTTGACAGTTAAGTACAACATCTGAGGCCTAAGGTCAGATTATTAAAAGCTGTTTCAAAATCGTGTACAAGAGAAAGCATCAGCTTTCAACAGGAGCCTATGTGAACAAACACAAAGACAAAAGAGCCTTTCTCATCTGTCAAGTGACTATTCACATTTTACTTAGTCTGTTAAGCATATTGCTGCTGTTTCAAAATTAAGATCAACACAATTTTGCAGACAAACATACTTTCACAAAAACGTAATTTCTGTTGAGCTGCACACGTGTGACAATATATTTGGTCTCACCCCACAATAATAATGGTCTTCTTTACACTAAGCCTAACACCATGGTCTTCTGGCATGCACTTAATTCAGCTTCACCTTCTGGAAAGAGCCACAGTGTTTTTAATATACTTTATATGCTTCAGACTCATTGAAACCAGCCATAGCACCTCCCAAATCAAGCATCTTTCAGGACTCCATTCCTGTGAGAGCCAAAAGCTTTGCCTTAAGTTCCCTCTGCTCCATGCTTGTCTGGAGATGCTGCAGTGCTCTCACAGCCACACAATATCCGAGGTACAAGAAGGTCACTTTAATTAGTGGATGACACTGAGATGATTGCAGAAATGGAGAAGTCTTGCTCTCTCATTTTCTATTTCACAGCCTATCCCCAAGTCTCTAATTATATATATTCACACCTCCACATAATATTTAATGGGAGTAAAAAGAGACTATTCATCTGAAGGCAACGTATTTTTCTCCAAAATGTGGAAAGTTAAGTAAAATATCACAAAGAAAGAAATTCCAGGTGATTTTAGTTTATTTAACTGTCCACAAAAAGTCTTTGCACATACCTTGAAATGAAAGGTCTCCTTCTATTAAAAAGTACATATACTTTTAAGAGTTTGGAATTAAAAATGCATCAAGAAAATGTTCTGTCTCCAAGCTGATGCAAATCTTCATAGTTCTGCTGAGTACAACAAAAATATTTTTAATTGGAAAAAAATTCAGTTAAAAATGTCTTCAAGTCCTTTATCTTAAAGCTGAGAGAGAACTACTCTTCTCACACCTAACTCTCAGGAGTTTTGCTAAAAAAAACCCCAAACAACAAAAAAAACCAACAAAACCAA
Organism: Pachycephala philippinensis; assembly: GCA_013397055.1. NCBI lineage: Eukaryota > Metazoa > Chordata > Aves > Passeriformes > Pachycephala > Pachycephala philippinensis. The sequence continues at coordinate 490,266 of VWZT01007877.1, read as the reverse complement.
ACCAAGGTATGAGGGCAGCACCAGCTTCAGAAAGCCGAAGAAAGTCAAATTTCATCATAATTATTTGCTTTGCCTCTATCAAAATAAAATCCATTGCTCATTCTTCTAACAAATAATTCCGGTCAGGTTACTTACTGATGTTTCTACAACTCAGTACAAATTTATTTTTTCATCTAGAAATACCTAAGGGATGGGACTCAATAGATACCTCAATGAACTCCCATTTCTTGGTAATCTGCTAAACAGATCATTTCAACCAGTTAGAGAAACCTAAAGTTCCCTTTCTGAATGCTTTTCAAATTGGACAGTTTTATGCACCTCTGCCAGCGCGGAGGGAACACAAGACTCGGTGAGACAACATCAAGCAAAACAGGAAGTTTTCTTTACCACAAACGAGTTTCTGACACAGGCTGTTGAAGAAAAGGGTACAAAGTAGGAAGACTTCACTGACAAATTCCATTAGCAGGACTTCACTGAAAGAGAAAAGAAAACCAAGGCTCCAACATCAAACACGAGCCTGCTACCTCAAGCTCCACCCGGGACTGGGGAAAGGGGGGCCTGAGGGCACTCAGTGAACCCGGGCTCACGGCAGGAGCACTGCCCAGCACATTCCTCCTGCTGCCAGGGCAGCACTCACTGCCAGATGGGAGCCACCAGCACCCCACTGTGAACCTGGAGCTGCCCACGGGCCATTGCCCGCCCTGCCCAAGGGTCTGCTTTGGTTAGCAGGACCACAAGCTTCTTCCTCACACAGATGCTCCGGACTGTGTCCAGCCCACTGTGTTTCCTTGGGAAAGGCCACCACAGCCTTGTGAGAAGAAGGGTGGTCTCAGCCCACAGCGGAGAGCTGCAGGTCCCAGACACCTGCATGGGCACTACCAGGAGGATGCAAAACTCAGCCTGCCCACAACCACTTCAACACTGGGACATTCAGGTGCAATGCATCAACTTTGCAAGTACTGGCTTGCTGATTTTTTGGTTGGGTTTTTGTTGCAAGAGCAGCTTCTGTAGGTCCAGCTTCCCTCAAAACCTCTTCTATAACGAACATGTCTGCCACTGAAAGCTGAAGAACAACTGCAATTACTGTGACTGTTAGGCTATTCAAGTGAATGCATGTTCTAGATGGCACATCCTGAACTCTGCAAGCCAGAAATACATTTCCAGTGCTTTTTGTTTATTTAAAAAAGGTCAACTGCAGTTCTGTAAACAGAGTATACCTCCAGCACCAAAGGTCTGAAGTCACAAACTGAGCTGGAATATGCATCTCCTTACTGCAAATCCCTTAGTAATCTCAAAAACAGGAAATGAAATAAAAGCCCACAAATAAGTTGTATTTCATTCGCTGATCAAAATACTGGACGTTTCTTCCCAGAACCTCTGACCCTTCCTCAATATCTCATGGAAAATAAAGATTCGAGGGATTTCTGCTTAGGATCACATTTTCCTCTCCTATGTGTATCTTCAGCCCTCAGGTCAAAGAAACCTTAGGAGCCAGAAGGGAAAGAAACCACAGTTCCCTCCAGAGCTCAGCTTGCTCACATTGCTCCTCCAGCTGCATGGGAAGTGACCCCTTCTCCCACTCTCTCAGCAGGGAAGCACCATGTCCTGACCGTGGGGGCTTCCACTCAGGCAGGGTGCTGCTGCTCCCCCTTCCTCTCATGACGCTGGCTCAGCAGGATGAAGGCAAAGGTCACTGAGACACCTGAATCTTCTACCCTGTTCATGTCCTGCCACCCCACATGCATTTGGCAGACAACAGAGATACCAAATTGATCAGAACCTTCTCCTTCCAAGTAGTATAAGCTATTAGAATTATTTTACCTAATTCTTGTCAACATCTACACTGCAAGATGTCACCATGCTACTGTCAATTCATAGGATCATTTTCCAAATGTCCAGTGATTAAAGTGAACTTGCCCCACTAGCCTCCTTTTTTGGCGGGGGGAACACTTCAGCTGAACTTAGTTTGGGCTTTTTCCTCCCTACTCCTCTGGCATGCTCTCCCTCCATTTTAGTTTTTACAGGAAACAACAACCACCTAGTATTTTCTCTGTGTCAGAACAGTCTTTCTGCATTAATGCTGCAGGTTCCTCCTGTTCATGGCAAGTGCCTTCCAGGACATGTCTGTAGAAATGAGAAACAAAAGCTTTTCTTTGTGCTAACAAGGTTCGTCTTCACACCACCACTTGCTCACAACCACACTTCACAGATTCAGCTCTCTTGCTGTCTTATTCCTTTTCACCATTGCTGACTCTGAGACACATTCCCCTACTTAAATTCTGCTTGAGCTCAAGTTGTGAAGCATCAAAATGTTTTTAATTTCCCAGGAAATGAAGATTTAGAAAGACTGTTCTCACTTTTCCAAATCACAAGCACACACAGAGCTTCCCCTGCTTAGTACATCATTAGTATTTCTTTCCAAGAACTTCACAGCTTGCCAAATAGACTATTTTCAGGGAAATGTGCTGGGTGTAAAATCTTGCACGGAGGTGTTCATTAGCCAAATGCTGCTTATTTTGCATGGTCTTTTTTTTCCAGTTTGGATCCTTAGGAACATCCTGGGAGGCTAACGGATGGATAGGAGAGATTTGTGTAAAATGAGCCACGCATTTGCTGTGAAATATAGACAAATGGGCATAAGCACCAGCTGCCAGGGAGGGATGCACGCAAACACAGACACGGCAGCGCACGGAATGAACACGAGGGAAGCGCAGCTCTGGTGCCTTCAGGAATACCAACCAATGTCCTGCCAGCCACACCCTCCCATATGGATGGGACCTCCTGGACTTGTATCTTCAGCAGATGAGGAGGAAAGCAGTCTATTACTAGGCTGCTTCTGAAACAAATTAACACATAGGCACAGGAAAAGACAAAGACTTGAAGAAGCTTGTTCTTCCATGCTCATTCAAGTGACCTTCTGACAGGAAATTAATCTGTCAACCCCATCCATTTAAAAACAGGAAGGAATAAACCCCATGTTTCAGTTAACAAGGAAAGTCACAGTGTCGACCACAAAGACTTGCCTAACTCTGCTTCTGCAGAACTTGTATGTATTAAGTTGGTAGTTCATTACACAGAATATTGCAGCTTTGGGGGTAAAAAAAATCCCCAAACAATACAAATATCAGTATTAGTTAAGTTTTGCTTTGGTTTTACACAGATGCAGGGGGAAAAGTTAAGGTAGATATTTTCACATTTGGAAAGCCAAAGTCATACATCTTAGTCCATGTTATATCCCCATATTAAAACCACAGACTACAGCTGGTGCTGCAAATACTCGAAGCCTTAAAAAAACAGGTCACTCATTCCCATTTTCATGTTTTAAGACCTCTTTAAAAGTGGTTTACCAAACTCACACAACACTTGAGAATTTGTTCTAAAAAACTGCTTGTTTCAGCCAAGATTAGATTTGACTTTCTGCTCACATACCTAAGACTACAGAGCGATTCAAAATTTGTGTATCCCATGGCCAATCCGCCCACAAACCTGAAATTATTATATTCTGGCATAAAACATTTCCTCTAATTTATAAGCCTTATCTGAGATAACATGGTGACTGATGCTCGAGTAAAGAAGTTCTTCCAAATTTCATTTGAGGTTAAATATCTGATTTTCAGCATATGCAAAAGGCAAAAAGAAGTGTTCTGGTTGTAACATGAAGCTGACATTTCTGAAATGCCAGAGGACTGGTTTCTAATTTTTGCCAGAGGAAAGACTGCCAATATGTCTTTGCTTCTTTCAGTATTCCTAAATTTTCCCTGTCATCATTTTGAAATAGTGGGAGTCATCCCTCATAGTACAGCAACCCCCAAGCCTCTCTGATACCAAAACTGACAGCTACGTAGCAGAAGCCGTGAAAATTGTTTTCCCTCTGTCAGGTTAAAAGCAGAGCATAGACATCTTAAAATAGGGCAAAAATCCAGAGATATCGAAAAGGATTTTGAGTGTCTTGAAAAACACTTGAACCAAACCTTCAAGAACAGCCAATAAATATGCTAGGTCAGATACACTGAGCATTAAGTGACTGAAAATTGAACCTAACCTAGAAATACTCTGAAAATAAACAGCTACTGTGTTTCGTATTCCCAGACAGCAGCAGCAAAAAGGCCACACATTTGCCTACAAACCACGACAAGCTGGATGCTATACCAAAGGCAAGGGAAGCCCTCAGTGGAGCTCAGAGAGTCGATGTGATCTATCTTTTCAGTTTACCCAGCTGACAAGTAATAAGGGCAAACTGTTCACCTCGCGCAGAAATTAAGCGAAATTGCAGTGTACAAAAGCGTTTGAGTTGGATTAGGAGTAACTGAAAGAAGCTGGCTGATTAAGAGTGAGTTGCATTAAGCACTGAGGTGTTTAAACAAAGATTAAGAAAGAGTACTTGTGTTTCAGTTGGGAGAACTGAAATAATTAAACATCACTAGTACCACTGCAGGGTGCAGCACAGAGAGCAGTGCTGGAACATCAGGCCGCAAATGGAGGCTGTACTAGGACCAACTGGCACAGAATATGGGAGTTACTTTCTGGGCAACACAATACAGCTTAAGTTTTACCTGAAAAAACAGATTAACAGATATTGTGTACAGGTTGAAGAAAATAATCTTCAGGGCACTTTCTTGGGCATTTTTCCATATGCATTGGATGAAGTGAGAAACACAGGTTCTCAACAGGTTCCCTTCTATCATGATATCCCATTCCCTGCTAGAGCACATAAGCACATCAGGTACCTAACACTGCACCTCCTCTCCCACATCCACCCCAGCAGCACCCAGGGCTGAGAGTGGTGGGAGGGAGGTGAAGGAGCAGCAGTGAGAGAAGTGAAGGCAGAACTGGAAGAGTGGAAGGAGAATCACAGTGACACAGAGGAAAAACCTTGCCACTGAAGGGCTGCAGTAAAAGGAGAGTGAGCAAGGCAAAAGGACAACCAGCCACTAACTGAATTAAAATACACAAGAATCTCCAGGTTACCAAAAAACAAACTGCAGGTGAAGAAAAAATGCCATGCAGGTTTCCCCCCTAGCTCCTTCTGGGGCTGTCACTTGGGGAAGTCTGACACCTCTGTCAGTATCAGAGACATGGAAAATAGCAAAGGGCTGGAAAACAGCAGTTTATTTTTTTTAAAAAAAGCTCAAAATTGACAGTATTTCCATCAATTTGTCCCACAAAAATTGCTCCTTTGGTTTCCACTTCAATATGGTAGATGAGGAAAAACTGAATATGGAAAAGAAGGAAGATAAGAAAAAAAAAGAAATATCAGGGACAGGCAAGGAACTTAACTTATGAAAATAACAACAGGAAGGGGTCTTTCCTATCACCCAAAGCACATCCCCAAAAGATCTCTTCCATAGGCACAGTGAAGCAACAGTCTGTTTTCCAGCATGGCAGCAAAGCTGCTGCCCGGTCTGTTCTAATAGTGTAATTACTCTGTTAACCAAAAATCCCTATGGCAACCCTTTGCTACATAATTTCTCTTTTGGGGGGGGGGGGAAGCTTTAGAAATAAAGACCTTTTCCCTTTGTCTACATGGTATTTTAGTTGAGCTGATGAGTTTGGTATTGTAATTCCTACACTCATTAACACAGCCCACATTCAGAACCAAGACCTGCTCTGGAAGCTGTGGTTCCTGTACATCCAGGAACAAGGAAGTTGGAAATAAGAAGAAATTGAAACCTTTCTGTGTTCATTAAAACACCTAATGAGAAAATTGCTGCCTAGAGCAGTTAATGGTAACCTGTTATTGCTGACGAAGACAGCATAGCTCCTTTGTAAATACAATAAATGCTATTTCAGCTACTCTGGCCCTGAATAAAAGAGCCAGCATATTGTTTATTCACAAAGAAAAGTGATAGGAGTTGTATGGTCTGCAAGTGCCTGAACACAGTACTTATCCCACTGAAGTGCAAAGCTGTACGGAACAGGGTCCTCTTCTCACTGAGGTCAGGAAAGCTTTTAACTGAACTGGGAGAAAATTAAAATCTGGCACCACTAAGCTGGTAGAACAGTCAAGAGGACCTATCGTGTCCAGAGCTTTAGGAGCAAAGATAAAGTAACCCAGCTTGAAAAAGCTTGTGTGCATCACTGCATTGTGCAAGAGCTGCACACCTCTTCAGAAAGGAGACGTGTGCCACCATGGCTGAAAAGCCAGCTATCAAATTCAGCCAGACTTACAGCCTGGCACCATTTTTATGGCTCTCAATTGCTTGAACCAACCAAACCTCAGAGACAACATGAAAGTCATGAAGATTTGAATAATGGTTATTTCTGGAACTGCCAAACCCAGAAGGGGCTATCCTCTCCCCCACATTTTTAATCAGCTTAGAAATAAAACACAGGAGTATTTTCTTAATGTCTCATATCGCTGAACAGTAACACTTTCATCCCAAAACAAAGGATGCTACAAGAAGCTATTCGCCAGGGCGACAGAATGAAAATATTACTAAGCTTCTCCTTACTCTATCAGTAGAGCCTGTAGCATCACATTTGGGCTCCACCACCAGTGCCCCAGGCAGACACACAGCACACATTCACACTGTGCCAGCACCCACTCTTGAACAAACCACTCAATACTGCATGATGCTTCTTTGTAATTTGTAGATGCTGAAACATCTGTGAATACTGTTATTGCCATGCAGACCACTGCAGGCGGTAAAACTGGAACCACCGAGCCCTAACCAGAACTTTGATCTTTCTGGGCAGAAATTTTTCTAGCAAAATCTATTATAACCAGTATGGTACAAACTGGCAAGTGACAGCAAAGGAATCTCTCAGGAACATTCATATGGACCTGCTCTAAGACAAAGACATCTATTTTGCCATGCTGAGTTTAATACATTGCATTTCACCTGTTACATTAAGCAGGGGCAAGGCATTTTCCCATACTCATAGCAGTGGAGTTAAATTATGCATTCAGAGCTAACTACGTGATGCGCTGTTTAAAGACTGTCATTATACATCTGAAATAACAAGAATGCAAAAATGTAGCTCCTAGGCAAGTAAGAGAGACACGGGATGTGTGTGAAAGACAAACTTCCCCTAAAGGACTGTAATGCCCAAGACACCAGCTGTCTGTGTGCACCATCTGGACAGAACTCAGGTGTACGGGAGGAACAATGAAATCCTGATTGTTTTGGTCTCCCAGCTGAGCGTGAGGTATTTTGGCAGATGTGGGTGCCTGATTTCTCCAATTCCAGGTGCTCTCTTAAAGGAGGCATTACTGATGAACCATCTTGCAAGGCAGCATGGCAGGCAGTTAAGTTTTTCTCCTCTGGTTTTCCTTATTATGCACATTTTCTGTAGTCTGGAGGAACTGCTAAGTTTTGAAAGCCATGGAAATCACGCAGCCCCAAACTTGCAGGGAGACTTACTCTGGCACATATCCAGAACAATTATCAGCGACCGATTTGGTTCCCAGCCACCCTCCTGCTCCCCAGGGGCAGCAGGAGCATCCCCACGCAGCCTCTGGAGGCAGCACGGGGAGCCTGCCTGGCAGCCTGCCAGCGGCCGCCGCTCCTCTTCCACAAAAGGCTGGCAGGGCTGCAGAGAGCTGCCGGGAGGAGCCGGCAAGGAGGAAGTGTTCTCTCCTAGCATAAATACAGCTGTTTCCACAGAGGCGTGCCTCTAAACCCATGGCTTCGGTTCAGGCGGGAGCGCAAAATCTGACTGGTCTTGCACATGCAGCCACTGTGGGTAACCAAGGCCAGAAATTCTGCGAAAAGAATGATTCTTTTTTGACCTGGAAAGGTTTGTCAAGAAGTGATTGCAAAATCAAGCTTCATCTGTACATAAGAGTCATGACTGGCAAAGACTAAATCCATAGAATATCCTGAGTTGGAAGGGACCCAAGAGGATCATCGAAATCCAACACCTAAATGAGAATAAAGAAACTCGGGAAAGCCCCCAGGGGCAAGCAGGGACATGAAGCACAGGACTACCTTGTCATCAGCACTGGGGAATCCCTATTCCCCAGGAAAATAAAATTCTGGCAGATAATGCTCTTGTGGCTATTGCTGATGGTTGCTCCTATCAGGCTCCCTGCTGCTCCATCCTAAGCCTCCCAATCAGCTCACAGCCAGTGCTACTCCTCCCCTTCCAGAAGCCAGGGAAAACTGGTCCTGTGGCACAGTGAGCCTGCATCCTCCCAACAGCCCAGCCTGGAGGTTTGTCCATCTGCAGTGAAGCCACTGCAGCTCCTCTTATTTACACTAGGACTGACACCAGGCTAAAAACTGAAGCAAGCTTCAGGATAACAAATAAATCGTGTTTATTCAGAGGGATGAAGTTGAACGCCAAAGTTCATTTCATCCAAGATAACAACAGTAATTTATAAGAGTCCAAAAGGATGTTGTACCTCCAAATTCAGCCCTTTTTAAGATATTTTAGAAACCTGAAAACGTCTGCTTCTTTGTCACAGTGGATATGTAATGTACTTGATTAAAAAGCTGAGGCACCAGCAGGACACCAGAATGGTTTGCTCTGTCCTGGTTTGTGCTGTGGGTCCAAACAGCCACAGCCAGTGTGACTATGGATGGCCCAGAGGGTAACAGGCACCGCGCAGAGGTAAAACTGCCAAGCAGCAAAAGTAGCCAAGTTCCATTCATCACTGACAAAGTGTCCTGACGCTAAATCCTTCACATTCATCTTTTCCTGAGCTTTTCACTTTGCAGTGTATTACAAACAGAGCTTGGCTCCAGAACCTCAGTAAAGCCCCACACAAAGCCACATTTTTCAAACTGTCATCCCAAGCTGTCCTGCCGCTCTCCTGATCACCCACAAACATTACTCCATATTTACATTATGTACATTAAGAACATTTTTAGTTATTCTTCCAGCCCAACAAATGAGCGTTCACAATAATTTGGACACTGGCACTCTCTGCCTGCGGCAGGCAGATGCTACTGTGCTCAGTAGAAGAGGAAGCTATTTTTATTTTAGCATGAGAGCAGTAAAAGCTTCTCAGAACAAGCAGACACAAGTGAAATTGTTGCTCCATTTTTTTTTGCTGCTCCCTGCCCCTTGCTGTTTGGGAGAACAGCACTGCTCCCATTCGCAGCAGGGAGCCCTCATGGGGAGATGCAGTGCCAAAGGACAGCTGCCTTTTGATGGTCCACACATGTTTATATGAAACGTACATATTCCTTATTACATGTGGAAAGCCAGCCACACCATACATGTTGTACATTTCAGTACTTTGGAAAGCAACGTTTTTAAAGGATGTCAGGATCCTTTGCTTCTATTAAAATGTTAGCTATCCTGTGGATGAGCTGCAATTATCTTATGACTCACCTTCTAGTGGTGGTGTGAATTTTGAACAATTACATATTTTAACGAAGTAAGAAGATAAGAAACTTTTCATTTTCCACAGAGCACTATCATTACAACAAAAGCTTAACAGGTTTTTTAATCTTCCTTTCCTCCCCATCAGATCATTTGTACCACCCTTTTCCTTAGATCTTACACTAGATCATTAGGAGATACACACCAGCAAGGACTTAATTCCCTTTGTTCTTCTATCCATGCCTCTCAATACTCCTCTGCCTTTCCCACGTCCATTGGCCTACAGTTACACAGCCTGGCTCTCACAGGATTTCACAGAAGGGACCACAGCTTAACTTAAAAAATCTCCTGGGGGTCCATTTCAACCTCAAATAATGAATGCTCAGACCATTCTCCTCACCTGCTTGAGGCTTTCATGTCTGCAAAATGCTCAGCAATTGCTTATATCCAAAAGAACTGCCCAGGAAAACATGTCAGACTTTTAAGCTGCTACTAGTGAAAGGAGAGCTGGCAAGACCCATGGATGGGATACAAACACCCTGCAGCCCAAATCCCTGGGGCAGATACAAGACGCATTCACCAGCTACTCCTTAAAGGGTATGGATACAACCCAACTGGTCTATGCAATAAAAGCCCCTGTAACTACAGCACTGCTCTGTCAGCTGAGCCATGCAAAGAGGGTTCTTCAAAAGCCACTCAGGTTCCCCATCACCACCTCATTCCTCAGCTCCACACACAAGCTTTTCTGAATTCTTGTTATTGAATTAACTGGCAGAGCCCAACAACAGCCAGAGATGGCAGATATCTGAGCTGTCAGTAAAGGTGGGACTGTGGCCCAGGTAGATCTCTGTTCATTGGAAGTGTTTACACCATTCATGATCGATAACATGGCAAAATTGGTCCCAAAGGTCCCTGACCTCAAGGAAAAGGTTCCCGTTGATATTAGACAGATTAGGCCAGATTCCTCCTTAGGGTAACTCTGAACTGCGAAGTGAAACTGAACTAGAGACTGCCTTACTGTTATTATCCAATTAATTTAATTTTTAGCTGCACTTCTCCTTATCCTCTTCCCAAAACTTCATCTCCTTAGTATAGGAGAAGGCTGTGAGAGCTGAGGGAACATGAAGTACCTTATGACACATCTGTCTGTACATCTTCACGGTGAGAAAGTCTTAAATGCTGGCAGTAACGTCAAAAAAATTACCAGGGCAGTTCAAGAGAAAAGACATATTCCTGTGCCAGTGTTCAGAAGCTGATTGGATGCTGAAAGGTCTCACAATTTTCTTGCCATTCAAATGGAAGCCTCAGCTGTGCAAATTCAAAATCAGCAGACTGCAGCAACTACAGATAAGAGTCAATGTACCTTGGTTTCCAAGTCACGGCTATTTAAGTTCTAACTCAATAAACTACTTGTGCACTCAGCATTTTGAGATTCAGTGGGCTGCTTGCTCTCCTAAAAGTTAGTGCTTCCCCAGAAATAGCCTCTAACTTCTACAGTAAAGGGGGAGTAAATCTGTTTGCTCAGCTCCATAGAGGCCAAAAACTTCCTGGTTTTGCCAGGGGAAGACTCTCCAATAAAGACACTAAAACAGGCAACAAAAGAAATCCCTTTTGAGGACTTCTTATGCCCTGGGGCAGAAGTTACCACTGTGCAGAACAACCTCACTGCAAGGCATGTGTAAGTCCTCAGGGACTTAGGAGGTTCTAGTTCAAAGTGATTTCTGTACTCTGCCCAGAATCAGCAAAGCACAAAAACCTCTTAAAATAATCACCACATCTTTAGAAAAGTCTTCCTCCAGGCTAAAATACAACCTAAGGCATTTTAATTGCTCTCTGAACAAATGGCACAGGGCGAAGTCCAGTGGTCCTCTGCTACAACTGCAGACCACAGGCACTTCCACCAGTGACCACTGAACCCTTCTCTTGGGTTGTGAAGAGACACTGCAGATACTAAATGCCTGTGCATTCACGATGCAAAGTATTTCTCCAGGGTGGAGCTTCAATGCGTGTAGTAACAAGCTGTAAAAACATGTCAGCAGAATTTGAGCGGACGTTGCCAAGTGTCAAAATAGGATAGCATTTAAACATTTGCAAATTTTGCTTATGATACAGCAGCACAAGGCAAGCGTACCACCATTAGCATTTCAAAAATAGTTTCTGTATGAAAGGAAGCTTTAAAAATAACTTTGCTTTCTCCTGGCATCCCTATGCTAATAGATTCCTCTTTTAATTAAAAAAGTCTCTTGCATGCAGGCACCAGGCGTCATCATCTATTTAGGCAATTCCAGATCCTCCAGCAAAACAAATCAGAATGTGGTCCACCTCTCGCTTTCCCCCAACAAACCTGAAAGGTTTGCGCATAGGTTGTCTCATCCTGCTCCAAATGTCCACATTCCATTCACAATCCTGAGTAAACTTGTGGTGATCCCTCCAAGAGAGCTCTTTCAAGTAAGCTACACCTCATCACTGAGAAACATGATTAACTTCTCCTACAGATAAATCAACCGAGCCAGAGACAAATGGATTTGTTCATCCAAAGCCACCAGATTAACGCTTGCACTATCATTAGTATCATAGCAGACAGTAAAGTATTAAAGCATCAGGAATCAACATAAAATATAAGGTTAAAAAATCAAAAAAGTGAGATTCCTTTTGAAAGAAAAAGTATGCAAGAAACAAAAGTGCCATAACTGCAGAGGTGGTGAATTCCAGTTACACAGGCCCTCTTTACCCATAGGATGCTTTGTTGGGCAGTGCCAACATTTTTCCAGACCATTTTATGCACATGTTGCAAAACACACTGAGCTGTTTAATGTACCTTTTAGTACATTGTTTTTCCACTTTGCTCTCATCACCTTCTCAAGTACCCAATCCAGGTCTGGGGTTTGCAAACACTGGTAACTAACCCAAGAATTATCTACCTGGAAATCTCATTAGCTAAGATACAGAAAGCATTGCTAAAATAAAGATGATTCATTTGTTTCTATTAGCTGAAAGGACATGACAAACAGCTGAGCCAATCTAAAATTACACACTTAACGTGAAACAACACTATATCTGAGTATGGTACTGAAACAAAAACCACAAACAAGCAACAATTCTGCAAGCAAGGTCCTCTGGAAAGCAAGTTACTAACCAGATTTTTAATCTATTTCATCCAGTACAGTTTTGGTGGTAAATATAGTCCGTCACTGTTTTCATCCAGGAATTTTGTAGACTTCATCACTCCTTTTCCCTAATACTTCTTTGCTATAGTTCAAAAGATCCCATCTTACGAAATGGCCTTTTACTTCCCAGCTCAAAACAAGCAGACAGACAAAAGCACTGGTAGTAGCCACAGGTAGTGAAGAGACTGCAAAATTTCAAAGTATTTTGGAGCTGGTCATTTTACAGGATTTCTGTAAGGAAGGTCATCCATCAGACTTTGACATCACTTGGGGGAAGAAAGTATTTTTCTCTCATTATCTGAAGAAAGTAAGTTGACCAGCAGGAAAGGAAGGGGACTCTACTGTAAAACCAGAATTAAGATGTGCCTCAGTGACAAGGCACAGCCCTTCCATGCTACCATCCACCAATTAGCACTACAAAACATTGTGCCTGGTTTTAGCTTTAAGGCTTCTCATAACAATATATTTATGCACATGTTTAAACATTTTAAGAAGTGGGTCCAAAGTAATATAAACTGATTAAATTCCTTAACTTCAAAAGTGATGGGCAAGTTTGGGCCTTTTATTTCAAGATACTCTCCCTGCCACACCCTGGAGGGGGGCCTGATTTTCATGAAGTGCCACTCACCCTCTCTCCAGGAGATCCCTTCCTGCCATGACTCAGAGGAGCCAGCCAGAACTGCAGGTCATGCTGGAGAGCACAGGGTGCACTGTGCCAACCACCACATTCATCCAACGCTCATCTTCAAATCCTGGCCAACTCGTTTCCTTCTCAAGTGTCTGCTTCTGAGCACAGAGGCTGAATCTCTGTACCATACCACACATACACCTCGTGCTCCCAAGTGTGGCATTCAGGGAGGTCTCTGCTTTTCGCTGGAGCACTGACACTAAATCCTCAGTGTTCACAAGAGGACATTCCCCTTCCAGGCTGCAGCCTTTCATAGCCAACACCTTGTAGAGAAACCATGCCCTGACACATCGCATCTCCAGGTGTCAGAGCCCGAAGAGCACTCACCCTGCCAAGAGTGTATGCTGCTAAAGGAATTGGTTGTCCAGATTTGAAACCCTAAAGTTTTATGCTAAATCCACTGGCTAGGAAAAAGAAAAAACAGCTGCAATACAGCAAATTCAATACAGCATGGGTTTGTACATCTATATTTTATATAACCAGACTCATGTAGTCAAAATCACGTAAGAAATATATCAGCACATACTGCTAGTTTTCTATTTCACTCCTAACCTAGGAGCAAGTAAATTAATTTCTGAGGCCTGTGGTGCTCTCAGCTTCAAAGCTTCTCTAGGCTCTCCCCAGGCTCTGAACAGCTGGTGGTGCCTGACAGAAGTGGTCACACTGTAGAGGCAGAAGGTGCAATTCCATGTGTGGCTTAAATCACGTCCAAATGCAAACTCCTCCCGCAGAGGGCATTCTAAGCCCCAAACCAAACATTTCCACACACTCATTCTCCTGTGTCAGCAGTGCAATCCTACAACCACACAGTAAAGCAGGAAACTGATCCAGGTGTTTACTAAAATACATATGATTATGGATGGTTCATACCTGCACCGAAGAGTCAGCAACATCCCTGAAGGAGTATCAACGGACACTTTACCCCTGCAAAACCCACAGAATTTCTCTAGAAGTTTCAGAAATTGCTCATCTGTATTTAAGTTATCTTCCTACATATTAATACTCACAAAACACCTTGTCAGTATTTATCAACAGATTAAACAGTCCTTCACTAAAACTGCCAAATATTGTTATTGCCATTTTACTGGAATTAGCACTAAGGAATATAAAAAAGCAATTCTGCATAGCACTCTGAGCTGTGGCCCTCATTTCAGCAGAGCCAGTAGAAGAAGTACAGGGGGAAGGACTTGCAGTGTTACACAGAATATATGTAACACTATACAGTACTTACCTCGCACTGCACAACTCTTACATAATAATATATTAAATATTGTTACAAAGTGTTATATAGAAATATTAAATAATTGGTACCCTCAACCACACTCCACCACAGGCTAGGGAAAAAGGCAGTGAAGACAGGGAGAACTTATATGGAAAATACCCTCCATAAAGAAAAAGCCTACTCTGAACTAAATAAAAGATTGATCTCTTTCCTCATCTCTCTCCTGCCCAGGAACTGGCCCTGTTGTTCAGGTCAACCACCATCAACCCAACAAGACACACAGCCAGCTCAAGAGAAGCCCTGGAGGCTGCAGTGCTGAGCCGTGCCAGGCTGGCAGCTCTTGGAAGGACCTGCTGTCTTTAGCCACAGGTGCCGGGCACTGTGCCTGGAGCACCGGCCCAAACGGGGCTGCAATGCTGGCTGCTGCCTTGCACATCAACTTCCCCTGTTCAGGGAGCCACAGCCTCAGCCCTTCTCCAGCACAGCAGCCTCTCCCCTGGATGGGTGACCAGCACAACCCACCGCCCCTAGAAGCCCCCAGGCAACCTGCCAGACAGAGCACAAGCTGCCTCCCCTTCAGCAGCAAGGGGCAAAGGGGCTTCTAGGACCCCCGCCCACCCTGGGCACAGTGCTGGATGTGCTGCACCAAGAGACAGCCCAGCACAACAGACGAGACTCCACGTGAGGATTACGGCTCTGCTTTCATGTCTGGTCTTTAAAGGTCCCCAGACAACACCGTAGCAGTGCTGAATTGAGCCTCATAAATGTAACTGCTGAATGCATTTTATGGGCATAATTCCCAGGGTCTGTGAAAACAATGTGTTCTGTCTCAATAGCATCTAAACGAAACAGGCTCTTTAACCACCCAACAAAGGCCTGTTTGATGTGCCACATTCCAGGAAGCACAGCTCAGTATGATTTTATCTGTGCGTCGTCAGGCCCCTTGTGCCTTTTGTTGAAAAACTAATACAGCTCCACAACAGGGGAGAAAATATTCCTCTCGGAGTATGCAGCCAGAACAACAAAAAAAAAGTTGATATTAAAAAAAGAACCACCGTACCAACTTTCTCTGGTGTCACACTCTATTTTCTTCCTTCAATGGTCAAATGCTCACCTCCTAGAATGAGGGCCTTTTCTCAGGCCACCTGTAGTGACCAAGACATTTGTACTAGCCCAGCTAGTAAGGCAAAAACATAAACGTGTTTTGTTCACATGCATCCTCTTCAACCTCTAGTATCTGTGCATCACCTAGTTTGCTTTTAAGTCATTAGTCATGATGATCATCTCACTGAAGTCAGTGGGAGGCCTCACAAGAGATAAGAGTGCTTTCTTTCTCCTGAGGGCAGGATGCTTGCTCCTCAGGATAAATTTAATTTTTTATATCCACAGCAATAGGCTATGTCCTTCTCTAATGACAGTGCATATCCAGGAGGGAAAAGTCAATACCAAAGAAAAAGAAGTCCTACCCAGCCTCTCAAGCACTCGGAAATCTCTGAATGATCACAACACAATGGCTGAAATAGGTGAACCAAGAACATGCTATGCTTTCTTTGACAGTTGTGAACATGGGAGGCTTAGAGGAGAGCATTAGGTGGTGACACTTTTCCAGTACAGGCCCCCTGGACAAATTCTAGATATCTATGACTAAGAGATGTCCTGGGCCAGCAGTGATATTTTTAATAACTCCCAAACAATCTTTTCATCATGATTTTGCTTTTTTGAAACCAGCTCTGCTTTTAACATTCCCATCAAAATATGTCTGACAGTGTAGTTAAGCTTAGATATTTCTTGTATGAAAAGAAGTATACTCTTTGGTCCTGAAACTGCCACCTGACAGTTTCACTTGAGGTATCTTAGCTTTATCATGAGCAAAAATAAGCATTTGTTTCCAATCTATTTTATTCATACTGCTCAAAGTTTGTAGGATGTGTATCTCCTTTCTGTAGTCTTTTTCTGGGATGAAGAACCTTCACCTTGGAAGTCTGCAGTCATCTAGAAGACATCCCATACCTGGGACTATTCCTATCACCCCACACTGTGCCCTTCCAGTACCATTTAGACTAGTCCAGCCTGGCTGAGATGGGCAGGTCTGCTCACTGAGTCACTGCTTCAGTAGATTTTAAAGCAGTGAGAGCTGACAACTCATTTAACATATCTCAAAGCAACATTTAGCAAATGCCTTGGGGTCATTACTAATAGCTGAAGGCAATCTCCGCCAGCACCTGCTGGCCACATTCTCTCCCAATCTCAAGTTCCAGCTCAATTAATAAAGACACACCCCTGACAGCCTGGCTTGTTCTTTTTAATGATTTCATAGAAGGGTATTGACTAAAGCTTCATTCGTGCAAACAGTGTGCAAGACTGAGAGCATTTGCACATCTCGGCCCTTCAGTGCCTAACGCAGGTGTTGCGAAAGGGTGAAATTATCCTTCTTTTAATTTGCTCTCCTTTTTTTTTTTCAATTTTTATGTCTTTACTGAGTTCAGGAATGGAAAATTTAATTTTCCACCGAGGTACCCACTGAGCTGCAACTGCATCCATGGCAGCCCAGCAGCATGCAGGGCTTTGCACTGTTAAATGCGCTGAAGCCCCACTGCTGTTGCTGGTGGCACCCAGCTGCCAAAGCAGGCGGGCGGGATGGAGGACTCTGCCAAACATCTCCCCACTGCCCTGCTGACTGGCACATGGAGCTGTTCTGGAGCAGATGCTGACATACCCCCTTCACAAATGTCCCCAGCAAATGAGGCCAGCAGATTTCAAAAAAAAAGAAAACATTCAAGACAGTTGTGACCATTTTGTTCCAGGGCAGCAAGCTGAAAATCCCTCACATAAAAGAGGGAGAAAATGGGGGAAGAGGGGAAAAGTTGAATTAAAGCTGGCACAAAATGATGCTGCTCTTCCAAGAAGCTGAGTACAGTGCCTCAGAAATGGCAATTTAAAAGATTATTTATAAATTTCTAAACACCTTCCCCAGAGTCTGTGCACAAAAAGAAGTCGTTCAACCCATGGACAACTGAGTCTGTTGAGCTAAATAACAGTATAATAATAATTCTGCACTCCCACATAGCTATTTTATTCACAAAACATGTACCTATTAGTCAGCATGCCTTTGGAGCCGTGGTGGGGTTGTGAAGCAATCCTGACCTCATCAGCCTCTACTGCACTGCCAACCATTAACTTCTGCCCACTGTGAGACCCCGCTGCCTGTGCTGCTGCAGCCTTCGCAACTCGGTGGCTACTCTGAGAAGGGAGTACAGATGGAACCATCTGCACGTTAGAATTGACTTTCATGGTTCTCTACACTATTGCATTTCTCTGTGGTACAGATGTAATCCCTTTTCTGGATCAGCACCTCTCTCCCTGCATTTCAGGTTGCACTTCAGGCCTCACTTGCTGGATTGCTTAGAGCAGAATTTTTATAATAGCTCAAGCTAGACTTGGTTATAATAGCTAAAACCGGCTTGGTTAATATTACCATTTAACAAATACATAATTTCTTACCTTATTTGTGTAAGTGAGGCTCTTTGTTCCTTGCTATATTACCTTACTTTTGGCTGAATGAAAACAAAAGTGATTTACATCATTCTGTAAGTTGATGTCCTCACTACTTGCTTGCACTTCCATATGCAAACTACCAACAAAACCTTCCCTGTCAACAATCGCTATGGGAAGACACGAATAGGTCTCATTGCTCATATGTACATGCTAAATTCATTTCAAAAATCTCAAATTGTAAATCCACTTAGCAGGTTAATTCAATACAATGTGAGGTCTCTGGATTTTGTTTTTAATCAAAAAGACACATGAATAGTTCAAACGATTTAGAGAAATCCAAGCATATTATATAAAGGCTGGTTTTTTATCATGAAAGCACATAACCCTATCAAAAGAAAAAAAAAAGAGTTGACAAATCTACCAGTGGTTAAACCATAGTAAGTAGGAATTATATTTTTAGCCTTTAATACTTTGGAGCATTAAATTAATACAGAGTCCCAAACCAGCTGGCCCCTGGCAGCCTGTAGCTAATATTAAGCCAGCCTGACCTGTGCTCAAGGGTTATGCTTTTTAGCCCTTTTTAAACACCAGAAGGGCCTAAGAGTCCCACAGGCCTTTGGAATCTTCCCAGTTTTTACAGATTTGTTAAGAATCAGTGTTGTTTCAGAGACTGCTGGAACCAGCTTCCCAAACTCTCCTGGGCATTACTTCTCAGCACTGAAGGATTTCAAAACACCTGAGCAGATACTGCCTTGTCACCTCTGCTCCCACACAGAATCCCTTTCCAGGCACCCCACAGCACAAGGGGAGACATCCTGCCCGCCCTGCAGCCTGGCTGGTGCTTACACCAAGCATCTCCCCACGCAGTAATTAGCTCTCTGGAAAGTGCCATTTAGCCCATTCTCTCCTGAGACTGAATGGCCTATAACAAATTCCCACCTCCATCTTGTATTTACTTAAATATACAGCAGACAAAATAGTTTTCAATATGTAATTTTTATAAATACTACCTCGAGATACAGCCACTTGTGTACTGGCACATTATCTTCTTGTGTAGGCACAGTGCATAAATGAACAGGCAATTGTGGCTTCTCACATATGGATTTGGGAGAAGAGAGAGAAACCCAGCCCTCATTAAAGAAAGGACTGCTTTGAAGTACTTCACGAACACACTTAGCATAGTGCAATTTGCTGACTGGGGCTTCCAGCAACAACCAGAATATAAGCAAATTATAAAGATAATGTTTCTAGAAATAATTGCAAGACTCATGTTTTCTGTTTTACACAGCACCAGTATTTTAACCCAATGACCTGGCACCTAATTTTTCCAAAATGTGACATTTAATTAATGCTGTTTCCATGCATCACTTCCTCTTGCCACCACATCAGAAAGCTGCTCCCTGCACAAGAGAGCTTTAACCTTCGAGTGTGTGTGCAAGTGTTTGCGCACACATCCTACAGAATTTGCATGCATTATCCGGGAGTTTGATAAAGGACACTGAGGCACTGCACTGTGATGATCTCTCCCATAGCTGTGGTCTCTTTGTGCTGCCTTGCCAGGTGCTTGGCTACGGTCCCATGGAGCAGAGCTGACCCAGCGTAGGCAGGGGACTGATATGCCCCATGTGACAGGGGGCCTTGCCCTGCCAAGTGGGAGCTGTCTGGTCAACTATCTTAAGCTGATTATGCCTCCTCCCCTGGGTACAGCTGCACTAGCTACTGCAATATATGCTCACAGATGTTGCTGCCTGATGCCTTCAATGGTCATTTGTGGTCTAAAAAAAATTTAAAGGCAGCTAGAAGGGACAACAGACATTTGTTAGTTCTACAGAGAAACAGGAATAAATAGTAAATAATGTATCATATTTCAAACCCGTCTTTTGCATTATGCAAACATCAAGACTCCTTTCTGGCTCCAGAGAACTTTCAGTCCCTCTTCATACTCCAAAATAGCAAGAAGGCTACAATAAATTTGAAGAGCTGAAGCACAAACTTAAGGATATTTGTATCTATCATTTCCAAGATGGCAATCAGTCTGCCCCTACTGTTATCATTAGCTAAATCTGTGCCTTCTACCACTTCTCACTTTCCATCCTCTCTATTATTTTCCTTCCCCTGACTTGGAGAGGCACACTCCAACTCCCTGATGTGCTAAAGTAAAGCTGAAAACCAGTCAGTATTTAATAAGCAAAACTGTGCCTGTTTTATTTATTTAAGCAGTTTCTGTGAGCTCACTGATTGTATTTGCATGAGTGCTCCTCTAGACTAGCTGGATGCTATAGAAAAAACCCTCATAAAAAATTGATATTTCATGAAAAACATACACTTTAGGAGCTGTTCTGCTCCTCGAAACCTTTCCTCTGTTTCTATTCTCTTCTTCTTTATTATGAAGGACATTTCTGGACAACAGGATCATGGCTTCTTAGTCAACCTCTGCTATAAAAAGCTGTCTCTCAAGAGAGCCAAATCTTGCTTGCCTTGGCCACACAAACAGTTTATCAACTTCACTAGAACTATATGTGCGAAGCAGATGGGACTGACCTCTGCCAGGAACTATGTGCCATGTCCCTGAAGGTTGCTCCAGGTACTTCGGTGACCTCACACCCCAAAATTTTAAAGTACCAGTAGTTTAAACAGAAAGATGTTAAAGAAAACAATTTCCTGCTATCATATGCAGCTCTATAGAAGAGAGTCAGAAGAGAGGAAAATAAAGTGTAAGACGTTTTTCTTACCAAAATATTTCTATCACGTTTCAGTGCCTGTTTCGCATAGATAAATTTCTCCCAATACTGTTTTTCTCCCCAGTGCTTAAAATAGGAAAAAGCTACAAATTCAACCTTCTTGTGTGGGGTTTCTGATACCAGTGTGGGGATTAGTGAATTAGTCATCACTGTGCTGTGCTGGGACATGGAGCGGAAAGTTACTGCAAAAGGGATACTGTAAGGTGAGCCAAATCACACCAGCTGGCAAATTTGCAGTGTCTTGAAGGGTATTACAAAAACCAGGTTTTACACCAAACCCTCCTGCCATTGTGCCTTGCACAGATACATGACTTCATACATAGAAGTAACACCTGGCAATTTCTGAAAAGTCTCAGTTCAAAGCTACACATGTACAACATCTTTGTATAGGCAGCTCAGGCTGCTGCAATGGGCACGCTTGGGTGACATTGTTATTGCTTCCTTTGCATTTGTACAACTGGTAAGTGACAAATATAATGTTTAGGAACAAAGAGATGAACAACACAGTATACAGTGCTGAACTCCTCCATTCAGCTTTTATAAACCACAGCAGTCCTACACTGGCAGCTCAGCTGTAATGACACACCCTGTCAGAGGTGGACTCCTTTCCATGTATATTTTAAGTCCAAGCCTGCTTTTTTGTTCAAGGAACTATTGCAGAACAACCCACTAGTGTATATTTGGGTACATACAACATATAGATTTCACCTCTAAAAGTGCTTTTCTTGCATGGCTGATTCATCCAGAAATTATCCCAGGATTCAAATGCGCTCCAGTCACGAAGAGAGCTGGCCAATTCCTCACTAAGTGACAGCAAACCCACTAAATAGCACAGTCTTGTGCTCAGTCTTGCTGTGAAGGAGTGAATCTGTTGCTAATCCTTTTAGGACTATCCATCACACATTGACTAGTAAGGACCAGTGTCGTTACAATGAAAAATGTTGTAATCTGCAAGGTATTAGCTACTGTACTTCTGATAATAACAGCTGTTTTCATACATGACACACAAAATAGACGTTATCTAGATTTTTTAACCATTTTTTCTTTTAAGTACAATAGTTAACACTTACTCTAGAGTCTTTTTTTCTGGTACTTAAAGCATTTTCAATTTAATTTCCTTAACTGATGAACTGTGTCAGAAAGAGCTATTTAGGACACACACTTTTCATTAGGACCTTAATTTGGTTGTGTTCCTCCTGGGGACTATTGCACTGACACTACTTGAATGATGCTGCAACAGCAGCAGCAGCATCTTTTACCTGCACCCATACGTGCAGGTAACCCCTGGAGGAACAGGGAAAGCCCTTTTATTCCCAGGAAGAGATACCTTATGTGTAAAATCACCACAAGTGGGCTGGGCTCTAGTGGGGCTGCCGAGTGTCACATACCTCCACCTGCTGGGCTCAGCGGGGCTGTACGAATTCCCTGGACAAGGGGAGCAGCGGTGGCACTCGGCTTTCCACAGGCAGGTGGTCTCCATACACGCCCTGCCCACACTGCCTCCAGCCTGAAGGCAGAGGCAGCGACACAGGCACCTAATGAGGGGAGAGTTGCAGGAGTTCCAATTATCTCTGGAGTCAGCCGACTACATCTCTCCCAGCTCCTTTTATGGCATTCTACTGTCCAGCTGGTACCAAAAACAGAAAATGAAATCGAAATAACTGGAACACAAGATATGATGCTGCTAGTGGGGAAATTACCAACTCACTGACTGGAATTCCCTATACATCTTTAAGGGGGTTACTAATAGTTCTACTGAAGTCTAAAAACTGACTAGATACTTGGCTCAGACAACACATACTTCCTTGGGAAAAAAAAATATTTATTACTTTCTCATCCATGTCTTTTTTTTCCTTATTATTAAGACAGGGAGGCAACATAGCTGCCTGACAATTCATTTGCTCTAGTTTATTGATTTCTCATATGAAACCATGTTCCCCAGACAGTGATGTCATTTATTTCCATAGCAACTGTATAACATCAGAGGACTATACCTAAGCAGGTAGAGGAAAACCTTTAGGGAACAAGAATATATTATGTCCCTGCAAATCTGCCTACACCAGAAAAGGGCTTTTAGAAGATGCCTGAAAGCTGGCTCTGAATAGTCTTAATTTAAAAGACTGAGCAGTAACAGTATTATTAACCATTCTTCATTGGCAATGGTGAAATCAAATTCAGACGTGCAAAGCCTACTCCTCTGTGCTCTGCAGAGCACTACTCTGTACGTGCCACATTCAGAGCAGTGGCAGAAAGACACAGCTTTTCAGCAGCCCACTCCAACCACCATAATCCCCTTTCCTCCTGCTCAGAAAGGTAGTGCTCACCAAGTTACCACTGAACTCAGGCTGGTTACCAGCTTTTCAGGAGCAGGACTCACCCTTCCTGATCAATACCTAAAACTCAAGTCATCCAGTGTGTGCCAGCCATCTCCATTGCTCTATGACTTTGCAGCACAAACTTGTGCAGCAGCTGGCTCCAGCCACACAGTGGGCTCTGAAGTTTCTCATTTGGCATACAAGATACCATGGAAGCAGTCCAGGGATAGCACCTTTTGATTACATGAATCACTAATTATACTCATGGTGTCTCTCAGAAAGTAATTTTACCCAAAGTACCAGGGGTTCTGGTCATCAAAGGCTCCGTGGCTCAACCAAGTCCTAGACATGGTATTGGCTCCTCCACAGCAGTCACAGTATTTGAGCCAAATCTGATCTTTTTCCTACCAAGTTGGCCCATTTCTCCCCAAAAGGCACAGCAGCCTCAGTCACAAACAACCCTGCTAGAGCCCTTTCTTTACCAGCCACTGCAATGTGCTGGTGTCAAGAGGAGGCACCTGTCCCAAGGTCAGGGGGCAGAAGCACCGGGCCCTGCCGCTCCCCTCATGTGAGTTAGCAGTGTACAAAGGGAGAAGGGGCACAAAGATGCTCAGAGATTACCAGAAGGTGACAGCAGCTGTGTAATGCAGAGGCTTCTCAGCGTCACTGGGGTGGGCACAGACCTGCTCCCTTCCAGTTTTCCCATAGGCAAGCACAGTATTTATGACACTCGTACAAATGACCAGATGTGATCAACTCTTCCTACCATCACTAAACATCAAGTAAGCAACTCTACTTCCATCACTGTAAAATACTTCTATAATCTATACTGATCACGTATTCCAGGCTGATTTCTGCTTTGTACAGAAAAAGTGAAGCAAGATGCCTCACATGGGAAATAAAAAGTAAAAAATAATTGTTGTTACACCTTTTTTTATCTGTGAAAGTCAAGAGATAAACACGTTAAACAACATTCAGCTAACGAATCTCTCATACAACAAAAGCACTCCATGGTTAACAGTTGCCTATTCAGCAGGTTGCTAAATCCGTTACTGTGAACTCCTGATCTAGTTCATTTTAGCAAAGCATAAACTGAGGCTTTTGCTTTTAAAAAATTGCAACAAGAAGCTGGTCTTCTCTTTTCCTATTAGCAAAGCAGATAAACTGAGAAGAGATGCTTTGGGTAAATTCGACATTTGAATTATTCATTAGCTTGACTAATTAATCTGCAGTTCAGTAGAGTTAATATTTTCTTTAAAGTAGCCTCAGAACTCAGGGAGATGCAGAGCAACAAATGACAATGCAAATAGATTTTTCCTTTTTTCCGATTACCACCACATTAGGCTGTGCATAAAGCTCTCTTTTGACATGCAAATACTTTCCCATTGAGGTAACACAGTGTGGGTTTAGATTATTGCTGCCAGTAACCAGTATTTTCCATTTTTATGATCTCCGTATCCTTCAGAGACTTCCCTCTGCTTTATAATTCCATTGCCCATCCGTTGTCAGTTCTCTCCTGCATTTGCAACCTGTTGTCAACCATGATTTGATTTACTTTGTCAGTTATGCATCTTCTTGTGCCCTTTGGTCTGTGCTTACACATAAACTGTATTGACAGCTAGAGAGACTTGACTGACAGCTCTGTGTGTTTCCCTTTCAGAGTTCAGCCTATACATGCTGGGTACGGTCTCATGAAGGCACAGAGATGAGGGGCTGACATCACTGAAGATGCCTCAGTGGCAGGCAGCCTCCCTGAAATACCCCGCATATATTCCCCCACTCTCAGAAGGGCCCCAAAGACAGCATCAATATTATTCAGCATGGTTGCATTAGGGAACATAAAAAAATTTAAATAAACTAGTAACTAGTCATACCATTAAATGCAGTTCTTCCTGCAGAAGAATAGATAATTCTCCAGATAAACACATGGATCAATTTAATGATTTGACTGACAGTTTCCAACATTAACTCCTTCCTTCGTATTGAATTATACCAGACATCCTGCACCCTGAGGTATTTAGCCTGTGCTGTAGTGCCTTACTGCTATTGCATAGCTACTGCAAGAAGGTCCCTCCCTCGATGGAAAAGCTTGCAGGGCTGCATCCCCTTCCTCCCTTTTCCAGGTACCCCAAGAAGTAACTGTTCACCTGGGAGCAGAGACTGAGAGAAAGAATATCGAACTAATCTGGAACCTCTTTCTAACCCCGACTGACATTGGTATGCACCCCTATTACCTCTACCACATAATGCCATCTGCCCAGGTGTTCCAAGGGCAATAATGAATTTTGCCGTCTGATATTTGCTGATATTGCCTAGAACACGAAAGTGGAGCATTTGAAAAGTATTTTCAGTTCCCCATTTAAACTTCACATGTGGAAAACTATTTTTGTTTGTGCAATAAGCTACAACCCTAATGTTTTCCTATGGTATTCATGGAGCAATAGCGAGAGCTCAGCCCGAACAGGAGCAAAAACAAAGCAAGCTGAAGCAAACCCATTTATGTCTAGTTCTGTTCCTTTGCCTTTTGTGAGCAGAAGGACCACATATGATGGACAGCTACCAGCCTCTTGAAATCAAATCAGTTTCTTTCAAAGAACATTTGTATTTTGTAAACCAATTAAACCGCATGAATAGTACAAGCATGAATAGGCTTTTGTTTTATTCAAATTAAGATATTTTGGATTTGTGAAGCTGCAAATAGATATGACAAAAAAGGTAACAAGGATACAATAGAAAATTATGGAGCAGGGAGAAATTTAATTACATGCCTCTTTGATTGAAAGTTCAAGGTTCTTTTTATATTGCTTCATATTTATAAATTCACAGATCCTGTCTCTGTGTTTTCCAAATATGTTCAGGAAAATACACTGGTTGAAATTGTCCTTCCATGGCTTTTAATTTCTGTTGCATGCTGTTTAGATCCTTTTATTTCTATAAAAATTCAAAAGCAGTTCCAAGCCATGAACTAACACGCTTCCTTTTAATGAAGGCTGGATCAAAACCTGCAGTCCTTCCATAAGGGAAAAATCCTGCAGAATTTAACAGTGCACAATAACCCTTCTAAACAAAAAGTTTAAAGAAAATCTAAGCCAGCCAGGCAGAGCTCTACAACACTGTACTCAACAGCTGAAAGAGCAAGGCTCTCCATCAAATAGTTTTTTAAGCAAGTTTTTAGGAGACTGTTTTATTTCCATAAGCAAAACCCTTTCACTACACTTAAAACAGAAATTCCTACTGACACAAGCAATGTGTTCTGTTTACAGCTCAGTTACAGCCTGACCCTGTGGAGCCAACCACCTTAACCTCCATCACCTCCTCAGGGTGGAGTCCCAGCCTCCTTCAGCATCACCCACTAATTCCCATGCATTTGAATTTACTGGGATGTTTGTTTTTTGCTGAATTAAAAAAAAAAAAAAAAAAAAAGTTATACCAAGACGTCAATTTACAAAAATATATGCATGACAATAGCCTTCCTCATTTCAGAGGTCATGTTCAGGATGATGGGAGTGGTCCAGATACATGGAGTTCTGCTGTGTGAGTCTTGAACAAGGACTTCAGTCATCTGGGCCTAATCACATTCCCATGAAAACCAGGAGTTTTGTCAGTTTTACTGGGAACTGCGTGATGTGCATGACGCTGATGAGGGGAACAAGACACCTGTGAAAGAAAAGGACTGCTCTGGGTCTTTAACAACTTGTATGAAATGCGTGGGGTCACTGCTGAGCCCTGGGGGTCAAGCGAGAACAAGCACTAGGAACATGACTCCAAAGAATAACCTGGTGTCATGAAACACAGAAAAATGCCCCTTTCTTTCAGCAAAGAAAAACAGACTTTAGCCTTCGGGAGTATCTGTTTTCATTCTGCCATCCTTTTGAATGCAATCCACTGCTCTTCGTGGTCCCAGCTGTATAAACAAGCTGCCAGATGACCTAAAGGGATCTGCAGAAGTGGTAGCTCT
This sequence comes from Pachycephala philippinensis, assembly GCA_013397055.1. Taxonomy (NCBI): domain Eukaryota; kingdom Metazoa; phylum Chordata; class Aves; order Passeriformes; genus Pachycephala; species Pachycephala philippinensis. The sequence goes on along the minus strand of VWZT01007877.1, from coordinate 463,407 downwards.
ATCCCTAAAGGTAAACAGCCAAAATATACAGTTTGTCCTGTGCAAGAGGTAAAAAAATACAGGCCACATCCAGATCCTGATGTTTTCCCACCTCCTGACTGTTATGGAACACAAGCCAAAGAAGCCAATAGTGCAAAGTGCCAAGTATGTCCAGAAAATCAGTCAGTCCTAAAAACGGATACAGCAATACCAACTGCTGCTACTGGAAGGACACTCACGTAACACAACTTTCTATCCCTCCACATGACAGAAAAAGGTTGTACAAACAATGACTTCCATGAAATGAATTACATGAGGCTGATCTGACTTAGAATTCTGCAGAGGTTGCAGGTGACCTGTCTGTACAGTGTGTTTGAATCCAGCTGGCAGCAAGGACACAGCCCTGGTATGCTACCATGTCATTTGGACAGAGATGTTTTCCAGAGAAAAGCTGCACTTGAAATAAACTAAACTAAAGGGAAAGTGAGAGCACTGGGAAGTTATTCTAGCCCGTTGGCCTGCACAAAACAGTAGCTTTATAAGAGCTCTTGCAGGGCAATAAATGTGCTGCAATTAATACAAATAAACCCTGGAGTACAGTAAAGCACATTTGGAGTGAACCGAAGCTCGTGGCCCTTATACAGAAGGGAAGATTCAAATAAGAGAAAAGATGTCATAAAAGAAGTGAGGTGAAGTTTGTGTTTCTGGAGAAACTTTTGTGGTTTGCAGGGCCAGGTCTGGCGGTGCTGCTGGCAGGGGTGCATTTGCTTGTGCTCAGACCTTACACTGGGTTTGAGCTGTGCACTGTACAGAGACAGCTGGGGTAAGGCTTAGGATTAGGAGAAGATTGCATGAAAGTCATGTAAATTATATGATTAATTTTCTTCTGGGTTTTCTTTCACCTATTTAATGGGAAAGCAACAGAGCCCATGATGAAGTCCCAATTTTTATACCACACCAATCTCATTGTTCATTGCACATTATGAACAGGATTTCACCAGTTTTAAAAGACCCAAAAAGATACAAACTTCTATGAAACAGTGGAAAATGTCATATAAATACAAGCTTTACAAACTGTAGATTAAAGGTCCCAGACCTATGAGGAATTTAATATTAAACTTCAGCATACTGATGTTTCTGTCAGTTCTGCACTGTTGTTCATACAGCCTGATATGCATAAAGCTCTATATTTAATATAAACTTTTGCTATAAATTACTTTTTCATAAACAGTTCTCAGTCCTGGCAACTAAGGATACATCAGAAGCTTTCTCATAAAAACAAATTTATTACTTATCATATTGCTATATTGGTTCAGAGTGATCAAAAAGTGAGCACATGACATGATTAACTATTTAATTGAGCGTAAAAGGAGGCCTGAGCTTTCTAGTTCCCAGCCTCATTGCTGCTTGCTCTTGTGTTTTACAAGGCTCTTTAGCTATTATTATAAAAATCAAATCACACTATTGTTTTAGCAGCGTCCATTAATTTTGCTTTTCTGAAAGCTTGAAAAACACCTTGCAGCCTTAATGAATGTGTTTAAGTGCAATACTGTGGATTGCTTTTACACCAGTATTGAAAGTATTACTCATCCTGGGTTTATTTAAATACAGCAGGTTTTTTTAGCATTATTGCACAATGATTTGTGCTCTGTTTATGTAGATATGATATTCGTGTGTACGTGGTGTCTTATTTCCAGCAGGCACCACATGACCAATGCCTATTTTGAAGGTCCTGACTTTCTTTAACATCCAAGGTGTTCAACATCCATCGTGTTGAAGGGGTTCAGAAACAGAAAAGGTGGACCTTCCCCTAATCCTTTTATGTCCTTCAGAAACTCTCCTCCAGTGACAACTAGTCTCCTTTTCCAGTTTTTTGGAAAAAGTCATGTTGATTTGCTGCAAATTAATTAAGCTCAAGATACTAGAAACACAGAGTTTTGGCAAGTGTTTCAAAAATGCCTTACCAATCTGATGAGCTGGGAGTTCCAGTCTTCTTCCCTCCATTTGGGGAATTCTCTGCTTTATGGTGAACTCAGCTGCAGCACCCACGCTTCCTCAGGATGCTCAGTACGTTGTTCTGAAGCCCACAGATGATGAGAAACCCTGCTTGAGCTCAGCTGTAGCGAAACCTGCCCATGCACATGCCTATGCATTCTCATGCCGTTTTCCTACAGGGAGGGGCAACATGTGTCTCACTTGAGGTTGCTAGAACAGTTTTCTTTCCCTTCTTTCCCTCACACAAAGTGGTTTTGTAAGATTCAAGACCCTGGTCTGCTTTACAATGTAAATATGTGAAACGGCCTTTCAGCATTCCAGTCTTACAGCATGATACACAGCACAGTGCAGAATAAGGGCGACTTTGTCTCTATAGAGCCTTTGGCACCTTTTTTATAATGTAACAAAATCTATGCACTGAATCTGAAAACTGCTGAGAATGATGGCAGTTCTTCCTTTGGCTCTGAGCCATGCCTTTTGGCACCTTCATTGTTAAGGGATATGCAAGTGCTGGCTGAAAATGCAGAAAGATTATCACAACTTATCTTCACAAAATGTGTGAAGCCTGAGACTTTCTGGCTGATTCCAGCTGCAGAGTTGAAAGTTCACATGTTCATGCAGAGTGCAAATACAGTGCCAAAGGTTTACATTCAGGCATATGGGCTCTTTTGTATATTCAAGTTGGTCTGTACAGCAACAGCAGAGCAGGGAAGGTGGGAGTGTACGTGTGTTAGTACAACAGATTGGATCGTGACTGCAGAGAGGTAAATTGGATTACTTTGCATCATCCATGAAGAAGCAATCTATTCTATTCTCTTGCTTGCAAATGTTCTTTCACAGGATATTTGGTTGACATGTTTCAATTTTTATCTTAGGTGAGAGGAAAGAACCAAAGGAATGTCTGCTCTTGTCACAGCCAAGGCAGAAAAACATTTTTCTAACAGGATGCTGGACTTCACTGTTGGAGTCTGCTGGGCAGACTGAACTCCAGCAGGACCCTTTACACTCCCCTGCCACCACTGAGGTGCCAACAGTAGACAAACATCTGCTGTTCATTCAGGAGCTCTTGAAGGTCAGCATGAAGTAACAGGGGAAAGAGAGCTATAGGTAGGTGCTTTCTCAAAGAGGCTTCAGCTTTCTGCAGTGGAAGGTGTTGGGTAAATTCATCCCTGTGCATGCAGTACCCAGGGCCTTTCTGCAACACCTTCTGCAAAGCCTACCCATTAATTCCAGAGAAGCATTAACACATTTTTGCTCATCATTAGTCTCTAAAACAGTAATTGGCAGTCAGAATTTTTGAAAAGGAAGCTTTGGAAGGTCCTTTTGTTCTGTAAAGTGTGCAATAGCATTTCTTCTCCTCTGAAACCAGTCTAGGATTTGGGGACCCTGTCAACACAGTGTGGTGTGAGTTAAGGCTTCTTTCTAAGCTCTTCTTTGATTGCGAGTCCTCTTCCACAGAATGGCTCCATTGTTATATTTGCAGATTTGTCTTGTAAAGCATGGGGGGTATGGTATCTTCCTGAAGATACTCTGCTCTCCTACTGTGTGTATGGTTTGGGTTTGTTTTTAAAGAGGGTTGTGGATTTTGAAATTTACAGTGCCCGAGTGATGTCTGCTTCTCAGAGGTAAGACGAGCTCTTGGCATACCTGACTGTCACATCTGGCTTCTTAAAAGACAAGCATGGTGGAGGCCATAGGAAGAGAGTTACATCTGTTCAAAAATGGGAATGACTATAAAATGCCAGAGGTATTGGAATGAGATGTCATGCTCAGCTTTGGAAGGTCTCTGTCACAATAATTAAAATTTCCATCCTTCTGTACAAATTATAAATTTGAGCAGTCTTCTGGGGCTGGTGTAGAAGAACTGACTTTAATTGTCTGTTTGAATTCAACAACCAACAGTGATTAACATTTGCCTAATAAATTTAGCACACAAACTGTGAGCACATGAACCATTTGAAGGACTGAAATTCCCTTATGGTGTTGCAAATACCAGGCTTGTAACTGCTTTATAGAATTTCTTCAGCTGGTGTCAGCACTGATGGAAATGGCTATTGTAGGTGTTCCTGAATTATATTTTACCTAAATTACAGCATCTTTTTAAGATACATCAAGAGATGGCTTAAATGAGGGAAACAGCTGTGTGTGACTAGAGATTGGAAGGAGCCTGAGCAATTTGGAAGGTGAAAATATGTGAGTTCTGGATTCTGCTTGGCTGCAGGGAAGTCACATAATTTCACTATTATATCCTAGATTATAAGAGACAAAATGAAGTAGAGGACATAATCAATATTTTTCTGACTACCCAGGTATAAGAATGTTTATTGAGTGGAAGTGTGTGAAGTCACTGAGATGGAAACCATATGGAAGTGACGGTGGTATTGGGGTTGTCATTATTAATAAAGACTGTTGACTAGAACTGCCCTTTTTGATCAGCTGCTCCTTTATCCGAAGAAAAGCTTTTAACTGGGAAGAGTGAAGAGAACTGGAATTTATATCCACAGAAGGCAGAATACGAACAACTTCTGGGCTGGCAGCACTGCCCGTTGTACACACAGCCTTTTTGGGGAATGTAAAGCCATTAAATTCTGCAGTTACTGCCGAGATTGTTTTGCAGAGGTAATGTTCAGCTTCCACTGAGCATCCATCATGGCTAGATTTAATAGGAAAGGAAAAAAAATTTAAAAGCTTTGCTGTCTCCAAGTTATTATGGAAATTAGGTAAGGGAAGGGCTTGTGCTGCTGACAAGAGAGCACTAGCTAGCTCTTGCTGGACCAAGTGCTGCAGCATTCACTCAGGCAAAGATTCCTCCCAAAACAGGATGAAATGATCCCAGTGGAGTCAGTGGTAGATTCCCCACTGACACGGGTGGAGGCAAGATTTCACCCTGAGGCTATTGGAGAACTATTTGGAAATTTCTACAGGGGAATGTAGGAAGAAAAAAGGAAGGACTAGTGCTTGCAAATAAGTTGTACTGTAGGGAAGACAGTAATATCTACCTTTTGTCTGTGCAGAAAGTCTGCAGATGTAATTATAATAGAGGGGTTTTTTCAAACTCTAAGAATAACACCAATGTAATAAATGCACAAACGACTAACTGTGGCTGACTTCATAGCAAAGTTTTCCAAACCCTTCTTCTCAATTCAACCTGTATCCTAAAGCTGAGAACCACAAAATATTTAACAAGAAACACAAAATCTCACTCGTGTGTTTTCAAAACTTGACCTTAGCAAACTTCAACTCCAGCCTTAAAGAACTCAGATCACCAGAAGTGATGTTGAAGATAAACTGGCGCATTCACCCCCCAGCACCAGCTCATCCCACCTCAGTGGTTCCCTAAAGATACAGAAAGGGGCCTCTGTTCTTTTCTCACTCTTTCCTTACAACCACTGCCTCAGTGCCCACACCTACAACAAACCCAAACCCACTATAGTCCCTTCTGCCAAAACCAACTCTTGTGCCACACTAACTGCTCCTGGAGGGGATTCAGCAAGAAACCGATTGTTGCCTTCTCCAGGGGAGAGAAGGTGGCAGTGGCAGCTCTGACACCAGCCCAGAAGGAAAAAGGGGTCCTCACTCAGACTTTGATGAATCTGTCAGTATTTCAGACCTAAAGCAGGCAGCAGCTATGAGATCCTGCCATGCTGACTGTTCAGAAGCTATGGCAATTCTCTGTGCATTTCCACACGCTCCCAGGCCTTAGGCAGGATGATTAATAGCTCTCTCCCAGAGCTCTGTGAATGGGAAGATAAGGACAGTGACAGATCGCTGTGGCTCAGACTCTCCCAGCTGCCGCTGGCCTCCGGAAAGTTATAAAATGCTGTGATTTCTTTAACCTGCATGGAAGGTGTGTCAGCAAACCTCGCTGTAGTTAAAACCCACAATTACAGCTTCATGCAGGTACTCTCGGCAGAGAAAAAATCCTCTAACAGTCTAGCAAAGCACTGATCAGAGTGAACAGTCTAGCAAAGCACTGATCAGAGTGAGAGAGCTAAAAGGTCAATCACCAACTAAGTCATAAATGTTTCGTTTAAAATTCAAAAAGTTCTTTAAAAATTCTTTTTTCATTTTTCCTTTTTTAACTCTTGAGCCAGGAGGACATCTGCCACTTCTGAAAGGTCTAAGAGCCTGTCACTTTGTCCCTGGCACTTCCCTTGCTGATTCTAAAAAGCTCTGAACTCTACTAAATCTAAGCTCCTAGAGGCATCCTGATAAGCAGTAACAGCAAATCATTAATGCTATTCTCTAGAAAAATCAAACCTGCTTTTAGATGTCTTCCCTGCTTGGAAATCCTTGCAAATTCAATTTGCATGCTTAATTAGCATCTATGCCCTCATGCCGCTCTGTTTACAAGAAGCAGTCCTCATTACACAGCTATGAATCTGTATTTCCTCTGCTTCAGAGTATACATTGTGCATTTCAATTCTTGAATCTGTCCATTGGCTGGTTAGGGTGTGAGACACACTTCAGCATTGAAGTGCCAGCCTTCCACCTTTCTATTTGTTTTGCTCAGTTATGTTTATGATGCAGCTCTTGAAATTCCTTTCCATAAAGCTTTTCTGAAATACCTGAAATCCATCATAGCTTCACCTGTACAACTGTGAAAAGCCTTTTGATCTTAGAAGCAGAAACTACCCTGGAAGCTCACACAAACTTGAAAAGTAACTCATCGAAGAATGGTGGGCAGGGAAGTTGAAATCTGAGAGCTATATCAAAATAATAATTTTTTTATAAGCATTTGTATCTGTTGTATACCCTTTCTGTTTGAGCATGGATTTAGAGCATCTGTCTACCTGCAGCTCTACTCAGCCTCCAGTGCCCTTTCTTTCACACAGAGAGGTTCAGAGGTTCAGCCATGTAAGGGAAATGCCACCTTACAGACACCCACAAAGGTGCTGGAAGAATTAGATATCACACAGGTATTGCAGCAACCTATTGCAAGAGGCAATTAAGAGTGCCATGAACATATTCTCTTAGGTACATATTAGCTGTCTATTTGTGTCCATAATGGATCAACAGAAGCTGTTTGGGAAACAAATTTAACACAACCTGCAAATAGCCCAGATGCTGCTGATGAAACAGCACCAGAAAAGCTTTATGGCAAAATCATCTGAGCAAGACTGGCCAACTAAAAACAATCCTATCCAGTTTATATCCTATGCTTAATACCTAGCTAACAAGAGACAGTATCATTTTAAGTTTGGGAACAGCAGGTTTATGTTCCATCACAATACAGTCCTTGGGTAATAAAAGCTTGGAAAACATTGTGTTAAAGTGTATTAAAAATATATTCATTCTCCATCTTCCAATACACAAAGGCACAATATATGGTTGTTCATGCACTGGAGTGCAAGGTGCATGTTGCTACAGTAAGGGTGAGCTCCATCAGAAATGACCAACCTCAACATTCTTTGGTGATCCAAGTCATGAAGCTGTGTACAGTGCAACAAAACTTGCACTGAACACTGTAGTCACTGAAAGAGGGATATTCCACAGGGGGAGGTTTTCTGGCATTTCCCTTGCCCACGAGGAACACAAGCTCTGTTGGGGTTGCTCTGTCCATGTGACACAACACCAGGGCAATGAATGGGTCAGAATGAATCCCCATCCAGCCCAGACAGTGGACAGTCAGCAGCACAGAGCTTGGTCTGAGTACAGACTGAGCTTCTCTCTAGTGTACACCTTCAGTTTTTAGAAATCCAGGAGTTACAGGCTCCCACACAGATTGGGAAAAATGCATTTTTATAGAGACGTAAAGAATTTTATATGCAAGGGTCTGTTACCGATGCTCTTGTTCCTCTAGCAACCAACAAAGTATGTTCCTCACAAGTAGCAGCACTTTATAGACAAATAAAAGGCATGACCTCTGCCTCCAGCAGTTTTCAGTGGATAGAGGAAAACACGGTAAAAGGCAGGGAAGTGGAACAAGAGACTTGATAAAGCACAGTGTCAGGAGGGTGCCTGCTTTCACGGTTCAAGCATCCTGCTGTTTCTAGCTTTTAAAACACTGGCACAAGCCTTGAGGTCCATGCCCTATTAGCACTAACACGCCAGCATGGCAAGCCTAACTTTCACATGAATGATTCCCTTCTCTAAATCCCTCTTTTCCTTTGCTTGCAATGCTATTGTTCCCATAAGATCTCATTACATATTAATAACTATTCACCCATTCATTGATTCCAGCAGGGAAATACCAGCTACATAGTGGCTGACAGAATGAGATTTTATTAACAGGTCTTAACATTTCACTCATGTTTCCAACTTCAGCATGGTTTTTGAAACAAGGAGAAAAGAAAGTCTGGCACTCAGCCATGCTAACAATCTACTTCACTTTTTCCAGGACTGTAGTCTAATTCTGTGCCTGCTTAGATCAACCAAGAGTTTGACTCTTCAACTGTCACCTCATCCCTCTGCCAGCTATGTTTTCCAGCCAGCTATCCTTTCATGCCTTTTTGTCTCCACCTGTTTGATGCAGAAGAGAAAACCAGTGCAGTGGGTTTAATCACGACGCAGCCTTCTGTGATGTACAGTCATGAATCTCAAATAAGGATACTGATAAGCAGCATATTAACCACCATGTGAGAATTTTAATCATTTCACAGTCTTCTGCACCACAGCTCTGCTTGGCATCTCTCAGTAAAACATAATGGCCCCAGACTGCAGCTTTACAGCCCTGCTCACTTCAACTGCTTGCATGAAATGGAAACATATCACCACAATTCTGCCTGCCACCAACCTGCATTGTGACCCTGGTAGTGAATGAAAAAAAAACAATATTTAGAGCTCAAACTCTTTGACCTGAGCATTTTTTTATCTGTTCATAAAGCCCCACACTGCCTGATTTCTCTGCTCTTTCTACTGTTGTCTCTTTGGAAATGGAACAATAATCTCTTTTCAACAACACTGAAAGTAAGTCTATGTAGAAACAAACAGCCATCTCCATATCACAAGGCAATTATTTCAGTTTACTGTCTCAGGTCCCCAGGCAAGTCACCATCTGATAATAAGCTAATTACTAGCCAAGGTTTGAGCATACATTTTATACCTTAGCTGTGCAAAATGAACATTCTGATTTGAGATGCTCTATTAAAAAAACCCTACCCTTTTAAACTCGAAAAAAGTAGTTACCAGGACAAAAGGGTTATTCATGTAGCAAATCACACCTTCAATATTATTTTTGTTAAATCTTTTGTTGTGGTGATTTTAAATGGCATCATGTATACGTGCAAACAGATCCCACTTATCAGTATGTGAGATGCACGCATGTGGAAACACACGTATAATAAAGAGAAGACTCAGTTACAGATAAATATATTTTCCATGTATGATTCACTTTTATTAGCATCTCTTAAAGCTTGAATAGAATGTACTTCGTAAGTAAAAGCTAGCACGTCCTTTACAACTATTTTCCATCTTTAATGGCCTGCAAGGTGTATTTAATAGTTCATTATTAGGGTCACCACAAAAGCCACCTTCACTCTCACAGGCACTGAACCCACATGTTTCTTTCCCAGAACTGGGCTTGTTTGTTTGCCTCTTGCACATTCCACCTTCAGTCCCACCAAACAGGCTGCTTATTCCCCATTTCTTAAAGGGCTGACCAACCTCTTTGCCTTGATAGCCAAAGATGTTGTTCCATTTGCAAAGCTGGGGGACCAATTCCATTTCATCCAGGAGTCACCAGGCATTTAAAACTTGCCCTTCTCTGCTCAAAGAACTTAATTTCCCACACATACTATACTATACTACCTGTTAATTTTTTTCATTATGACTTTTCATTCTCCCTGCCCCAAATCAGACCATTTTTCTGCAACTGGAAGGCAAAACATGTCTCTACCACTGTCTCCAGCTTCCTCTGTATACTTGTCTTGAGCTAGGAGAATATGAGAGAATACTGTAGACACTATACAGCAACCAGGTTGCCTACATGCTCATACATGCATAGAACAACTTGACAATAACCAAGCACATCTCTAGAGGGTATCAGTATATGCAGTTCTAAAGAAATTATTTTCTATCTTTAGGCACCACTAGATCATGCTTTCATACTTCAGTTCATGAAGATGCCCAGAAAGACAAGGCCAATCAATACAGTTATTGACAGGTGATTTCAATTACTGTGACTCTCACTCCAAGCAACTGTTTGCAGTTAAACTGCAAATATATCTCCCACTGAAAAACATACAAGTGCACTACAAAGAAAGGCATGTGTTCAAGAAAGTTCCCCTTGAATAGATGCATTCCTTTGGCATGAAAAAAAAACCCCAACCAAACAAAACTCACTCTCTCAATTACCTAAGCCTGGGAAGTTTCCTTTGGCAAGCCGAGTTTTTTTTTTAATTCCTGCAGAATTTAAACTCTGCCTACAAAACATGAGTTAATAAGCTTGGGTGGTAAAAGACAGGCAGTTTTCAAATTATATTAAATGTGGGGATTCTTCCAGAAACTGCTGGTATCTCTGGTACCTCCAAGCACTGCTATCACCTTGCCAAGAGAGCAAAATTGGAATGTCTATAGTTCAATCCAGCAGGATCCAGCAACACTGCAGGGGGACAAGACACACAGAAATAAACAAGAACCACATCAACTTGTGAGAACACCGAGCAGTAGTTGAGGGCAGACTCACGAAACACTGCAAAATAAAAACTAGGAAGAGCAGGAAGAGTAGCATGTTCTCCCAAATCCTAAACCCACTCCCACTGAAACCGGCACTGCTGTCAGGAGGGGAAGAAGCAAAGTACCTCTGTTTTGCCTCCAGCTCTCTAGCAGAATATTCCCACCCCCTGCACTCTTCCAGCACAAGCATTTATGTAACTGTACAATGAGCCAGAAATAACTCAAATGCACAATAACTAACTATGGATGGAGTCTCCAAGGTCGATGAGTAAGAGCAGAGGAAAGAGAGATCATTTCCTCCTCCTCTCCAGTAGCTGAAGGAGGAAGTTAAAATGCCCGAAGTGCAATCCCAGGGTGTCCACACTCAGCTAACATATGCCATTCCCCCCTATAGCTATAACTCCACAGCATCCTAAGCACTGCCACTCATGAACAGGGGTTATTAGTCAACCCTAAAAAATACCAAAAATATTGACTAGCCCTTTACATTTAAAGGTTCAGAGATCATCCTCAATGCTTTGCATGCAAACATCCTGCTTTCAGCTGAGTTTTCAGTCAAGGCTCCTTTGCATTACAATGCATATAAACACTGATTGCATTTTAAATGGAGCTGTAAGCAACTGGAGATACCTCCCTCTCTCCCCGAGTGTCTTAGGGTGACTTTATGGTGTGTATGGAGGAAGTACCCTTCTTGTTTTTTCGGCTCTGTTTCTTCAGAGAGAGACAGAGAGTCAAACTTTGTTTTCCTGGGACTTTGGTTTCTTCTTCCTCTCTTCTGGACTTGTTCAGAACATCAAAACCTCACCAGGAGACTGCACCCCGGTCCGGAGGGGGGCCCCCATGCCGACCCAGCTCCAAAGAGGAGCAGAGAAACCATACTCACAAAAAGACTCTAAAATCTTCCAGGTTTTTTTCTCTCCACAGCGAGAGATTTTAGTATTTAGCATTAGTATTCTTTTCTGTGTGTTTGTTAAATAAATAGTTTTTTCTCTTTCACTTTCCTCCGAAGAAGATTTATTTCTTTCCCAAACCTGGTGGGAGAGGGGCAGCTGTAACTCGCTTTATATCAGAAGATATTTTCCTCCAAATTTGGCCCAAACTACCACACCGAGATAACTGAACAGTTGCCACCAATCGAAAGAAAAAAGAAATGAAAAATTAAAGTGCAGCATATGTTATTACAGAGGTGAGCTCTTTAACCTCTTTCTGACCAGTCCCTTCCTTCTGACATTTAGCAGGCAGCCAAAGCTTTTAATGGAGGATTAGTGGAAAACAGCTTTTCAGCAGGTATTGACCAACAGGGTGCTGGTACATCAACTTTTATCACTGTCTCACAAGACAGACAAGGAGGTTTTATACCAATTGTACTTCATATCACCTGTTTAAACATTTCTGCATGTAAAAACTAACAGGTAGAGGCAATTTGTATCTGCTAGTCCCAACAACAGCTTCAAGGTTTCTTCTAAAATATTATTTCCTTTCAATCACCATTTGTGTTTCTCTCCCCCACTATGTTATACTTGTCAGAAACTCAAGTTCAGTAATTTACAAGCTTCTACTAAAAATCCACTCTAAGACTAAAACTCACTTGATCTACTAAAAAAAAAATAATCCAGCTTTAGTGATGTGTGCCCAGTCTTCTGTATACTCATGCCAACTTTAAAAAACGGAAGCTATTTAATACTTAGGTCCACTGGGACTTGTATACAAATAAATCCATCAAAAAGCATCATCCTTATTTTCCTTCTTCCTTATGCTAGGCCATCTGTGCAATCCATTGTACAGCTAGAGGGGAAAAAAAAGAAAAACCAAACAGAAAGGAGATGCTCTAACGTTAAAGGGAAACAGTTACTTGAGAGAAGAGCATTTTTGCTGGTGGCAGTGTCTTCAGCAGATAGCACTTTGGAATTGAAGGAGAAAGTAACACTTGTTTCAAGGGAGGCTTGTCTTTATCCATATCCTGATGGAAACCTCCAGCACACAACCTCCAGCTCCGAAATGTTTCCATCACATTTGGCTCTTAACCCCACTAACAGATGCTTAGACCATTGCCTTGTTTAGAGGGGTTAGACCATGGCCTTGCACCTTCTCTGCACACAGAGCATTGTTTTCTACAGAGCACAAGATTTCTCTGCACAACTCACCACTGTAAATCAGCTCCACTTTACTCCTCGGTCTTGCTGAAACACAGTAAATTGGAGACCATCTTCTCTCTCAGTTAATACTAAATCCAGTTGTTGAGAGACAGCACAGAGCATTAAACTTTACAAGGGTCAGTGAGTCATTTCTGCAAAGGCAGTTTGGGTCCCTCTTCCTCGTATCAGTTTTTTTTGGATAGTTGTATTTTGGAAGGGAAATTGCATCCTTTAAAATCTTAGCAAATGCACTACAAGGAGACAGCCTGGTCGCCCTTCCTCAGGACAGCACAAGGCAGACTTTGCTTGTAGAAGCACATCCCTCCTTTCAAGGATTAACATTGGCATTAACCTGTCCCTCATCCTTCAAGGTAGAAAAGTCAGCCAGCCCTCCAGCAACCTTTTGCTTCAGCTCCCCAGCCCAGCTGTGAGAGAGGCAGAGGCATAAAAGGAGCCTGAGCCCTGCCTGTTTTCCAGGGAGGAATGGGCTGGGGGAATCACAAGACCCATTCTCCCTGACACCTCCAGGCTTGGCGGACAAACACGCCCTGAAGATGTGGAGCCTCACTGCAGGAGGGAAAACAACTGAACTTCCAAGTGACCAGACCAGGACTTGCTCATCCCTCTCTGCTCATTACAGATGGATACACCATAAATATCGAGGAAGCCTTATTGGAACTCTTAATAGATTAGACTCCACATTCTTGATTAAGTGCTTGATAGCTCTACATTGTGCCTAAATCACTACATGTGATATTACAAATAAATTAAATGTAAGAGTAATACAAATAAGATGGGCCAGCCATTTAAGTCCCTGCTTCCACTTGCAAGCAAAACTGTGATTCTTCATCTAGACAGCAGTCTTGCAGGAATATAAACTGCCACTGCAGAAGCAGTGAGTATTTTTTCCATATAAAACAAAACAGCCTTTTTATACACATAAAATAATCCAAGTTTCCACATTGTGTCACATTTGTGAAAGCTTCCACTGAACACATCTTCATTTTAGTATTTAAAGCCACAGAAAATCTGGAAACTGTTTTACATTATTCAAACACCAGAAATACGTATGTTTCTTTAGTTTGTAATTAAAGGGAAATTGTTTTTCACTGCTCACTGTCATCAAATTATGTTGCAGGTTTTACTGGAGTTAGCCTGTACCATATCAGTCTGTTTCAGCTGTTCTGGGTGTAATAAACACAGATTTCAATTTCCACAGAGTCCAGTCTAACAGACTGTGGATCTTGCCTGTCTGACATAGGGCAATGGATGGACCAACTAAAATGTGTAGGAGAGGGGACCTAAGGTGACAGAAAGTCTGTTTGTTAATCTTTATACCCATTCCATTAGATCACTGTTGTTTCTGTGTTGTCTCTTTCCCATAGGACGCTCCTACAGTAGGAGACAGGCAGCACCACAGCCTAAGAAGGGTTACCAGTTCTCCGTATGCTCTGTTGTGATCCACCCCTAAAGGACATCAAATGGGCATGGAGCCCAACAGGGGAGTCACCTGCACAGACCTGTGCTTGTGCTCACTGACTCTGTTCAACCTTTGTTTGCCACTCCGCTCTGTTTCCTCCCTCCCTGCTTGTCAGCTCAAAAAGACATCTGGAGCTCCATGCCATATGCCGGTTAGGACCAATTATTATGGGACCTGCCATCCAGAAGCATTTGATATGACTTGCACATCCTACAGTAAGACGAATGTCTGAAGGATGCCACAAGATGACCTGACTCCAGCCCTTCCATTGATGTGATAAATGAATCTTGCACATGAAGGTCAGAGCAACAAACATTTTTTGTCTATAGGAAGGTTTTGGCACCACAGCATTTTTTGTATCTGCTGCAACCTCCTCTATTTTTAAAAGAAAATTGAAAACAAATTTTAAAACCTGCTTTTAAGAGTTACATGCAACAGAAGTGTGCTAGACAGTTCCACATTTCAATTCTAAATTAAAGCATAAAGCAGTTAGTTTGATAAGACCCATACTTTACATTACAGCATGCCAAGGGTCCAGACCTTCACTCTGCCCTAGGAAGGCCAGGCAGGCACTCCCAAGGCCTGGGAGGCTGCCAGAAAATATAAAAGAATATAAACAGTTCAAGTTTATATTCCCAGGGGGAAGGCGGGGGGAAACACCAAACATTCCCCATACTTTGTTACAGATGGAAATTTTCTTCCACGAACATCTACTCAAACAAAAGGTTATTTGTCTTCTAAAGATGTTCACCCGAAGACTGCCAGCCATCTTTCTCAGTCTGTGCCCCAGACAGCTTTGCAGTTCCTCAGTTCTGTGATAGCCATGGTTTACTAAGTCAAAACCAGGCATCAGCTTATTAGAAAGATGGTTACTATTTTCATCATAATTTTTTTTTACAGTTTCATTGTATCCTCTGCCTAATTAATCATCTCATTAGCTATGTTGTATTATCCTTAAGTCTTTCAGTAAGTATCCACCAGCCAGACCTGCAAGTACTCCCCAGGGACAGCTCCCCCCAGAACATTTGCTGACTACCCCATAATCAATCTCTAGGTGAATGGCTCAGCAGCCATTTTCAGCCTCTACACAAACAGCCTGCTTTCTGTGTTTGGTTCATTCTTCTCAGTACCACTCATAAGAAATAAACAAAAAACCCTTAAAACTAAAACATCTAAACAACATGCAACCTTCTGCACTTTTGATTTCAAATAACAATTAACTTTAGGCATTCCAACAAGTGCTGTCCTCCGTATACTAAGATGGGAAAAGGAACAGCAGAGACTTATGTTTTGGCCCATATAATTTTTCAAACTGCTTTTCAAAATAAGCCAACCATATGGATGTCATTTTTAAAAACTTGAGTCATACTGCCACACACTCTTCAGCATGACCTACCATTATAAATGAAAATTGTTGTCAAATGAACATGAATTATCTCTTTTGTTTCCAAAAAGTGAGAGAGAAAAAGTTGCTTGCTCTTAAACTAACATTACCCAAATATCCTCTAGATTGAAATATCGCTATCCCCACTTCTCATCATTACCTAGTAGTCCAAACCAATTATAAAATCATTTTAATTGAGATCTAACGGGTTCAGGAACAGTAAATAGTAAATTAAAAAAAAACTTATTTGAATAATTACATGAAGTACATAGATTGTGCAATTATTTCAGCAATTGCAGACTAAACACTGAATGAACATCTGTGGTTTTATACAGCCTGCCAACCCTGAAGGACCTACAAGCTCAATAAGGCTACTGAACAAGGAATGTCAACATTGGAATTCGAAAATCCAAATTTAAAACAGCTTCAAAGGAAAGCAGACTCAGGTTTGACTTTCAAGAACACAATCCTTCACCCCAGTTGATGCTACTTTCATTCCCTGTTCTGTGAGAATACACTGATTGGATCCTCAAGAGCAGCCACATTCCCATGAATGAACTTCCATAAAACAACTGCCTGCAAATACACCACAGCAAGTCCCTCCACACACCCAGTTTCAAAGACGCGGGCAGCTAACCAGCCATCAGCATCTGTGGGATTAACACTGTGTAAAATATTTATGACCATTAACCAGATTTTGCAAACCTTCCACAGCATTTTATTTCATGTCCTTTACTACATTGATACTGAATTCATCTGTCTCACTACTTCTTTTTTCTTAATTTTGACAGTGGCAAGAAAGGAAAAGGTTCATGCATATCCTGATAAGATGGGTATCAAACATGCACAAGGGAGTCTTGCTTTCTGAGGCAAGAAAACAAGCCCGCACATCCTGATCAGCCGTACAGCTGGATAGAAGAGATCAGTCCTGAGGTAGCCAGAAAGTAAAAACGTAGGGTGAAAATAGTCTCCCTGTATTTTAGTATGAGGTACAAGGGACAAAATATAACAGAGGCATAGCAGCTTTTATCAGGGCATATCTGAGGCATTGCCATATTTTTGTACACTAGGAGCAAAATAATTACAATATGCCAGACTTTGCAGTGTGCTCTCTGCTGACATGGTAAGCATGGCCTTTTCAAACAGTCTGAGGCTATTCAGTCCATTTTACTACCAGGGCTGGATTGCTCCTGACAGGGCTTTTTCCAGTACTTCATCCAGTTTAGTTTCAAATGCCCCTAAATGGAATGTGATTATTTTACTTGGGAGATAATCCCCAAACTGAAGGGGTCTCAGTGTCTAAGAAGAAATTAAGCCCCATGAATCCTAAGAGAAATTCAACTTGGCTTTCCATTTTTTTTAATTTCACCTAATCAGTCTTAGTCAGAGCCCCTCATAAGTATAAACCGATTGTACCTGATGCTTTCATGATAAAAGCTTGTAATCCATTAGAAAGTCATCTGCAACCTCAAAACTCAATTTATGTATGACCTTTTAAGCCATCTGATCAAAATTATTCCAAGTCACTTTGGTTAATGTCAGGTCTGACCTGCAGACTAAGGAAGCTCATTAAGTGCCATACTCAACTGTACATGCTGATGTTTCTCTCTGCAAAGGGAGCATATTTCTCAGAGGTTCCTCTTCGATTCCCATGCGAATCATGAGCTATGTCATACGTTTCATCTGCAGCTGTCATCTGCTTTCGAATTATAGGATCAGGAGAGACAGTCAAGGATACAGGCACAGATGCATTAAAACATTCCCCTAAGCCAATTTGTGGGAAGATCTAACTCCTCTCTGATAACTAGCACTTATGGCTTAGTGTGAAAAGCAAGAATATAATGTGAGGGCAGGGTATTGCAAACTAAGTATGGCACTAGACACACAGAAAGAATCCCCAGGATTGGTTTATTACCATCACTGTAAAATGATACACCATCCTACTTAGCATCTTTATTTATTTAACTTTGTATCAAATACATCACAGCAATCAATTACCTAACAGTGTTTCTAAATTAGACTCCTTGAAACATGTAACTGATTTTCTGAGAGCTGTGGCTCACAACATTCTGATTTATACTTTTCAGTCAGGTAAGAGCCCAAAGCAAGGTGCCTTCACATAGCTCAGTTACATAACTGCCTAAAGTGTTACTATCAACTGAAGTGTTTATAGGGGCCATAGGATTCAGAACACGAAAACCATATGCTCTGAGTGTGGGTCACCATTTAGCCTGGAAAGGAGTTATTGCCATTCTACTGCATTTACTAAGGAGGGCTCTTCTGCTTGGCTAAAATCTAAATGGACTCCACTGAATTACCTAAGAAGTAGGTAGGATGTAGCTCATACAGCTACATCCAAGGGACTTCATAATTCTCCAAAGAAAGAAAAAACCTGCCAATTAACCAAAACATCTTCTCAATCAAAATAAAGATTAAGACATTCCCAAGGGGAGGTTTTGGATCCGAAAAACTCACAGTTGGGTGGGAAGCCTAAAGGGGAGCCACGGCTCCCCAGATCCAGTTCACCTCCTCCACAATACCTGAATGAAAATAAAGAACATAAAATCCTCCACCAGGAAGCCCTGCCCATGCTGTGAGATGAGGAGACCATGGAGATAACCCAAATAGAAAGGTAGGTAAAAGCGTCTTTGTGCAGACTTTTTCATTTCTGTTTATCCCTGCCTTTGTAAAAGTTAAAACTGGGGCTGAAGTATCCTCTCGATGCCCAGAGTTGGCATGTTCTCTGAAGTGCTGCTCACACCCTCAACTGAGCAGCACTCGCCAGCATGGGTGACACTGGCTCCTGGCCTGAACTGGTAGGGGCTCAGGTGAGCTGTGCTGGCTGGGCACACCCTGGTACAGCACAGAGGGAAGGGGAGTGCTTGCACCCTCAGCAGCCAGGCATTTTGAACAGGCAAACTGAAACACAAGACTGGTCATGTAGACGAGGAATTGCCAATCTGTACAGCAAGACCACAAGAAGTGAAGCATAGATTGAACACCGCACAAAAATGCATTTTAGGAGAGCTTGCCACACCTGGACTGAAGCACTGCAATCACACATAGCTGCTGATAAAGTCCACTTCACAGCTAAGGACCTCACAAAGACAAATTAAAACACAAAGCCAGCGGGCTGGAATGAACTTTGTACACCACCACTAAACATAAGAGAAGTTTGCACCATATTCAGAGTTTCCAAAGAACTGTGAATATTAATACACAACAAAGCACTTACTTGTAGCTTATCTTAAAAAAAACCACTGCATCTTAAATGCAAACTATTCACATCTCATCCTGAGATTGGAATGCAGCAGGCTTGAAACCTGCGGACAGACTAAATGTCAATTTGGATAAAGCACAAGAGGATGCCTTTGATGCTCCCCAGTGTCTGTGGCATCTCTTTCCTGCAGTCCTGCTCTAACAGTCTTCCTGCCACTTATAACTACCTATTTTAATGCTACCAGGTCAGTCAAAGCACTGGCCTAAAAAAGCAAGATGCCACCATGTCCCTTCTCTTTCCAGGTTCATTTTTCCACAGCCCCTCCGCATACAAGAATGACTTATGTGGCTGAGGATGTAAAGAGGTACTGAGCTCAGCACAGCAGCTATCATGAGGCAGCTCATCCTTCTTAACCAAGAACTTTTCCTCCCTGTCTCTCTGCCCCACGCTGCTCTGTGCTGCAGTCTTTCCCTTCTTTCTAGCACAGGAGAAGATGACCTGTCTCAAATGCCAGAGCCAGCCCACGAGCTCGCCACTGAACTGCCCTGAAACACAGCAACCAGAGCCCAAGCTGCAATAAAGGTCGCTTTCTGCTCTGTGTCCCCAGGCAGCTGGGGCCACACTCTGCAAAATGCAAGGCAGAAAGAGACCGGTGTTTCCAAACAATTGTCCCTGCACAGGGGGGCAGATTAACCATAACCAACTAACAACTAATACAGTCGTGTGCAATGAAAATAGGAGAATGACGGACATGTAAAAGCCAGAAAGAGAAAGAAACTAGGGCACAGGAGAGGAGGTGCACTTGCTTAATTAGCAAAACAGTCAGAAAAGCTGGGCTATGGAAAGTCTAATAACAGCCCGTCAAAATAGGAACGATCCCTCTCCAACCTATCTGGTAAGCACCTCCCCTCTCAGTGCAGCACTTGCCGTACTCTTTTATCTAATTACCACCAACAGGCATCTGCTGCTGTTTGCATCCTCGCTGTAATGAGAAAACGCAGCAGCCAGATCTGGCTGCAGCTGGGGAGCGCTATTGTGACTGCGGTAGGTAAAAGCGTCCAAAGTTCATCAGAAGTACCTGTTCCTCAAGGAGATCCAGAATTCTCTCAAAACTGGGAAAAGGAGCATGAAGAAAGTGCACCAAAGAGATTAAAATAAGAGTTTTAAAAGGAGGCAATGAGTGCAAAATTGACAGGTACACCCAGGGCTAAATGCTAACCCTCACTGCTCAAACCAGAGAGAGATATTTTGGTAGGGATCAAAACCAACTGCTGCCTTTTCTTAAGGCTGACAAATTCAAGCTGGGGGAAATCCATGTACAATACAATCTGAGGTTGTTTTTTCTAGTACTCCACAAGGAAGCTGTATCCTATTTCCAATGTAAACATGGGACATGGTGCTCCAATTAGAGGTGTCTCTAGCTCATAATATGACTCTTAAGTGACATTTCTGGTTTACCAGCTTTAACAAAGTCTATTTTAAAAAGCCTCACAATGCACAAGGTGCTCTGGGAATAATCTCTCAGCACAGAAGCAAAGACAGTTAGATTTGCTCATTCAAAAAATTAGGTTTTTTAACTTCTTACAAACATGCCTTTTAAAAAATGTAGTAACTACCCTATGATTTTATTCAAAATGTACATTGGCGCAAGGTTACTTAAATTGCTGGAAAAAACAAGTCCTCTCAAAAAAAATGCTTAGGAAAAGCTACCACTGACCCCGACAAAAAGGCACAGATGGTGAATTTAGTTTCAATGAGTCTGATGAAATGCTGCACAGTCAATAGATGGAATTACTCTTTCTCCCTTTCACGTCATTTATACCGTCAGCCCTAGACAACAGATGTAAAACATTTGTATCAAAAGACAATCACTTGTAAAGCATGTTTGCCTACAATACACAGACTGACATTTTAGAATAAGAGAGAAGTATGGGGATTTTCTCTTCCATTTCATTATAACAACCTGAGGTATCTCCTCCATGTTCTGAGAGGCTCCTACAGGCCGTGCCTCAGCAGGAGTTTAAGTCATTCAGTTACCTCGAGTAGGATTATTCCCATGCTTCTGGGAATTGTCAATCTCCCTCCCAATATAATAAATGTTTTCCATGTAGTACTTACTAAGTTCATCATCATTAATTTCTTTGTGCAAGAGCCTTGCAAAACTAAGTCTGACCACAAGCACCAATGTGAAATGTTTTGCCGTATTTACCCGCTTCTAATCATATAACCTAGGGGCACAAGGGTCCACCAGCGATGTCAAGGCAGAGCCCTTGGCAGACACGAGGAATCTAAACCCTGGGGGTATGAAACTGGGGGAATTTGCAGGGCTCTAGCAACGGAAGTGTCACTACAACACCTGCTCATGCCAAATATAGAAGTATCAAAGGAGACCTCTGGATGCCCCATAGCTGGATTTTCATGAATCCTTTTCTCCAAGACAGTGACATGCTGAAGCAGTATCTGTACTTCAGGTACTACTTCCAGTAGTAGGTCCAGTTCCACAGTTATGAGTGTCCATGACTTCACTAACAGGAGTAAAATTGCAATGTATTTCCAGCATCAGCACACTGGTTAGCAAAACTGTCCTTCATCAACAGTTTAGGGCACCTTCCTTCTTTGCAGCAACAAGTACAAAGGAAAAGCAGTCAAAATGCCTCTTTCAGAACATAACAACCCCTGCCCTGCTGTATTGCAGAGCTGTCAGTTTGGATTTTTAAACTTAGATGACTGCTCATACTGGTAACAGACTTTCCTATTCTGTTTTCTCAAGTCTGCCTTACCCCCCAAAAAAGAAAAAATACTTTTTTTTATAGCTGTGTCTAAAAACCTAGCCTGAAGATGTTTTATACCTTGACTTGAATGTTTGCATAACGTTTCCCTAAAAACACTCTCAGACTGCACGCTCACCCATAAAAGCTGTCAGAATATGATGAAACTGTTCTAAGTGACAATTCAAGAAAATGCAGAGGTATTATCCTGCTTGGGCTGAACTATTTTATTTCCAAAAACAGATGATGGGGAGGAGAGACTTTTCCTGTGAGAAAGCAACGTGGGGGGAAGATTATCTATCCCTCTCTATTCCCAAATGAGGGTGCTTAGCAAGAGCTGCCTCTGTGAGAACCCCCCACACTCTCTCAGCAAAGCACCAGGCAGCTACTGGTGCAAATATTTGATTTTAGGCTGCTGAACAGAAACCCTCATCAGCACCAACTTCAAACTTGAACCAATCATACCAGCATGTTGAGAAGGAAGTCTCCCCAAACACTATTAAAATGATGAATGAAGTACAGGTATTAGCCATTCTGCAGTGACACAACCTGCTTGATAAGCTTAATGAGACTGTAGGAGACTACTGAGGCAGAACACTTTTCTGCACAGAGATGCTGGGAGATCAGCACCACCCCTGCCTCCTGCTGCTAAGCACCTGATCCTTGGAAATGCATGTTGCTTAACACTGGGTAGTAAAGTTACTTACATAGTGATGTGCTTATTAAAGGACTGGGTTCACAAAAATAATCCTTCCCTGAACGGTGAATACATTCATTGCTTCCCAGTGGCAACGGTTGTGATTGCAGAATGTAAGAAACATTCACAATTACAGCTGGATTGAAGCCATGCCCTTTGGACATATTCTTCTCTGTGAAGTCTGCTAATTAGAATTGCTACAGCTCTAAAGTAACAAATGCTTTTCAAGCAGAAGCTTCCGATGTTTTTTAACTTCTTCATGCTCTTATTGTAATGCCTGTTTGACACTAATCATTTAGTATGCAATTTGGATGCAAAAACACAAGAATCTACTTTTTAACCTAGCTGAGAACCTTCCCTCCTAAGACATTTGCACACTGTAAACCATACATCTCTCCAAAAGAAATAAGATTTATTTACAAAAATAGAAAGTGTTCTGTACTTAGTTTGCTGAGGGGATCAGTGTCTGAACTTTAAAGACCTTAACCACACAGCTCCTCAAACCAACTTACTTACGCATGCTAAAGTTTGACTGGCATGCACCAAATACAGTACCAAAGAGAATGGCCTTAAGACATCTGCATTTCCAGTTGCCTGAGTCAGCCTAGTTTTAGGATATAAGCTCTTCTATTCCTGATGTTTTGATTCTGCAACCTAGATGCTATCACTTAGAAAACCAAAACAAAACTTTTCGTTTTCAAAAAACTGTTTTTAACAGAACCAGTAGACATTTTCCTACCAACAGCTCACTCCTTTAAAAAACCACTTTGAAATACACAAAATCCTTATTTTAAAATCATACCTCCTTGCTAATTTTGGAAAAAGTGTCTGTCTCACAGCAGGGTCACCCATTGCCTGTAGGCAATGTGACAGAGATGCTGGCATGTCTTTTCTGCTGCACACCAAGCTCCTGCTGCTCTCCCTTCCCATGATCAAACCCAGGTCCTTTCCAGCACTACTGCTTTCCAAGGGTCTTCTTTCATGGAGTATCTGCATTTTTAATTATTTCCCAAAAATGTGCCAGCTTGTATCTTTCCACTTTAAACCTCATTTTATTTCTTGACTATGTTTTTAAGCTTCCAGAAACTTTCTCCCATTTACATTATTTCTCTGACTTGCCAAGCAGCATGAGCAAATAAATTCCACTGTTGAGTTCAACCACCTCTGCAGCTCACTTCTGCCTTTATAGAGAAACAGTGTTAAACAGCACATGCCATTTTGTGAAATCACCCCCAGTCAACACCAGCTAGTCAGTCTGAGAAGGCAGACCCAAGTCTACATGTCTGACAGCCTCAATGAAGAATCTGCTTTTATTCTCCTCAGCTGAGCCCTTATGCAAAACCTGATCCCTGGATACTCCTCCCAGTACTGCATATTGCTGTTCCCCACTTCTTCCCTGAGCTGCCCTGTTCATCCCACAGCTCAGCAAGAGCCTTCTGCAAGACTAATCCCTTCATTACGATGCAGTTTCATCCTTTCCTAGATAGAGCAAGCACTTCATCACCTACTTGTGTAATTTGATCTAAAGTTTTGATCAAATCTGCCTAGCAGAATTTGTCCTTTATAACCTGATGTTGTTTATTGCTCCTTGATCTTCTCCAGACTTCCCTTCCTAGATCAGAGCCAAGAAACTGTCTCCCTTGCTACAGAGCTATACATAATTTTGTGACTCTGAGGCCTGATTTTATTTTTGCCCCCCAATATCCTCCTTTTTGGGGCACCTCTTCCTTTCACCCAGAAAAGAAGGCTGTGGGTTTACACAGCTCATCTGGCTGTGTATATATTACGCATGGTTTATACTTATTTTTGTATTGTGGCTGCATAAGGCAATTTTTTTTCAGATTTCTGAAAGGAGGTGTTCCCTAGCCTGTTAGCATTATTAGATTATAGATCATTCAAGAGACTGTTAACTGCTGCTTTGAAGCGCCTGCATTTAAGGGACAAAACTGACCTTGACCTGTGTGAAGAAGTGAGGAAATACAGGTTATAATAAATACAGCTCATTTGAGCTGTCTGTGCTAAGCCGTTCCCAGGCCATGCCCCACGTCCAGGACTGCCCTTCAGCCCCAGAGCAGGCCCATAAAAGGTGCCTGCAGGGTGAAGGATGGGAGGCACCCCCACCAGACCCCCCAGAAGGAAGCATTGACCCCCAGCCCTGCCTCCCCCACTGCATCCCTGTCCCTCCAGGCAGGGCACCACTGTGAGCTGCTGTTGGCTCCTGTGGCAGCTAATGGTTTTTGTAGGTATTTTTCCACAGCTAGCTTAAATTTCTGTAGAACCACCAGTGAAATAGCCCAGAGCCTTCTTCCGAATAGCGAGCAGCCTTTAAAAACTGCCTCATACACTGTTGGCAAAAGGGGGTTTTCTGGTACAAGTTTTTCGTAGAGTTTTTCTGAGATCTGTTCACTGTGTAGCTGTATCTGGAGACTGATAACTTTTACTACTTGCCACTGCTTTGGGGATTTTTTTGTTTGTTTTTGAAAAGGCACTAAAATGTAAACTTCTACAATCTACAAACTCTGTTCTCACTGTGCACATAAACCCTTCTAAATGATAATGAGTGCTATTCTTCACATATTTAAAGAAAAAGTGGCCTTGTTTAGAGGGTTAAAAGTGCTCTTACCAAAACAAAGGACATTAAGCCAACAGAGAAATTAGGAACACTGCTAAGGACAATTCCTGGAGTAATGTCACAAAATAGACAACTTTAGTACTGATTGTGTCTCATTCTGAGTGTCGGGTTAGTATGATATTTATGTCACGTTATTTTTCCTGACTAACAAGGTTGAGAAAGACTGCTCAATGTCAGTAATACTTTGTGCTAACCACAGGAAGCACCACTCCATTCTTTCCTTGTCGGTTGTGGCTCTGCTGAAAACAAGAACCATTTGCATGTGTCTGAGCTCAGCCCTGAATGCCTCCTCTTGCCAAGACTCATTTATCAGTTTAAGTAAACTATAATGTAATTTCAAACAAAAGTTATTTGAACTAGTAGCTGGAATATTTCAACAAATACCTGGACTGCTTTCCATGGCTATTTTGAAGCAGCTTTTGAGACCAAAATTAGTACAGAATATGTATTTTCTTCACAAAATAGTCATCTTTAAGGAGCTCTACTTTTTTTTCTGAAATTATTGGCCACATACCCGAGTGCAGAAAGTTGGCATCTTCCCAGTAAAAGCCAATGGAGCTATACAGCTTTACGCCAACTAAAGTTCCCATATTAGCTGTGCTGTATGTTTCATTTGCTATAGCGTATAGCTTTGGATTAATCATACCAGAACAGGATGAACAAATGCATTACCACTGTTCAAAAGAATCACATGTCCAAAACATCTCCTCAATCCTCTCCCATAGCCCTATTGATCATGTTGCTTTCTCTGAGCTAATGTACAGCATCTGTGAGGGTAATTTTCTTCTAAAAACATGTCAAAACTACATTTCTTGGCTTATACTATACAGTGAAGGGGATCACGTGCGGTGTTGCAACTTCCATATAAATACAGCTGATCCCATCTTTTTCCTAGAATATTAACTTTTTCTAATACACACTTACATGAATCACAAGGTTCCATCTAACAATTTATGCCTGCTGATAGCAGTTACTTGGAAAGGAGTTATTTCAGCAAAGCCAGTATAATTACTAATGATCTCATGACTAGTTACTCTTTTTAGATGCTCAGTAAACCATCCGTAAATTCATTCCACCTACTATCTGTTTAACTTGTCAGGCAAGCTTACTGACAAGGGAGCAAGAACAGCTTTTAAAAGGAAGGAACCAAACCAAACACATATGCCTTTGCCCTGAGGGATAAGTGCAACTACTGAGGCAAACCCAAAAAAATCTTTTAATCTGCTGTCATAAATGCCTGTCCCAGCATCAAACATCACTCCTAATAAGCATGCGGCCACATGCAATGACCACATGCACAGCAGCTTAAGTTAGTGGGTTTTTTTTCCTTTTGTTTTTTTTTGTTTTGTTTTTTGGTTTTTTTAACTTAACTCTTTTCCCCCTTTTCTGCCTCTGAGCCACTCCTTGCCCTTTGCAACTTCTTTTTCCTTTCCAGTGGCTCCGCAGAGCTGGCAGCAGCTCGGTTCCTCCAGAGCAGGGAAACAGAAGTCACCTGCAATTACAAGCTGCAAGTGCAGCTACTCCCCAGCTGCTACGGATGGAGTGGATGAAGCAGATGAAGCAGCTGACAACGATCTGCTCTTTCCTGATCCATTTAAACACTTTGCCATCTCCTTTAAACTTTCCCACAGCTCTGCTAGAGGATAAAACCCCCTGGGACAAACGCAAGCCTGAGGCAGTATTTCTGTCTGTTCACACAGCACTGCGAGGTGGCAGAGCAAAGCCCATCCTTCACCAACCAGGTGCTTCCAGGTTCTGCCCTGCCCACTCGCTCCAGAGGCATTCAGTGCCCCTGGCTGCCCTTCCAAACACACGCTGACATACACAATCTAAATTCACCTCTACACAAGCATGCAGGTTCTGGTAGCAAACAGAAGCTCTTGAACAGGTTAAGTGTGTTGTTTGCAGTTCAGCTAGTTGAATATGAGCAAGATACAACCTCTTCTCCACCTCAAAACCAATCCCATAGCAATCACGTTTGCTTTTAAATAGATTTTAAGTCTAATCTTGTATGTACTCCTCTCAGCAGAGCTACAATCATCACCTTTCCAATTACTCCATACTCCTGCAGGCTGCCTGCGTTGTACAGCTATCAAAACCCCCCCCATAACTTTTACTTATTTGGTTTCCATATTCTTTTGTGTTTATTTTTTAATAACTCAAAGGAAAATTCTATGTGGTTGGTTTTTGTTTTGTTTTATTGGTTTTTTTAAATAACCAATGCTCTTGCTCCAAGAGTTAGTCACAATGGACTGGTCATTTTTTGGCATGTCTTCTGAGTATTTTTCAGCACATTCTCAATGGCATTATGCAATCATTTCATTAGTCTCCACTGTTTCACTTGGCAGTAAGATGAGTTATAAAATGATGTCAACTTTTGGAAAAATAGGAATGCCAGAGGACAGTTTCAGGGGTACACAAACCCTAGAATCACATCCACTTGGAATTCAGAAATCTCCACTTGTATACCTGTGATCTCTGTTTTTCACTAAGCCACATCATCATATCACAGTTATCAAACGCATACGGAGCTACAGAGCTGCTCCCATCACCACTACATCACCCATCCCACCCCCCAGCCCAACCCCTGCAAAAAAGGGCACATTTGGTCCTATTTTTCGAGAACCTTTTGGACAGCCAAAGGCGAACTCGCATCCAGTTCAGCACACAGGACAAAGCAATGATGTACAGCCTCCCTCTCCATGCTCCTCACTATTGCAGGATGGTATGATACTCATGACATGAGTCAGCACAAGGTAACAAAGCATAATTTGTCATCACGTTGCCACCTTACAACACTGCTGAAGTGTTCTTACTCCAGAAATAAAGACGTAACTGGATCTTCCAGATGCCTGAATAAAGGTAGTCTTTCACAAAAGATATACAGCATGTTCTTGCCTCAAGTCAGTCAGTGGCTTCTGGCAAGCCAAATGTTTCCAGAGCAAACTAAACTTAGCATGGAAATGGTGCTGACAGAAAAAAAGTGGTTTCTTGAGTGGGGAATCTCCTTCCTCCCGTCTCCCATGACACTGTATGCCAGGTGGAATCCTCTCTTCAGGGGCTGGGGAATTAAAAACTTGGAATGGTCAGAATTAAAAACTAAAATGCGAAAACCTTGATTTTATCCAAGTGCAGTTATCTGAAGACCACCTGCCCCATTCAAGCAACTGCTGGCAAACATGAGACATGGGAATGGACATGGTTTGCTTCTTATCTCTAGACATCTACAATTAAATAATAACACAGTAGAGCTTCCCTCACACACAGACCCCATAACGATCCAATACTACTGCTGTTGTTGCGAAACAGGCTGCTCTGAGCATTTGGATCTTTTCCCAACTCCAAAGCAGCTGGCACTGCAGTCTGGGGATCACATTGCTTCTGTCAGCATCAGGGCTTGTCATTAGCTGTTAGCACACCAGAGGGGACAGGGTAATCTTCACAGGAGGTAAAGAAAAAAGAAAGGGCCACGTGGGTGGGGGAGAGCCTCTCATCCCCAGTTCAGCCCTCTCAACACAGCCTGACATAATGTGGCAAAAAGAAGATGAGGAAAAATCCTATTGTCAGGGGAACAGTCACAAACTGACAGCCCCCAGAAATGCATTGTGCTTTCTGATACAGCAGAGCATGCAATTTTATAAGGAACAATTACAGCAATGCATAACGCCCAGCGGAGCAAAGAATTGCTGACAAAAGCTATTTCACCTTTAGATGTCAATATTTTCTAACCAGTATCTACAGAAGTCTCTATAAACTCCTGTCAGAATGATATATGCCATAAACAAAAATTCACTTTTTTAAACAATGTCACTGAAATGAAATACCATGCATCAAATGGATAAATAAAGAGTCCAGAAGTAAAATCTGTTGGCATAAAGGCAGAGCAACCAAACCCCATGCCTCATTTTTGTAGCTAGAAGAAACTATTGTTCTTTTTCCAATGACTGCATTCCATTCTTAACACGTGTGAGACCTGAAAAAGAAATGATCCTGAAAGCCTTTAAAAATAAAATTGAGCTAATAGTTGTACTTTTCCTCTAAGTCAAGCTCTTGTCTGCCAAGCACTCGTGTAAGTATTTCATTGGAGTCTCATGCATTAATCAAAATCATTGGGAGCACAGAGAAGAAATCAACAAGTATCTGCAAGGACCACAAAGGTCAAAGTAACAAAAAAGTAAGCAGTTAGGCTGTTTCAAATGCACCTTTAAATACTCTGCCAACGTGAACACAATTTTTTTTTTAAAAAAAGGCTAACTGAGAGAGAAGCCAAGGAAGATGCAGAAGTTATTTGTGGCACTACAACAGTATTCTTTTTTCTTACTTTAAATACAGAAGCAACACTGGATGAATAGTCTGTGCTTACAGTGTGTCTAGTGCGCCATACAAGTCCCTGCCAAATCTGCTGTAGCAGTGCATTCAGCACACATATGCTGACCTGGATTTTCTTCTTCAAACTTTATCATTTTGCCTTCAGGGCATTTCAATTCAAACACTGTTCAGAAAACCACTACTCAGGTAAGCATCTTTCCCTGTGTTTTCTGTAATACATGCCCAAAGGAGAGCAAAATAAGCTCCTGAGCAAGAATACCCAAGTACTTGTACATGCTTGGAGAACCTCAGCAAGAGCCATGGTTTGGTGCTCGTAGGGGAATTTCAGGGATCACTGTTGCATTAACCTGCTTTGCCAGTTTA
Source organism: Pachycephala philippinensis (assembly GCA_013397055.1). Taxonomy (NCBI): domain Eukaryota; kingdom Metazoa; phylum Chordata; class Aves; order Passeriformes; genus Pachycephala; species Pachycephala philippinensis. Next base: position 433,809 of record VWZT01007877.1, on the reverse strand, counting down.
GAGGCTCTCAGTGAGTAAATCTACAGGGGATGCCCAAACTAAGAGAGACTCAAGTCAGATAGTCCTCATGGTGCAGTGCTAAATCCATGCCACCACTCTGAACTATGGGAATGTGTTTGCTTTATCACGGTATGCAGGTCTCTGTGATGGGCCTCCCACAAAGGTCACAGCCAGCTAGAATGCAGGAAGAGGAGGCAACTGTCAGAAAAGGGAGCAAAGGGATGATCTGGGGTAAGGCAGAAATAAGGGAAGGAGAAGACCCCAAAATACTTCTCAGGGACCTTGCTCCTCAGAGCTTTCTGTTCTAGGATTCATCTAAATGGAGTCAGCAGACGCTTCTCTGCACCCACAGCTTTGATAAGCTCTCACAGTCTGGTAGCTTCAATAAAGCAGAAACTAAGAGTGAATTTGCCTTTATTATGGCACTATAAATAACTGCTTAGAAAGAATAACTAGACAAGCACTTCAAACTGCATTTGTCAGATAAACTGGGTAGAAAACATTTGGTGATCATATCAGCCTTGCTATTGTATTTATTAATTTGCTTTTAAATCCAGCAAGCAATAGCACCGACAGCATGTCTCTTAGTCATTATGACGTCTAGTTGTTCTTTTTACTCCTCATCCCCCAGAGGGCCCACTAAAAAGAATGGGGCATTAGAGAGAGGAAGGCTTGCTAACCCCACCAAATCCAGGGAATGCAGCCCAGGCATCGGGGTTGATCTCTGGGCCAGGGTAGCAGCATGCTGGGGGTTTTGGTGCACAGGTACATCTCTGCCTGGCAGAGACACCTCCCTCCACTCAACACTCTTCAACTCCTCTGCAAGCACCACGAGGCAATGCCAGGGGCTATGGGGACAGCAGCCACAGAAGGACTTGAACCCATCGGTAATTTAAGCCCTGTACAGGATTCACCATCTATCAACAGCATAGCTTGGATAAACTTGAGCAAATAGTACTACCTGGATGGAGTTGCTTTGCTGTTTAAAATTATCTGAAAACATGCAAAAAACTTTTTAACAATCCAGTCTGCATAGCTGGGAGTTTATGAGGAATATTCTATGAACATAGAGCTTCTCAAAATTTAATGAGCTCTTTGCGTATTAGGCAGCACCACAGTAGCCCTGCACTTCAGCATGATGTTCATTCAGTGTAAATTGGTTTTAAATATTCTTTTAAGATTCTGAAAACCACATTTATAACTTAAGTCTTTTAAGAAGAAGTAAAAGAAAGCTAAACTTAAGCACCATCACTTTCTAGCAGAAACTCCCCCACCAGTTTTGGGTTGCCCTGGTAGAGGGGAGGAAAAAAATATTTTTCCTAAAATCTGATCCACTATCCTCTATTTTTAAGAGTACACATACCCTTGGAAATATGAGTAAGGTAACATTCCACCTTTTATCCAAGCAGCCTAGAAAAATTCTCCTTTCCAAAGGAAAAAACATAAGCCAAGTCATCTATTACCCTGTATTTCTGAGGTCTCATCTCTGATGGATCTAAGCATTGCTTCCTTCCTTTTTGTAGACTTGCATTTTTCACCCATTCCTGTCTTAGAATGAAAACACCATCCCAGAGCAATTGTTGCCAGTCAGTGGCGTTATTTCTTGTGACTACCTCCTGTTGGTTACAAGTCCCTTGGAAAGGAGGAGAGCGAGCTCTTCTCATTGCTTCACTGTGATACTGCCTGGATATAGATCTCTGAGCATAAAAGGGTTCAAAAGTGATCAGACAAGTTTATGGAAGAAGCATCTACCTAAAGATATTAAACACAGTGGGGAAGGCTGTGTTTAGCTTAGAGAATCACAATGCTGCAAGAAGACTTGTTCCCATCTTACGCTTTGTTGTTGCTCTTCCCCATTCCCAGAGTCTTCTGGGTAGTGAGTGCAAGGTTTTTCTTTCACACTGGTTAAGTTGCCACAAAAGAGAATTGTGCCATCAGCAAAGCAGACATGTTCTAGCACCATTTTAAAGCTATGTGACAAATGTGCTGTGTCTAGGATTTTCTACTATAGTCAAGAGCAGTATTAAATAGGAGGGTGCAAGGGGGTTTCCTTTTCTCACCAGTGTTTACATAAAAGCAAACACAATTTGAATGACTTATTTAAACATGGAAGTTGCAACCTGATTTAAAGCCTCAGCGCTGTTAATTTTTTTCTCTATTGGCATACCCGAACATTTGAAAATGTGCCAGAGAAAACTGCATTAGGAACTGTCAAATACTCTCTCAAACCTATGCAGTTAAAAAAAAAATTGCTTCATTGCCATGCATTACTCTCTTTCATGCAAATTTTCTGGGTGAAAAGCTGGTTAACACATCATCTCCTATGCTGAAAGCAGCCCAACTGGATTTTCTCTGCTAAGGGAGCAGGGGCACCCAGGGGACAAGCAGCAGTGGCAGGGGCCCCACACTCCTGGGGCGCAGGGCTGCAGCTCCCCTGCACAGCTCCAACAACACAACTGCAGCTCTCAAATGGGTTCAGCTGCACCCGTTTCCACTTGGAAGCAGCTCCTCCACCACTGTGCCATAGCTTGCTTGGCTTGCTTGTAGTTGCAAGCAGGCTAAGAAAATTAAGCCTCTTTTTACAAAGCCGAGATTTCTCCAAGTCAGGAGTTAATTTTAATGATGGCATTAACAAAGTAACATCTACCCATAGCAATGCCTTGGATGAAAAGGGACATTTGTTTGCTGAGTTTACTCCCTGTCCGCTGAGTGAGTTTTCAGCCATAGTAACTATTTATTTAGCACCAATCCTTTATGTGACTGAAGTCACTCACATTTCCTTTTTAATAATAACTTTGTATTTCATATCCATCTTGTGGAAGGAGCCACCTGACCACACTGAAAGCTCTAATGCTTGGAACAGCTTTACTATCCCCTACAGAGCTTTTTTCAAGGCTCAATCAAAGATGAGAACCTCTGTAAACCATCCCAGAGGCATTAATTTTAGTCACTCAAATATTTTGAAAGGTTCATCAGCGGTAATGAGCATCTTTATTACATTTTCAGCAGTAAGTAACTCAAGCAATGGCTCGCAGTTAACTAATTGTATGTGCACCAAAAAGTAAGACTTCAGTTTCTTTCAATAATGCATCACCATTTATTAGTAGCCTAATAACAACATGACTATTATATTCAAAAAAAAGTTCTTCTCATCATAAGAGACAACCTGCCTGTATAAAAGAAAAATATCTGGTTACCTCTCTTCTAATGGGACCCACAGGAAATCATATGTATCCCTGCAAATTCCTACAAAAACTATTTTATTGCTTTAGAAAGAGGAAAACAAAAAAATCACTCATGAAGTTAAACAGCCATCATTTCTGCTTGGCATTTTCAAAACAGTAAATATATGAGGTAACTGCTCGCACCTTCAGGCCACTGAGCTCTGACTTGATACCACTAATTAAAGCAAATCTACATTCTAAGAAACATCTCAGCAACAAACATAGTTTGAATTATTCAAATCCAAAAAGTGAACTAACAAATTCCCTTTTTTAAAGAAAAAGTGCTAATAAATTATCTTTTCTAATCTGTCTCTGCAAGCAGGAGATTTTTTGTGATTTTTAATGCTAACAGCCTTTGCTGAAGGATGGGAAGGGCTAATCCTAAAGTAAATGCTGGAGTTGTCTTGGCTGCTTCCAAGAGCTCCAGAGCATTTAAGTGGCATTTAGCCACAGTGAAAGCCCTGACAGAGTGCAACGTACTTGGATCCTGCAAATGCCATGGCAAACTTGTTCGCAGTTTGGGAGGTCTGTACCCTCAAATGCAAACATTTGGACCACGGTTCCTCCTACACAAAGGCAGAGTGGTGGGTGGGCTATACTCCATGTGGCATCCTTCAAATCTCCTGGGTTGGCAGCAATCCCCAGCCCAGCAGATTCCCTCACCATATGCATAATTTTAGAACACACTACAACAACATTTAAACTACGGACATGCTTAGTTTATTGGATAACAGCATCAGTATCTATGCCTGTGCCTCTACACAGATGAAATATTTTCTGTAAGACTTGCTTTGGGCAAAATTCCTAAGCTTTTGCATTGAAGGGTTTTTTCCCTGCGCTGTCCAAAAACAGTAAAAGCAACTGTGAAATAGAGTACATAAACCACTTCTTCCTCCTTCCCTTCAATCACCTTGCAAGTCCAAAAAAGGCCTGAACACAGTCTGTTCCAACAGGCACAAGTTTGGGTTTTTTCCATTATAAATATTTGTTTCGGCAGCCTATCCTGATTTGGTATAATTTTGATGTGATACAATCCTGTTTACTTCTGGTCTCTGCCAACATTATCTTCCTTTTCTATTTTGGTTCCACTAAACAAAGCATTTAAATGAAAAGCACACTAATTTTTTTGTGTTCTAAAATACACACATCTGTTATAAATACCTAACCTTTCTAGAACCCTCAAAACACACTTCATACACTCCAACATCCCTACATCTCCCCTTGGCAATATGGACCAAACCAAATTGAACAAAGCTGACCCTACCATGGGAAGCTGCAGCAAACAAAAACGTTCAGCTTCTTGAGTTTGTTCTCGGCAGTTTCATCAGCATGAACTTTTTACACCCACTAAACAAGTTAGAGATTGCCAAATAGCAACACACACTGGAAGTCTCAACAGAGTCTTTCAGGGTGAAACAACATCCTGAGGTCATCTAACTGCTCCATTTTTGAGGAATGTGAGGAAAATGTAAGAACAAACAACAGGCATACCTCCTGTATAGCACACATATGCTACTTGTCTTAAAAATAAAGCAGCAGGGGGGAGGGGAACCCAACCCAAACCAGTGGTAACTACAATATAAACTCCTTTAACCTCAGCTAATCATGATTCATCTTTTATCAGCATAAATGATATGCAGTTCTGCAAGCTCCTAGGTGTTGAATCTCTCTGTACATAATCATTACTTCAAGATAAAGAAACCAAAGAAGTGTTAGATCTGGAGGTCAGAAAAACAAGCAATTTGCAAATAAGGCTATCTGATTTCTCTATGCATAAAGGACAGGTAATACTCCAGCAAACTTTATGGACTATCAGACCTACAAGTCATGCTACATCCAAGAGTTCTGTTGATTTATAAGGACCTAATCCAGCCTAACTCAGAAGTGTTTGCTCTCTTGTGAATCACCAGATGCTGGCAGCAAATGCCACATTCTTAAGATTTTGCCAGTGTTTCCACAAGCAGACTGGAGATGCATGAGACTGACAGCAGCTCCATCCCAATATCCTCAAGGTGTCTTTCCCCTCACTATACTCATCACAGACACAGAACACATTCTCAAGTTACCTACAGGTGGTTCCCCACCAAACATCCTCCAGATCCAAACCACAGTCAGCTGTCCTCAGTAGCTAATGACATTTAAAACAATGCAGAGTTCTCAGGGCAGCCCCACTTTTATGACCTGAGGAGGGGGCATTTTAGGTCATGACAATCACTGGGAGGCCTTTCAAAGAGGGTGGGTCTTGAGGCACTGTAAGTTTTAAAGATCCCATTTGCACTGTCCCCAGATTGATCCCCAAACTGCTGTTGCCCTATCACCTATTTTCAGTGGTAACACTACTTAAGTTTGTAGAGGTCAAGTTTCCCACAAGACTAGAAACAGCACCTGCTTCACAACCACAGCAATGGAACAGATGACTGATCAAAGTCATTAACTCTGCCCCTTCTTCCCCCAGCCAAATATCCAGGGAAGTCCAGGCAGTGGTAGATTGCATTACATTTAGTTGAACCAGTAAATACACAGTATAAGGTCTCATTTCTACAGAAACCTGACAGCAGGTGCATACAGAATCTCAGGCTGTGCAGCTGAATACCCAGAATGGGTGTTCAGATTCATACAGTGCTTCTGTCTGCTTTCCCAAAATGCCTGTTTTCCTGTTTCCCTTTATTCTTTATAATGATAACAGTGCAGGGGCTGTGGCAGACAGACAGACAGGTGACGCAGTTTGCTCCAAATATAGAACGACTTTGATTCAATCTTATCTTGTAGAGTAGTTTAGCCAAGAGTCACTGCTTTTGGTAGGAAAACACACTCCAGGTTCTGCTTTCATCAGCTCCATTCCAGCTGTCCTAAAGGACTTTTTCAATCAACCAAGCAGCTCATTGTCTTGACCTCGACTGCAGGCAAGAGATGACTTCCCAGAGCTTCAAATATCCTTCTGGGGAGCAGGGCAGGGATGGGGATCACAGGAGTCTCCATGTGAGGCAGCATAACTCAAGCCCTGTACAGCATTACCAGACCCAAGATTACTGCACTGGTTTAGTTTCTCTGTACAATCAGATAATCAGCAAGAGCCTTGCGTACCATAAACCACAGGTTATCTGAGGATCATAGAGATCTTGCTTCCTCTTTCTCCTGTTGAAGCTGCAGGTGCCTTTGCCATGTGGGCACAATGTTAGGGGCTCTGTCAGCCCCGTGCCTTGAGAAAGGAGGTCTGATGTGGCTGTGACCCAGCTCGATGAAAGGCAGGCAGTCTCGGGAGACCACTGGCTGCCGACTGGGTGGGTGCAGGCAGAGCAGAGCCCTGCAGGATTCCCCAGGTGTGGCACCGGGAGCCTTGGCTGTATCCCAGATAAACATCAGTGCAGCCAACACACAGTCTTTGGAGGCGGCAGAAAAGCTTGTTTGCTCTGGAGTTGGATTTCTTAATTTCTTTGTTTTGTTAGGAAACAAATAAAACCTTACCAGTGGCAAACTATGCAAAACAGAGAAAACCTCTTGGACTGCCTCAAGGCTCACAGTCTCCACAGCAGAGTTTTAACATCAAGATTACTTACATCGCTAATTTAAATAAAGATACACTGCAACATAAAACGTAAAAAAAAAATAGAGATTTAAACCACTGTGCTATTTTATTAAGTCTGCTTCATTCCTTAATTACTTTCCTAAGGAAAAGCTCATTCAATCTATGAGAGCACAGCTCAGTTCAGTAATGAAATTCCAGCTCTGTACATTCAATCTAACCCTGTCCATTTTCCAGCCTGTAAAGAAACAACAAAAAGAAACAAACAAAAACAAAACAAAAGACAAAACTTCAAAGAGTTAAAACAACACCCAGTAATATTTTCTATAGTACCATGAGCCATACATGCAAAAGAATAAGAAGAAAGGCTAAGGTCTAATCTCCTGCATTTCCCAGTTTCTGCTTTTGGGGGGGTTTTAATCCTCATCTTCTCCATGTGAGTCTTCTCTATATTTGGTATTTTATCATGGTCCTCTAGCCTAATTCTAAAGCTAAACCATTTTAAACAGTAGAATTACCTTCATTTCACTCTCTAGCAGCTGGTATTCCCTGAGCTTTCCATCTTGTTTGTTGCCTTCATGACTGTTTGCACTGGACTTCACGCAGGCCCTGCTCCTGCAGTCTGACTTCTTCAGGCAGAGCCCTGCAGAGCCAGGTCTACAGACCTCTATCACACCCACAGGCCAGAACAATCTGCTCACACATAGCCAGCAGCAATGCTGCACTCCCTTCCTTGCAATTACACTCAAAGGGGTGTAGATTTATAGCTTTCCACACTCTACACTTTGCCAAACTTAATCTGTACTTGCTTCATTCTTCAGACTCTCCTACAACATTTTAATTATTTATTGCTTTCTTATCTAAACTCCTTCCAGTTAGTCTGTGTCATTCTGACACTGAAAAAGCACAGAAATAAAACAGCATTTTAAATGCAGATACCACAGCTTTATAAACCGGGTCTGTAAGTTACAAGCAGGCTCTCATTTAACTTTGACCGAAGTCTCCTTCACAACCATTGCTTGTCAAATGTATTGCCCCACTGAAATGTCTCCTTTGGCTTTCTTCTATAGAGAACCACACAATACACTTGATTACATACAAGGCTGAATTTCATTGTCTCTTATTCACATTCCTCATGTCTCAAGCTGTCATATTTTGCTATTTTCCACATCTTTAAATGCACTTGCAATTCTTGTCAACATGCTATGATCTGGAAGTTGTCTCATTTCTGGTGTACCACCCTGGCTGCCATGTCTCCATGCTTACCTGGGACTGGGGAAACCTCAGGCAGACTGAGGACCTGGACAAGGTACACAACAGCTCCCTCCCATTCCAGATGTCTGTATTTCCTTCCAACATAGACCAAGCATCACATTTGAAGGCTGACAGCCTTCTCCACTCAAAATATTTCTCCTGTTACCCCCTCTAGCAGGTCACCCCCAGTCCAGACTGACTGACTTTCGCACAAGTCCTGTATAACAGTAACACCTCCTTAATGATTTACCAGGGAACAGTAGTATTCCAACAATTGGGATTCATCTACCCTCACCATGAGGCTCTCGTATTATTACAGAGAGCTCTGTGCAAGTGCAAACAGATGAGTTCTTCACAACACCATTACCCAGAAATCATTAAGTCCCCCACAGTCATTTTGCTGTGCTTTTCCAGACTTCCTCATTTACCAGTGTTGAGAATCTCAGCCCACCCCATCACTCTGTAGCTCTGCCAGTGCAAGTGAGCACCAGGGAAGATTTGATGCCTGGAATTCACTGCTGCTCAGCACACAGCTGTGTTTGCTCAGACCTTCAAGGAGAGAGCCCACATCTACTCCCTGCAAAGGCACAGGCCACAGAAATCTCCACAGTCCCTGTTCAGCATCTCTTGCTGAACACTACTCTCGTCTGCCACCATCACTCCTCCTCACTTCTTTCAGCATGGCCAGAAATCCCAACCACACTCCTGCATGCTCTAAATAATTAGCAATCCATGTGTCACACAATATAACCTGCATTACTTTTTCTCCCTCTTTTCTACTGTCAGTCCTTACTGCAGTAGCCGAGTATCTTTCTGTGAAAAAATCAATGCTAGGGAAGTCCCTAAAGCATTAGTGGAAGCCTCTGAAACTTCTATTTTTGGCAAAAATTACTTACCAATGTAGGATGTAAAACATTTATATTTTAATAATAGCAGTTTTTCATATCTTGGCTACGTTTTATGTAATAATATTTTTTTGCTTCTCATCTCCACAACATACTTTTTTAATAAACTCAGTGGCAATTCTATGATTTTAATTTCAGTTGGAATACAGCCAAACCACTAAATCTACTCTGGAGACCTACTGATTTATGGTCATCTTTTAATAAGTTGTATTTGCTTTATTGAAGCACCTCTGGGTGCTATTGCAATGGAGCTATTTGCAATTGCAAACGAACAATGAGGCAGATTTTCTAGGCAAAAGAAATCCAGAGGGCTGCAGAAAATACACACAAGAGATACAGCTTCGCCTACATGATTGCATATAATTCAGTGAAATGCCAAATTGCTACATACTGTGTTTGAACTAGACTACAACAGCCCTTAGGAAGAAATGTGGTTTTTTGATTGCTTCTGTAGGCAAACCTGGACAAACCTGTGTCAGAGATGCATTATTCAGAAGATTTATAACAGAATTATAATACATTAATATTTTAACCCCTTAAGATACTTTTAAACAAAAAAAGGGATTTAATACAGCCTGTGAAATTAAATCAGCAGTGCCAGGAAATGAGGCAAACTTCCAAAAAACACTAAAACTAACAAAGAGATGGTGGGTACTGAGTTTATATAAAATATACCACAAGTGCTGGCCACACTACACTTACAACTGCCTTGCAACAGTTTAGAGGAGGCTCTTAGACCTCTGTCAAAATTGGATCCTTCCCATCCTCACATCTTCTGTCAAACCACAAAGAGAAAATAATAAAGGAAAGAGGAAATACATGCAGAAAAAAATAGCAAATAAAAAACACACCATGAATTGATTTGGCCTATTGCATCCTCCAGGGTTTTTGGGTTTGCCTCCTTTTTCTCATGATTAATTCTTCTGCAGACATTATTGCATGTTAGGGTACAATGGCGATTTTAGAATCAAAGAGAAACTGTTGTTATAACCAAGTAAACATTGAATGGGATAACACAATACATTCCACTGTATTTCAAAACTGCAAAATCCAGACAACCGAACTGGCAAGACAATGAGGAGGTCAGACAAGTAAGTAGAAAGTAAAAGCTGCAAGCTGTACTATAAACTAACCACCTCAATTAGTTTAATTTTGATCCTTCTCCAAAAAGGTTCTGCTTCTCACCTCCTCATCCCTGAAAAAAAGCACTCCAAAATCAAAAGACAAAACTGCCGGTCAGTTATAGATGCCTTCGACTCTTCTGTTACTATGCAGAGAAGGTACTGAAGAAAATTCAACTTCACCCTGGGATTCAATAACATTATGCAGGATGACAAGAGGGTATTTCAAAAACTTGAAGCAGGACCCCAAACAAACAAGTTGTTTCTCAGGAACACTGCACACTCAAGAGCTACTGGATAATTTCCACCTGCCAGCATAAGAAGTCAGGCACTACCTCCAACGTGACAAGCTGTGCCAGAATCTGTCTCATGAGGATCAAGAGAGCTCTGAAAGTAGTTGGCAAATAATTATGACTCCTAGCAAAACTGGAATCTCAAAAGGCATGGAATGTGGGAGAGGGAAATTTATCAGGAATTAAGCTTCAGGCTTTTCAACATTTACTGCAGCATTTGAATGACCTCTCCTGTCCTGCAGGGAAGCAAAGGCAGTACCAGCAGCTACAACCACACCCACAATCCAGTCATTCTTAGCCTGTGGAGCAAGTTAATGCTTGATGTAATGCGTGACATGCTTCAAAAACACCTTGAATGCTAAGTTAAAGAGCACAGAAATTAAGTCTAAATACAAGCTATCACATTGCTTAGAGCATAAATCAGATGCCTGAAGAGGATGGAGGGAAAAAAAGCACATCAGTAGAAACAAAAATGCTGAGTCAGACTGATCTCTTATTCCTGTGAAGCAAAACCTGATTGCATCTTGGCCTTTGCCCCCCTCAGCCCTCAGAAGAGATTTATTTACATGACATGACAAGTAGGAGAGAGCAGCCGAAATGGCATATCCACTCCTCTCCCACAGATGCACGTCTCACGGAAGCAGAAAAGGATGATTTTTGGATGGTGATAGAGAAAAAGCTGTATATAAATAACAGTTTTCAAACTTCATTTAACAACTAGGCTCCTGTATTTTTTCTAGTGGCAGTCTGAAGTGTAAGTCTAACAAAGAAACTTGCTTTTCTTTTCAACAAATCCCTTAAAAGTCCATGAACTGCATGTCTGTGATCCACATGCTACCCTGGCTGAAATCAGGTCTTTGCTCTCTCCAACTCCCTGCCCTGCTCAGCTCCAATCACCACCAATCCCTCAGTTCCCTTTCCATCCCACAGGGCTACTGCCATCACACATCTCGCAGCCCAGGCTGCTCTGGAGGTGGTGAAGCCAGGAAGACTTGCTTTATCCCAAATAGATAGTGTTTTACTGTTTCTCTCCCGAAATACATTTACAATGTTTTTAAACGGTCAAGCCCAACAAGCACTTGCTCCCCCCTGTAATTTCAGGCCATTCGCTCCTGATTTCCACCAGACCCTGGTCTAGCACGTCTTGCCCACAGGAGGCAAGACAACCACTGCTTAGGACAAAATAAAATAACTCAGCTCAGTGATGAAATGAGAAATTTGAAAGGCCTGATCCATCTCCACCTAATGAATATGTGCTCTATTCACTCTGGGACAACATTTAGAAACCTGTTCTATATAGCTCTCGTGAGTTTTACAGACCTGGGAGTGCTGCATCCCAGACCTGACCCCTTTGGACTCGTCCAAATTCACAGCATCTCACCACGCACAACAAATGCTGACAGTAATAGCCTGTTTCCTTTTTTAAAGGAGTAACTTCAGTGGATACAGCATATTACGTAAAGGATTTCCAGTTTTATTATAGCTCTCAGGGAAGGGCTTTGAATAATTGCTGCCTTCTAATCTTTCTAATCTTTAATTTTTGTTTCATAGCAGACTGACTGTTTTGTGGTTACGGCAGAGAAGGAGGGAGGATGAACAGGAATAGGGAATAACTCAAAATCCAGCTGGAAAAGAGATACACCCAGCAAATCCTACTCTTTCCTATTAGGATTGCAGAAGTATTTACACAACAACAGAACTTCCCTTACAGAAAGGACAAACAAGAAATAAAGTGAAAAAAACCTAGTAAGATTGTTAAGAAATTCTGTAGGAATGGGTCCCTTCCAGCTCAGCATATTCTATGATTCTATGACCTGACATAGGCAAGCACTACTTAAAAAGTGAGACTATTCATATTTAACCAAAAAACCCAATGTAATGTGGATATACAAGATGTTCCAGAGATGTAAAGCCAGACTGAGACGTGCAGATTTCTCCTCCTTCTCCCAGACTAAATGGATACTAGGTCATGGCTCAATCTTTATAAGCAAATTCACTCAAGCCCCAAGACTCTAAGGAAAGACTTAAGATATGTCAGAGTCTACAGCCTGAGTATAATGGTGATTACAAGACAGTAAACAATCTGTATATGTTTATTTATGAGGAGTCAAACCTTTCTTACTTCACACTGATTTTTATACATCAAGCTCCAAGCAGCAAATATTCTGATTAACTTTTTTTTTTTAGTGCAAAACAAAAGCTGTGTTTATTTTGAAGTGTTTCTGTGCTTATTTGTTTGCATTAACATTATCTTAACTTTGAGCCAACTGAACACAGTTTGCAGAATGCAGGTATAGAGGCAATGCTCCAGCAGTGTGCTCTGAAAAGCAGACATTTCCTCTATTGCTCCTAAGAGAGGAGGTCAAATAAGCCCTTATGCCCAGTGGGAATCCTGGTCTGACAAGCAGGGCTAAGTACAAACATCATGCAGTGCCTGAGGTTATAAACACAGTGTGCAACTGCGGCTCGCAAAGCTTCAGATACACAGGACACTGGCCATTATCACTGTGCTTTATTTTCCCCATATGTCATCTGTGAAGCAAGATAAAACAGCACCAGGCAAAAAGAGGTGTGGTATCTTCAAGGACAGGTTAAGTCAAACTGTGCCATGAAAACACCGTTTTCACACATGTATTTTTAGTATAATCCCAAGGATATAATTTTATCTTGCTCCCACACAGTGTCGTCTTATCAAGTCCCCCAGTCTGTGTTATAATTTAGGGCAAACAGCCCCAGCTGCTGCATGCTGCTGTTGCAAAGAAAAGCCAGGACTATTTATTGGCTTTCAAGCACTACAAAGTGAACCGCATTGCTTGCACGAAAAATGTTACAGAAATATTCTTACACCATTTCCCTTTTATTCCAAATAGGAAAGAAATCACTTCAAAGAACTATAAATTCAGAGTAGGAGGACCAGATCTAAGCACAGCTCATTAAGTGATGTGATGACTTAAAAAAAATTATTCACAGAATCACAGAATGGTTTGGTCTGAAAGAAGCTTTAAGGATTATCTAATCTCAACCTCCCTACCACAGGCAGGGACACCTCCCACTAGACCAGGTTGCTTAAAGCCCCATCCAACCTGGCCTTGAAAACTTCCAGGGATGGGGCACCCACAGCTTCTCTGGGCAACTTGTTTCAGTGCCTTACCACCCTTATAATCTCAGGGTTTAGTTATAAAAATAAGGTTGTAGCCCTCAAACTGGCAAATTTGAAAGTATGAGCTATGTGAAATCTCTACATGATTTTATTAGCCCAAATCCAGTCACTCTGAAGTTGTTCCAAATAGAATGAAGGGCATTGTGTATTTCTTTAAGTCGGTAGTCTTGGTGACAGTGGGGGGAGTCTCAAAAAACATTAGCACTTTTTTTTTTTTAAATAAGTCAGATACTTACTGGGTTGGACTGCACCTCCATTTCCTTCCCTTCTGTTCTGGTTTCTAGAACTGTTAATACAGTTGGGCCTTTGTGCTAAGCTGTGTAAACTGTTTTATATTGCAAATATTTCAGAATTACACTGCAAGCGTGGCAGATTCAGGAAACAAATCACTGTTGCAGAGGGCATTAATAACATCTTCCTCCCCCACTTCTTTTTAACCAAACATGAGAAATTTGGATATTTGTACAGTTCTCTCACTGCGGGGAAGTCCCTGTCACTGACAAAATAAACACAAACTGTAATAATTTACAATGAGGTACTATAATGAACAATCTCAAGGTTAAAACCTTGGAGAAGGAACTGGATGTAAGCTGTGGATTCTCTATTACAAGTGACAGCTATAGTGCCAGTATTGTCTAGAAAAAATCTAAAGCTTGGTATCATATTTCCTGAGTAAGTTCTACTGCTCTGGAGTGAACCGATGGGATCACAGCACCTTCACTGCTGATTAACGGTAAAACAGTGCTCCCCCTTAAAACATTAAATATAAAAGCAATTAATAAGCACATGCATGGGAATAAAAATGACCAGTACATCTGGAGATCAAAGAAGAAAGCAACAGCAATGGAACTTCAAAGTGTTTCCTAACTGCTGAAGTTTTTACAAGGACATTTCCTTTCTCTTTTAATCCCTGATTAAATGCATGCCAAATGGTCTGGCAGAAACTCCATCCCCAAACATGGAAAAACCATTTGATGCAGGTCTCTGTATACACAAGTGAGTGCACACACATTTCAGAGAAATGTTTCCGTTTTATCTCCTCCCAGAACCAGCAGGGCCAGTCTCACACAAGACAAGTTTGCAGATGAAGTGCAGCAATAGGATTCCTTGCAACACTTCTGTTCTAAGGCCCTCTCCTAGACATGGTTAATGGTAGTTTCACAGTGCTGGGGCAGCATCAGCAGGGCGTGTACTTTCACCAGAAGACGTAGCTCATGGGGCCAGAGAGCTGTAGCAGCAAAAGCAAGGCTGTCAGCCTGCAAAGTAGACTCGACTGCCTTGGCCTCCTCTTGCTTCCTCTCAAATGGGCAAAGGAATTCTCAGAAACAATACTTTCCTAATATGATTATTTGCTAGAGCAGACTTATCCAAGGGATGCTGATGGCCCAGGCCTATTGCTGTACAGTGAATAATCAGGCTCTGAGCCAGGCTGTGGGGGGCTGCTGACTGAGACTAGCACTTGGACAGCTTGCCTGGGCTCTGCGCTGAGACAGAGGCCCCTTCAGAAGCTCATCAGCGTGGCAATAAATTAAAAAGCAAGTGAACACTTACTTGATGTCTGTGAAAAGTCAATAAACCTTTCATTGCAAAACCAGCAGTAGGTAAACTCCTTTTATCTCAACACTACCATTTTTCTTCTCTACAATACAGAAAGCCACAGAGCTTTTCTACTTAACAGGCCTCTTGATCTGTGTAAATCCTTGCCTTCTTCATTCTCAGTTATTTTAATACGTACATGCAATTCTAAAGCATCCAAGCCTACACACTGTGTATGGCTCAAGCCACATCTTCTTTCCACTAATCTGGTTAAAAAAAGCACAAGATGTGATGTCAAGGCTAACATTTTCATTTCATGTTCAAGATATGGGTCCTCTTAGAGGTGTTACCAACTACTTTCCTTTTCTCTGGTCTTCACCCACAAACAGCAGTAGTCTCCAGAAAGTTGTTGGGGTTTTTGTTCATTGGGGGGTGTTCAGTTGGGTTTTAAGAGTTGAATGAATGTTTTAGTCCAGTGTCTTGCTTATTTTCTATAAAAGCAGAACATTAAGAACAAACACTTTTTATCAATCTGGCACTTCACATTTTTAAAGTTTAATATAAATACAAGTATAATGCATTGGTTTTGTTTTGTTGGGGCTTTTTTAAATTACTGATTTTGGGGTCTTACTTTTAAAGCAGTTCTCTAACACAGTAAATCCTAGCATAACTGATTTCAACAAGATATACAATAGGATGAAGTCATTAACACCCATAGCATCACATTCATAAAGCATGCATGAATGAAAACCAATATGTGTTGTATTGGCTATAAAATCTGAAGAATTTAATTAATTGATTACTACATGTCAAACTGGTAGTGAAGTGGCACAGGACATTATTGGTCTGGTATCCCAGCATTCCTTTAATTAAGTTTTATTTTGAAGGAGACCATTTGCAGGGAGGAAAAGATACTGAACCCTGCAACCACAAGCGTATCACCAGATTTTTGATGGCTCTCATACATAAGAGACCTAGATTAAAGTCTCCCAGATGGCAAATCATTCTGAGGAATAACAAAGCCTTTTCTTGACCACTGTTTAAGGTCTGAATACTGTAGTCTTCTCCATGACTTGATACTGCTCAAAGTTTTATCTCGTCATAATTTGAAGGAAAACAAAGGTTTATTTCAACTGGCTCTCCCTGTTGTTTTAACTATTAACCAGAAGATTAATACTAACAGTTATTTTCTGCCACCTCTAAATATACTCTTTGCTTCCACAAAGATTATTATAAAATTAGTACCAAAAAAACCAAATATGAGTGTGACTATCACACACACACACAAAAAAAGCTTTATCTGGGGAAGAACTAAAAGCATAATGTATGAACATCATACTTGCCCAATTTACTTGAAGAAGGAGGCCCTTAAAAGAAAATTTCATATTCAGACATTACTTGACAAATACTTTTAAAAACCTGAAATTAATCTGCAGACTGAAAAGCAGAGCAGTATAACCGGGAAGGTAAAAGCTACCTTCAGTTATATTTAAAATACCATTTTCCTACTTTATCAAAACAAGGCTTGGTGTATGTGGTGACAGAGCCTCTCTTTCTCCTTCAGCTGCTGTGCTCTGACTGAACTGATAGCCAAGTCACAACGGCTACAGCAGAAGGAATTGTTGAAAATACTGCCCCAGTCCCATTTCCAAGGCAATATACCCCAAACAGAAAGAGGAGCAGTGTTCAGAGCCCCAGCCATCCTCAGCTCTCTCCTGGATGCCTGGGAACCCTGATTAAGTCCAAGCTTTAGCCAAATGACAGCACTGACTATCCAGTTCACCATATGCTAAAACAGCTTACAAACTGGTTGAACTTTCAACCTGAAGATAAAAGGCTCACTTCTGAGCTACACTTTGCCTAGGGTTTTCCTCTTCTAAATAATTCAGTCATGCATATCCTAAGTGGATCATGAAATCATTTAGCAGTGTATTAAACCAAAAGAACAAGCAGTTATGGCTATTTTTATACCTTGCCCAAACTAGGAGTTACCCACCTGTTGCACTACAGTTTATTCACATTTACCTCTAAATAGCTTCCATTTTTATGCTAAGATGGTGTTCTGAGAGAAATAAGTTATCTAAACATCTATATTCAAATATATCTGCATCCAGATTCCAGCGGAGGTAGAACGGGGAGCAAAACCAGAAAAAAATCCCAATATGCTAAACAAAAATATATCAAGTTCAGCGTTCATTCAAAGCATGTGATAAAGAAATGCAACCAATGGTTGCTGGAGCAGAGCCTTTTCACATTTCTACAAAGATGCTTTTTGTAATGACAGGTCAAGGACCAAAGTAGGCATCACCAGGAATTCTGATCCTGCAGTAACTGCTGCTCCTTAGTGTTTCAGAGATCACTAGCTCTCAGTGTCAGGACATGCACAGGGGAGGAGCCAGCTACATTTCACAGCTGAGAGGAGCATATGACAGGCTCTTTTTTTTTTCCTCAAAACACAACTAAGCTAATTCTAAAACTTTTTTTTTCTCCCCTA
The DNA here is from genome assembly GCA_013397055.1 of Pachycephala philippinensis. Taxonomy (NCBI): domain Eukaryota; kingdom Metazoa; phylum Chordata; class Aves; order Passeriformes; genus Pachycephala; species Pachycephala philippinensis. Next base: position 416,299 of record VWZT01007877.1, on the reverse strand, counting down.
AATGAAAATATCATTAAATTCCATAATAAAATGGAAACCATCTAATCCCTTCTCCCACACTGGTAACAAAAAATACCACCCTCAGCAGTGAAGAGGCAACAGCATCTGGAACTGCAACGACCCGGGTGTTGCAGTACATCACGCCCTGGGCTCTGCAGCAGAGGAACTGACCACTGCTCTTCACTGACAACAAAGGTATTTCCCTGGAAAGTGATGTTTATGTAGACGAGTCACATTAGTTTTATTTCAAAGTAAACTAAATAAGGAGAGTGTTCAGAACTAGCTCATTAGCTGCCTTCAAGAGTATATAAACGGTTTGTCTTTAACTTTAGTTTCACCGTGAAGTCCCTATCATTGCATTTCTTACCTTTTTAGAGGAACTTCACCCAGGGTTTTGAAGAAAATCAACTTTTCCCAGCTGTTCTATATCAGGTGTCAAAAATTATTATAGATTCACAAGCTAAAAAGGACTGTCATTGTAGAATATCCCTGCAGACATTCCCATCGTACTAGAATTGTCCTTGGATAGCTGGAAGGATCTTTCTCATGGAGCGATCTTGCAGCTGTTACCTCGCTTGTATATTCTCACAAGGTTGAGCTATTTTAGTTGGGACTTGCAATAAAATCTTTTCTTAAACGTCTTTGGCCTAGCAAGAAGAAATTGAACCCCGGGGATTAAAGTCCAGAAATAAAGAATAAAATCTATACAACTAAAGCACAATAAGTAAGCAGTGAATTTGCAGACAAACTGATGTCCTGGTGGAGCCAGCTTTGCCTGCCCTTACAGAGAACAAACTACTCATAAGAAAACAAGTTCAAACCATTTATCTGTGACAATAGGATCACTGCACCTTGCAGTAGTAGGAGGTTATGGTACAAGCCCCTTCTGGCAGCACTGAGTGTGCGAGTGCAGCTGAAGTGACCCCAGTCCCCACGCTTGCTTCAAACATCTGCTTTGCCTGTTCTCTGGGACTATCAGCTCTTGAGAATAAAGACAATTCTCTGCTTTATATAAATACCAGGTTTAAAGTGATGTTGAGGCCTTTGGATTGTAATTAAAATGTCAAACCAAAATAGCTACCAAGGAGCATTGCAGGAACATTTTAATTTTGTATTTTTAGGGGTTTGGATTGGCTTGGTTTTTTGGGGGTTTTTTTGCTTCTTTTCTTTTTAAAGGACATGTAGTACCATGTGCCTTAAAAAAAAGTAGTCACGGCTGTAGAATAGAAAAATAAACAACAGCTTGAAACAGTCTTAACCTTTTTTTATCAAAAACTCAATTAAAATCTCCCTATGAAGATAAAAGTCTGGTTTTTGTTAGAAGACTTATCATCAGTACAAGTTTCCTGCCAAGAAGAATGCTTATGATACTGCATATCAACAACTTGATCTACTTTCTCTTCCTGCTGTCAAAAAATTAAATTTTATTATTTTACAAAGATGGGTATCATCACTACGACAACAAACCTATGACCTGGAGAATGCTATGAAATAACATGGCAAGAAAAATCAACAAAAGGAAACAAAGAATGAAGAATGGTTTTGGAAGCATTCCTCTCTCTGGAAATGCTCCTTTCGCAATGAACTTACTTCAGGAAATCTGCAGGTCCACTTAACAAGGAATGGTTTCTTCTCCCAAGTAGCAAGTAATAGGCCGAGTTGTGTCAGAGGAGTTACAGATTGGATGTTAGGAAACATATCTTCACCCAAAGGGTTGTCAGGCACTGGAACAGGCTACACAAGGAAGTGGTGGAGCTGCCATTCCTGGAGGTATTTAAAATGTATAGATGTGGCCCTTAGGGACATGCTTTAATGGTGGACTTGGCAGTGTTGGGTTAATGGTTGGACTCAATGATCTTAAAGGTCTTTTCAAACCTAAAGGATTCTATGATTCTACAACTTGCCTTTAAAGCAGTCAGATCTTGAAGCAAAAGGTCACCTCCAAGTTATTTCGGTTCCTCAGTTAAAGCATTTTTACATGTGCTACAGTGGAACAAAGCCTGTACTTTGCACATGGGCATTTTTAAACTCAGAGCACAGGTGCCTTGAAAACATGTGACAAATTTGGAAAGAAATCAAGATGCATTCCCTTGTCATTCAGAATAGGCTTTGACTCCATTTATGTAAATGAAAAAGAAAAATATGACCCTACTTTATATGCTCTAAATACCAATTAACTTTATGTTCAGCCCTGTTTTACTTTTCATAACTTAAAAACCTTTTCATATCTGTTCCATACCTTTTTCTTTTAATGGCAGACAGAAATATTTCCTAAGGTTATCTAGATGTAATAAAGCATCTTTATAATCTTGAGTCATTCCACTTATTAAATCCTAAACCAATGTCAAATTAATATTTATGGAAGAAGTGGATTTCCATGAGTATTTCACAGCCAACACTATAAATGTCATTCCCAGTCCATATTTCTAACTCCTCAGTCTCAGCTACTTTGTGAATGATAATCAGTTCCCTGTTGTTACTGTTCTATGACTATTGTGCTGCATGTACCACAAACAAGGAAATGCAATAAAAATGAAAAGGTTTTTTTACGTTATCCTAAAGTTTTATGCTAACAGACAGTCTTATTTTTAATTCATGTAACCACTGAATTAATCTATAAAATGCATAGCCAGTAGAAAAGACAGTTGGCATTTCTCAATAAAATGAGAACCAGACTTAATATTTTCAGCTTTTGTTTCAGACAGTTCATTTTGTCAAAACCTGTACTTCAGAGTAACTGAAAAAACAGGGTGAATTTTCCCAAACACTTTGGCCACAACAAAAGAAAAAATGTTTTGAAAATGTTGGGCTTATTTGGTTCAGATTCAGCAAAACAGTACACCAAAAAAATCTCATAACAGTTTATTCCAGCAGTTCCAGAATAAACTATAAATATTTCCACAACATTAAATTTTCAAGCTCTTGTAATAAACACCTGTCCACTAACAAATTAATGTTAGATTTGCCAACCACTGTTCCCTGTTACCCTTAAACCCTGGTCCCTCCCCAGCTGTGGAGGATCTACATAATCCTATTTGCACCACTCTTGTCCTACATGAAAAGTCATGGAAATCCCACTTTCCATTCCCACTCGGAACCTGCTAAAGGATGGTGGCTGCTCATGGCCTGCCACTGGAGTGCCAGGAACTGGCTCCACAGCCCCTCCAACAGGAAGGAAAACCCTGCACACTGCCCTTAGTTCAAGCTGGCACAAAAAGGGGGAATATAACTTCTGGCCCTGATTTGAGAACTTCACTTTCCCTTGCAAGTGAAAACCAACACACTTTTGAAAATGTCGACACAATTAGCTTCACATACATCAGAATCAATTATTTTGACACATCAAAAACACTGCATTTGACCAAAAATTAAAAATTCAGTTTCCCATTATTTCAGCAGAAATAATCTTTGAATCACTTTTTTTTCTCCATCCTCCCAGTTTGATCAACAACTGGAAGCATCAGGCATTTTCATAAAACAGATGTTTTTCTGACCCAAAATAAAGAGAAAAGCCCAACAAGAAGAATAGCAGTAGTAAAGTAACAGCAGAAACAAAATGTTAGTGCTTTTCATGGTCAAAGTTCTTCAACCAAAGAGGAAAAAACATCCTCTTTTTCATTTGAATGACAATAAGACTTGGATGACCCATCTAAGACAAGCTTTCCATTGTGCTCAGTAAAAGATACCATCCTAACTAAACAAAAGACCAGGGCAAAGAGTAGGAGAGGAAAACAAAAGCATGAAGATATTAAATAACTCACCCAAGGTCACCTGAACCTCCTGGAAGCGGAGAGCCCATGATAAAGCCTGTGTGTTGTGCTTCCCATGCACTAGCTCATACTGAGCCTAAAAGCCTTCTCAGGGAAGCTGTTCCTGAAGAAGTGTGTTAGATGCAAAAACTACACACAAGAAATTTAGAGAAAAATAAGCCAACAGTCCCCCTCCACCAGCACTGCTACCGTGGGACTTCCAGCTTCCAGCAAGGGGCAGCAATGCCGGGAAGTGCCAGGATGCCTTACACAGCTCAGAAGAGTAACTACAACCAAGAACGGTCTCCGTGTCTACAGCAGCTTCCTCCGCAGCCTCAAACCCATCCTAACACTCAAATCTTAGATAGTTAAATCTCACCCAAGCTCTTAAACCTAAATAACAAAAAGGTAATTTGTCTGTCTAGTTTTCAGAGGGCCTGTAATATAAATCCTGCCCTTCCAAGCTGAACCAGGCAGACACTCCTGGAGACACTTCTTTGGGAACCAGAGTGTGTTTTGAGAAGCTAACGAACATCCAAACGTCATATTGTATTCATCAAGGCACCTCCTTCTCTTGCATAGAGTTGTGCTGCTTAGGTAATTTCATTTAAATAAAAACTCAGGGTCCCTTGGACAGCAACCCAATTTTGACTACTGAAATGACAGCTTTAGAACATCAGCTCAAAACATGTACTATTTCATTCATTTCGTGTTGCACATTCAAATAAAATAAAGAAGTAGCAAACCCAGAGTTTAAGCTACATGAAAGAAACTAACGTGCAATTGCAGGGGCCAACAAAACACAGATCAGAGTGTTTGCCTGTCTTTCTCCACTACAGATCAGGAAAACACTTGGGAACGTGACTTAAAAGCAGTTTTCCCTCTTCCTGAATTTTCTGCATGCTCATTTTCATTGAGCCATGATAAGGCAAAGAAAAATATTAGTACAAACTGAATTCACTTACAGGTAATTGAAGGAGACAATACAAAAATTCCAGGTTCTCTTTTAGTTTTATTTATCTAGCTTTGAGAAACTGCCCTAAACACATTTCACAAAATTAAAGTCATGTTGATTTTACAAGTAAACAATGCTGCCTACTTACAAATACAACTCAGACTAAAGTAGCAATAACTTGATATTTAACAGGAAGCAACCAATTTTCTCCTCAGCCAGTAAATTCTAATACAGCAATGAACTTCTTTTATATATATGCATTGATGTTGTTATTAATCATTAAATATAACTTCTAACACAATCAAACATTAATCATTGATGACATTAATTGCCAGTTTGTCACAGTCTTAGTAGTCTCTTAAGTGAGCAAAAGGCACATTTATTGTAGATTTTAGGCACTGATTCCCTAGATGATGAATACCTATTTTTCCTATTACACCAGTGAGGCATTACTAAGGTCTTCACTGACAACTGTCTTCTCTGAAGGTTATAAACCAAATGCATCTTGCATTTTTCCCTCTGAAGAGAAAATTGTTTAGAGAATGTGATGTGCATTTATTCATGCTCTCCCTTACAAGTCAATTTGTCTCTGGATTTCCATTTTGCAAGACTTGTAGAACTTAAGGGGACATGAGGCAAAAACCTGTGACTCAAACTTCTTAATTTTGTAGTGGTTTCCTTCTCCTATATACCAAACCACCAAGAGCCTTCACTCCTAGAGCTTTCTCCTATGTTAGCTCCATCTCTCCAGACTGTCCTTCTTGCTATGTACCTTCCTGCATACCCCTTTCTAGGTAGAGTCCCTTCTTTTCTTTGCACAATGGCACCTATTTTCCAGAATTTTGCCTTTTTATCTTAGTACTCAGATCTCTCTCCAAATCTCCTCTATCACATTGACTCCATATTGCAAGCTCCCTTCCAGCTGAGCACCTCATTATTAAGATACTGAGTTCTCCAAAAGTTCTATGTGCTGCTCTAGTCGAGCTTCTCAGTACGAAACAAACCCTTGGTCAGTTTTCTCATTAACAAAACATACCCTTGATCAGTTTGCCTCCATTCCCCTGCTTTTCCAACACCCTCTCACACCTTCCTTTCCTTTTTTTTTTTTTTGCCCCTTCTTCTGAGGAAAAAAAAAAAGAAAAATCAAAATGAAACATAAGGGTGCTCTGAAATTTGTGAAGACAATTTCCTCGTGCCCACACGGCGTGCCTGGGTGGGTGACAGCAGTAGAGCAAAACACACTGCCCATCCTCATTGCTCTCCCACACTGAAAACGTGACACATGGCACAGCAGTCTCAGGAATTTTAGGCTTCTGCACCACAGTGTGTATCTTTTCTAATTTGGGTATTTGATCTTTGAGTCTAAAATAAAAGGGAAGCAGTGCAAAAACAAGGAAGCAAAATCACTCCAGCCAGATAACCACATCAATCAAAATGTAACTGCACAGCAATCACTTACCTGCATGCAACATCTACAAACCCTAACATCAATGAACAAGGGTAATAGAGCAACGAATGAGGGTGATAAATGGCACAGGTACATGCTTTTAGTTCACTTGATTGAGTGCACAACACACTAAGAACTTTTGAGGTAAACTATTTCTTACTTAAAAAAAAAAACCAAAACCAGAACAATCTGCATCTCTACTGCATAAAAAGTAACTTCAGAACAGAAAAATTACTGCAAATACTTCTATCTTTATTTCAAAAAGAACACCAGAACAGCCAGCAACAGGCTAAACTGTTGACCCACCTAATTAACACACAGTTATTTAAGAACCAGTTGGTACAACTGAACATCCTACCCATAGACCAGTAAAGGGCATTTTTAAAAGAAATCCAGCTCGAGTCACACTGGAGACTAAGGGTCTCCAATTCACAGAGGGTTTTTATTTAAATCAGAAAAACAGCCAGAACATCTAATGACTTGAACACCAAAACCAAGCAGAGTCGATGTAAAGGCAGTGGGAAACAAGGTCATTTTGGCCTACAGCAGCCTTCCCCCTGAAGGGCCAGCAGCCCTGAGGAGGTTGGCAGAAGGAAGTAAAGACTGGCCGGGGTGCATGGCAGGCACAGGGCAGCAGCTCCTGGTGCCGGGCTCCCTGCTGTGCCCACCCAGCTCGCCCTGCTGCCTCCCTGCCCTTCCCAGGCCGCGGTATTCCAGAAGGGATTACCTGAGTGAAGGACAAAGCACTCATCTGGGTGTGCTTTGTTTTAGCACTGTAACCACCACCCGTACTGCAGGGGTCTCTGGGTATCCCTACCAACAACATGATAAGTAATAAAAAGTTAAACTGGGAAATGGGAAAAATAGCCTCCTTGGTAAGGGTTATTCTTTCCCTCTTTATGTAACAAAATATCAAATGAGGTCTAAAGAAGTATTCTTTCCCTACACAGTTACCCATCAGGCTTCAATTTAAAAAGCATCCATATTCAGAATAGAAAAGGACATGCCGAAATTCAAACAGGGGATTAAATCTAGCTCTTACAGGGTTTAACACCAGGAAAATATTAAAAGACTTGTCTTGAATAACAATATCCTTAAGACTAATATTGAAGTGCTTTCTTGAACTGGGGCCATGAGGGAACCATAACCCTGATGATTGGGCAGGTAGAATGGGGAGTTAGAATAAAAACAGTTGTAAATTACTATTAACATCAGTAGCTGCAGGAGCCTATTTATGTGTTTTGGTTCATTTTGTTCCATATTTATGTGTCTTGCGATCAGCAAGAGGAGATGTGTTCATGCAAATGAGTGATTTAACTCAGAAGGGTTTCAATCCTGCCTGCTAAGAGAACTTACACCATGCTGCAACCAACAGAGAGCTTACAAAGGAATAGAAAGAATAAATGTCAGTGAGTTACAAAAACTGGTACTGAATATGCTAAGTACACATCCAACACTGTTACACAGTGTGAACTCTTGACACTCAAGCATATAAAGCAAGGAAACTGATGAAACAAAACACATATGCCTAATTTATTTTGCTCTGTAAATAGTTTTCCTTTACCTGCCCAGCCTACATGAAAAAGTAACACATTACGACATACATACAAAAAACCCCTGAAAACCCCAGATTCTTCGTATTACTGCAATACACATCTCAATTTACTCACAAGGACACATGCTAATACAGCCATACCATTTCCACTGGCCTTCACAACATGATTCACTGTGAACTATGATTTATGTTTCTGCACTGGATGTGTATTATACTGTAGTCAGAAAGCATTCACAACCAGATGAGCTAGATCACTCTGGCCATCACTGTCCTTACACCAAAGCCCTTTACACTCTTCTGGCATCAAAAAAGAAAAAACTAAAGCAACTATAAATCTAACGGGTCCCCATTTAACTGCTTTATATTAATATGCAAACATCCATTTTCACACTGTCACAGACACAAAGCCGGACTGAGACACAGCCCTCCACTGAGTCCCTAGGCCCTTTTAAAAGAAAAAGCAAAACAAATAACTTCATAAGGAAAAAGCCCACAGCCAAATGTAATTATTACCGTTTGACTTTGGGTCTCAGGAAAACAAGGCAAAAATGCTGATTGGTTGACTGAGCTGAAAAGTTAGTACCAGGTCCCATGGAATAAGACGGTAATTGGACTTCTCCTGCAATGCAGTTCCCAGGAGTACCAGGCCATGGTGACATCCTGCATCACACACAGGGACTCCCAAGGCTGCCCAGGAACTGCCCTGGGCACCGACTCCCACAGCATGGGTTAGCCAGCTTTGCTTTGTGCCGTGTGTCCAAAAAGCCCTGGCGGCTCCAGCAAACAACGTTCAGGGGAGGAAAAGGGGGCAGCATCCTGATGCCACCTGTTAGACTTCAGTGCTGCAAGGATTGTGGGAGGAGGTAGCAACCATCTGCCGCTGCCACAAGTGAGTGTGCAGAACATCACTGGCTCAGAGCAGACAAACAGCAGGGAAAGAGCACGCATCTTCCTGATAAAACAGAGACTTAATTGTTGATGAGCCTGATTACTCCTAAGGTTATTTAACACCCTCCACCTTGTGCAAATTAAGTGTTGTCTTTCACCAGCTGAATTTTAAATCGGACATATCTGCAATTTACAAGAATGACATTAGAGGGGAAAAAGCCCAGCCCTTCTTCCTTGTCTTGATGTGTCAGAAAAATATGATGACCCCATCTTTGATCCATTCTTACCGGTATATAATACTAAGGACTCTTCAAAACAAAAGCCTTTTAAATCAGGTTCTAAGTAACGCTCTTTTCTCCATGTCTCAGTTACTATGTCTATAAAATTAAAGATATGCCCTCAGTTTGCAGGCACAAGTAATTATTGCCTGAGCAATGCTAAGCTATTACACTAATGAGAACCAAGGGGAAAGCTCATGAGTTAGTTAATAATCCTATCCTCAAAGCATCACTTCAACAGCACATAGGAAATATAGCCTGGGGTACACACACAACAATGACAAAAACGAAGAAGAGATGATCATTAGCTAAAGAGCCACTCCTGTGTGCTGGTTAAATAGGAGTCTCAGAGAAAACATTCCATGTGGCCAATATAACCATAAAGGGGAGCATTAAAACTTATATACATGGAAAGCCACGGCATGACCACCCAGGCAATAATCTGCCATATTCTCCCTTCAAGAGCTGACTTCACCATCACACTGATGATCTTTTAATGTAGGAAAAGCTGTTTGTTTATGGAAGATAAAGGAAAATACATCCCTGCTCAATTATTTAGGTGAGTCTTAAAGAAAAACACCACACATGGCAAAATGCCCCATGTCCAAGCCCTCACGAGGCTGAGAACTACCTCCCCAAGCAAACAGGAGCTACGACCCGGCTGGCTCCAAACACAGAGCAGCCCTGGCAGACCCCAAAGGCCAAGGAGCAGGCCTGCTCACAGGCGGGATGAAGGAGCAGCACTTCTTTCCTGGCCCTCACAAAGCAAACAGAAATTACACAGAAATAGTAAGGGGAGAAATATCCAGCATGTTCTTCCAAAACAAGTGGGAGAAGAGCCAGAGAGAGTGCACTGTGTGGAGAGCTGGAAAGAAAGATGCCAAACAGCTCTGGCACAAGCTCCCAGTACTGCAAGACAGCAGTACCAGCACAGCTCTGGGTAAATAGAAAAATGCCTCAGTACTATATGGTCTGATGTTGGGGCACAGCGTCAGACCTACAGACCACGACATACCTCAAATACTGCTTTTCTTAAATTAGAGTAGCAAGAATGATGGAATATAATCAACAACCAAACCCGTTCTGCAAGATTTAACAGCATACAATGCAGAGCAGAGCAATTTTTCAGTGGATTAACCCTCATCTCTACAGAGGGGTCAGACTAAGCTTAGACAATAAACGAAATTAATCCGAGCATCTAGCAATTCTGATGAGGCAAAAGCAAGCCTTAAGCAGCAATATTAACTTACTTTAGGCTTTCCCTAAACACTGCTTTTAATTCCTCTTTTTTAATGCTTCAGTTATTTAAAATACGTATAAATGCAAAGAATCCACGTTTATCTGTTCCTTCCTGAGAATCAAAATAGTTTAATTACAGATTTCCATATTAATTAGTGGCTAAGATACTTATCTGGTTCACCTCAGTTATATAAAACCACTATATAATTTTGTTCATGAAACATCCAAGGAGAAGAGATCCACGCATTATAACAGAAATTTAACGTAAAGTATCTTGGAAGAAGGAATTCATTAAAAATCCAGCCCAAATTAATTCCAGTAAGATTTTGCTGATTGACTTAAATGGACTTTGGATTGCGTGTTTACTAGCTGTGCTCTCTGAAACCAGCAGTGAACATTAATTAACAAACATGTTTTGATTTAGAGTACTCTCATTTTCAGTGTACTGTTCGGCTCCATTGCACTGCTCCCCCACGAGTACTTACAACCAATTTTACACTTGAACTTGCCAACAATCAGTGCTTTCCCACTTAGGGGATTTCAAACCAAAGTCTTTTAGCAAGTTAAATATTTTAAATCCTGGGAGGAGGGCAGGGAGGGTAGAAATCGGGAAGCATGAAGTATTCAAACAGTCCCTCCAATTTCAAGAGACAAACAACACAACCACAAAAGGATTCTCAGTTTTCCATTCATCTCCCTCACCACCAGGAACCGTCTGGGTCAGTGCCTGCTGACTGCCTCCACAGCAAATTACAGCACAGTACAGGTTTGAATATTGTCCTTTGTATGCACAGGATGAAGGACTGCAGGAACTGTGGAGGTGACAGTACCATGCAATTTGTTTCGTTAAAAGCCACAGATAAGAAAGAGAAAGTGTTTACAAATGCTGTTTTCTTTACTCAAGATGAAAAAAAAAAGACCAAAAAAAGGTACAAAATAAAACTGAAAAAAAGCAAAAAAGCTTTTTCTGTCCTTTGTGATTCAACTTAAATTGGAGAAACAACCAGCCGCTGATAAAGTATCCAGTGATTGCTTTGTTCCTTAGGAATATAAATATGTGATAGCCACAGGTGATGCTTCTTTAGATGAGAGTTGATCTTAGGAGTTACTTTAAGAGCTGTTTTTAGTAAACAGCTTGATTACACCTATACAGTTTTGCAGAGTGGGCACCCAGCAGTATGTTCTGGGTCTTCACCTGGCACCTGCAAATGCTGTAGTGTTTCCACCAACAGCCCAGACAGACAATATCCACTCCAAGGTGAATCTTGTGCAGCCTGGGGTACCCAGTCAGGTAGGCAGAAGTACAGAAGAAGCCATTATCTCCCAACTGGCTAAGCTTTCCAAGCCGCAGTGGCTCCAAGGTACATCCACAAATACCACTCATTTGGTCAATGAATCTTTGCTATATTTGCTGCCCTCAAGGAAGGGAAAAACACTAGAATTGTAAAGGAACAGAGCTGATTTAACAAACAAAGCTCAAAATGCTCTCTGTGGATCTTCAGCCGGTTTTAAACATGGTCTTACCTCAGATTATCCTGAGCAGAGCCACAATAAATATTTGGGACAGTTATTGCACTCGGGTTTGGAGGCAGTCCTCAGCCACTATACTTTGACATACAAGCTCCCTCTGCCAGACTACAAACAAATTAAATACTAATAAATCCTTCAGTCTCCACAGCCAAGAAGGGTACAAAAACCAAAACACAGCATGTGTGCTGCTCTGACAGGTGGGTCTCACCAGGTCCCAAAAGCCAGCAGAGCCAGCACTGAGGGCAGAGGAACACGTTTGCACAGAGTTGTGGTGGCCACAACTCCCCATCGCTTGGAGGAGCAAAGATCTCTCCCTCTCTTCAGCAGAATGGTCCTCTCCTACCTTGAAAAAGGAAACCACCAAAAGAAAATAAAAAAGGAGAAAATTCCCCATAGTCTGACTAAAGAACATTCTGGATCCCTGGTCTATGCCCAGCCTACTAACCCCAACCAAAGCATTATGGAGACATGAGGACACTCTTCCTATACAAAAGGAAGTGCTGTGTCAGGCAGGAAGAGTTGAACTCTGCTGTTCAGAGGGGAAAGCAGCCCCAGTTCCAGAGTAAATTCTCCCAGACCATGCTGCCTCCTATCAACCTAAAGTGGGGGCTGGAAGAGTAAGAAAATAAGAGACAGGAGGCTAGTGCAGCACTGATAGGAGACAATGCTGTATTGGCTTTAAATTCCTGCCTCTGTGGGGAAAGCTCTCACTGCTATTATATGGGTTTTCTTCCAATGTCACCATCAAAAAACGATTAGGCAGGTGGAAATCCTAAATTTTCAGTTTGTTTACATTCTACGTTTGACAACGGTTTATTCATAGCCAGAACTACTCCCCGGAGGAGCATTAATCAATTTCCATTGCTGCATATGTATTTTTCACACAGTTTGCGGGCAGAAAAAAATATTTTCAAGTGAGATAAAGTGATTGCAAGAAAACCCACAAAAATCAAAGCGAATTACTTAGATGTCTTGCCTCTTTCTGTTTGTTTTTTTGCCTAGCATTAGGAAAGAAACCCCTGAAAATGCATTGCTATATACTAATTTGCTTCTATTGCAATACTTTTAAAGGATAAGAAAGTTGTAAAACAGGCCAAGAATAATCAAAGTATTATTTCAAAGGTCTTTTAAAGGCTTTTTTCCATCAAGGACACTCAGAATGGAGTGAACAGCTTCCTTGCCCATGTATATAATACCAATAACTCAACAGAAAAAGAGCCTTTATGCCACATTAGTGTTTAACCCACTACAAGAAATTTTAATTTAAATTCTACTGTGATTGTGAAGCATCACAGAGTAAATACATGTATGTAGTAGACCAAGTGATACCTGCACCACAGCAGTTAGCTGTCGTCTCCCTTTACACACAACAAAATCAAATTCTCTTCATTTACAGTTGTTTGCTTCTTTTCAAGACATTACCACACAACAGCCACATCCTGCAATGTGCTGGAGTCCCCAAGGTATCCTTAACTTCATATACATGGCTTGTCCAAGATCTCTTCAAGCAATACTGTACTCCAGGATAGTTTTGTTTTCTATGTTAGCAGCTTAACTGCTTAATTAGTTGTATTAAGCCGAAGAGAGCAAGAAAATCTATTAAACACCATTTAAAACTTTGCATAACTCAGGTAATTTCATAAAACTTGAACATAATTGAAGAAGAAATGACACTCAAACAACAGTTTGAAAAATGGGCTGTCCAGCAGCACTCCGTAAGAACTGCCTCAGATTTTCATGGCGAGCAAAAAGTGAGATTTAATTTTTTAAATGCTAGCGATTGTTACGGAGTATCTATGCTGAAAAATAAAAATAGCTCCTTGCAAATAATTATGCACACGTGATCAAAACCCTACCACAAACACCATTTGAAGATTTTGCTATATGTATTACGCTACACAACTCTCTCTTGGTTCTGCCCATCTTTAAAACCCTTTCAACATTCAAACACAAGCTATGTGTACACCAGCAAAGCAGCATGGCCCAGCTGGAAGTACAAAACAGTTGGTATTGCAGCCTTGCACAGTCCCCTCTCCCCTTTCCCCCTCACGTACACACATCAAGGGCTTTGCTGGGACTAGCTCTAACCTGGCCCCGGGCTGGACACTCAGTAGGAAGCACAGCATCCCTCAAGCCCCTGTTCTCCACAGAGCCTGGCCGTGCTCTCCCCCAAACCCCTCTGCAGCAAGATCCAAGGCTCAGTAACAGGGAACAGTCAGGGGCTCGATTCAAGGGCACAGTCTCTCTTGCTCTCAGCTGAAAAGCTGAGACAAATTCACCCAGAGGAGGCTGTTAATTGTTTCACAAAAGTGCAACAAACTAAGTACATCTATCTATGTAAAGAAATATTGACCAGTTGTCAGGGGGGTTTAACCAAACCATTAGGGCTTTGGGAAGAAGTAAATGCATTCTCCCTCATTTCTTAATCCAATTGCTTATATTTGTAACAAGGCATTAGCACTAAGAAGATGTATTATCTCTGTGTTAATTATCTTTGCTACAGACTACGAAAAATTCTGTAAGAATTAGCAATACCTCTATTTCACCTAAACAATACATGCTTGTGAAAACACGCTACCCCTGGGGTGTGCTGAGTGGGTAATGACAAGGTATTGTACGTGCCATTTTTTTCTCTCACAAACAATTAAAAAGAAGCAGCTCTACAGTTGCTTCCCCTTAAGGGGAAGATAGGCACATTTACAGCACAACATTCTGTGCTGTGGACAAAGAACTGAGCTGTTCCTACACATCATCTGATTCCCAATACCCGGCCACCAGGGCTGCCCAGCTTAGCCCAGTGATGCTACCTTTGAGGGACTACATTCATTTGATCCAGTAAACCACAGTTCATTGGTGACAGAGCCATGGTTCCCAGAAAAGGGCTGGAAGACCAAGATGAGTTTACCAGCTCAATAGTATGCTTTGAATTTTTCACAGCTGAGACTTGTCTGGAGTTTGTGGCCTAGAGAATAGGAATCACATAGCAAAGCTTTGTGTGCATGTAAGCAAAATTATAGTCCTGCTCACCCCAGAACTTCAGTAGAAAACGATTTTTCAGAGACAAAAGGATTGAATGGAGCCAGAAATACTCTCCCCTAATGCCGAAAAGATAGGAGGGGCTTTTTGCATTGAGCTTAGATGCTTTTCATTTTATCTTCTTTCCACCATGTAAAAGCTTTATAATGTTAATGCAAACCCATTACCCGTGAAAGTGAGAATCCAAGGGTATCAGTGTGACCCATACAGGCTGTGAGCAAACTGAAATAGCAAAACTGATACTGACTTTCTTGTGATTGTCATCAAGATTTTTTCAGCAGACTGCTGTTAGGTAAACTCTGGCTAAATAGTGCTGAGAAAATATTTTTAGCTCTCTTTGAACTATATATGTTCAGAAGTCATTCACAGTGAAGCCCAAGCCAACAAAACCATCTATTGATAATTTTGCTCACTAGCAAAAGCTTGCCTTTTTCAGTTGCTTTTACGTTTGCCAGCTTTCAACTTTGAGCTGAAATTTTCCGTATCAGCTGCCTGCCTTTAAAGAACAAAACAATTTTAAAATACCAAAATAATTCAGAAGGAAAGCTAGGAAAAATAAGTTGCCTTGCCAATATCTGGGGAAAGGTCAGGAGAAAGTTTCAAAGATATAATTGCACACAAGCACCTACACTTTGAATGCCTGACTTTGCTACCTTATTCTAAGGCTACTTGAAAGAGCTTTTGTACTATTGTACATGTACTATTAGATGGGGAGTCCTGTACCAGTTGAGCTCATCTCAACTTGTATTTTAAAGCATATGTAGTGAAAAGCATATGATGCTGTACTTGAAAGCTGTATTTTCCCAAGAAGGCAGAGATGGGGCAACCACTTGTAGGAAACTTGTAAGAATCAGGCCCTGGAGCACTTGTCTTTGCTTTCTGGAATCTCTTTCTATTAAAAAAAAAATTATTGCACAAATAGTCAAAGAGTTAAAGAACTCATTAGTTACTTATGTTACACAGCTGATACCTACCCTCAACCAGGAAACAAAGCAGGGACTCCACCTCTCATGTCTGCTCTTCCGCACAGCCTTCCAAGATCATCAAGACCATAGAACAATATCACATCAAGCATGAACAGCAATGCAAGGGACAAGGAAATGAAGAATCATCTCTTGTCATCTTTGTGCTGTAGCAAACCCAGCAGAAGCTGAGTGTGTCAAGAAACAGAATGAGTAAGCAGTTAAGTGGGTGGTTCAATATGTTCATTTCCCTCCACTATTTCCATTTTAAGTGTCAGCTTCCCAAAATGTATTTAATTTGTACTATAAATTTTGATTCCCAAACTCTTAGCATGCTGTTCAATGAAACAGTCTGTACATACACATGTAAAGGAAATACTGCACAAAACCATAATGACAGCAAAGGCCTTCGTATGAAATCTGTTGCAGCTACATTTACTTCCAGACCTAAAAAATGGTAAAAGGTTTTTTGGCTGGATGGATCCGAAGATAAATGAGAAGCAACCCCCCACCATCTTTCCTCCCCTATGCAGTCTGCACTAAGCATTCATCCAACAACAGCAGCAGACTGCTGACAGTGTAATTAAAGTGGTTTCTGTAGGTTCTTAATCACAATTGTAGCCTCTATTGTAACAATATCCTTCTGACTCCTCACTGAAGCACAGCACTATGTTGGAATAACCACATTCCATCACTCCAGTTACTTAACCTTTGATATGTCCTGTAAATGCAATAGAATTAATGAAAATGCTATTCTCAAGATAGCTTCATTGTAACATGCAGAACTCAAAGAAGGGCTCCTTGTTGTAAATGTGATGAAAAATCCCTTGTCATAGGGCCAGGAGGAATGAGAGCATCGATAAAAGCCCCCTCCTCTCTGCCCCCTGCCACGGCAGAGTCTCACCCACCCTACTCCTGGCTACTTCAGCAATATGCATCAAGTAGTTTAATCAGAGAGGAAGGGGTCAAACATGGGAAAACATCTGTACCCAAGTGAACAGGAGAGAAGCAAGAAGGAGGGCAGAACACAGCATATGGTACCCAGTAAATGACCACAGCGGGGGAGTTTGCCAAACTCTGCCCGTGCCAGCCTCATGCCCACTTCAGCAGTCTTCCCACAAGACCAGAGAGCACTGCAGTTAAGGGTGCCCGCTGCAGTCTTGTCCTACAGCTGCAAACTGTAACTATCTGCCTACAGCAATAGAAGAACACCCACTGCAGCAGAATCCCTGTAAAAATCTAGTATGTTAGGCATTTGCTTCAACCAAATCTCAGGAGGCTCAGGCTGGTATGGCAGTCAATGAACTCCTTTCATCTCATAGGTAGGTAAAGACACAGTTCCCTAACACTTCAGGATGAAGCAGCAAGCAGATTGTTCTCATCTGTGCACCACCTGTACTGATGGAGCCAGAGGGAGAGCATAAAAAGCAGGTTCTCATAAGCTGGAATTGTAACTAATAGTAAAGCAACATTTAATGAAAGGTAGGAAAACTTACAGATCCAAGCTCAGAACACACCCCTACATAGATAGTAAAGGGGGAGAAAATCCCTAATGATACACTGCACACCATCAAAACCCATTACTCACTCTAGCTGAATGGGAAAGTGGAATTTTGCAAGCTTGTCACAGAGAGGGATATACTGTATAAGCTGTAAATCTAATTGTCACTTTGCTTTGGAAATATGATAAAAATGGCAAATAAATACTAAATAATTGATTGCAGACTTAAAGCTTCAATAATTGCAAAAACTGTTAAACTCCTTGTATTTACATTGATAAAAACACAGTATCTCTTTGTGCCATCCAAATACTGCTGCAGAAGTGGAGTATTTGAAAATGCACATGGAGCAGACAGACCAAGTTACTCATTATCAATACTATGGTCAGTCCTTCAGGTCTTGTTGTAGATCAAGTATGTACTGGGGCAGAAGCAGTACTGCATAAGGAGAGCTGCAGGCTCACCTCCTGAACTTCAAAGTCCAGCAAAAGGAACAGGGGATGACAAAAACTGCATGAGCAAAGTCTCAGATTTTTCTTACCTTCAGACATGGCTCTCTTTGAGGAGTCTTCTGCTCCACTGACTTTTCTTTCAGAGCATTACTGACTGAGTTGTAGGGTAACGGAAAGAAAAGCCACAATTTTTTTTCCACTGGCAGCATGTTTTCTTCCCTGTCCATCAAGAGACAAGGATGATTGACTTCTCTGCTGGTAAGGCTGGAGGACAGCCTGAGGAACAGAACTATTAGGATTAACTGGGTGTTCCATAATCAAGACTTTTATGGGCATTCCTCCCTAGCTTTGCAACATATGTGAAACCTTGAGGTTGCTAAGAACTGTGGTAGTTTTTAGCAGTTGCTAGCACTGAACCATGAGTCTCACATACGAGTTAGTTTATTTCTATAATGTTTACATATGGAGAGGGATCTCCAAATCCTGTTTGCTGCTGCTAAACTCTAGTCCACAGTTATCCCACTATTATACTTCAATAATTCATGTTGATTAAAATTTTTTTCTCCAAGTATTTGCAACATGCTTATTAGCAGTGCATCTGATATAGTGGTTTCCCATTCATGTTTCCACATCTATATCAGTCAGTGACCTCAAAAATTGCATGTCAAGGATCAACTGAAGCACGAACCCAGGCACAACTTCTGTATGCGATGAACTCCCTGATTTGGGACTGAAAAATATTCTGCTTTGTGAAAACAATGCCATCTGCCTAGCACTCCATTTTCTTATGAGCTGCAAAACTGCTCCTCTTGCAGTACTTCACCCTTTTTATCCTGTTTGTATGAATATTAGACAAAGACATGTAACAGCAGTTGGTACAGAGAGAAGTCAAATAGTTCCATCCTCAAATAGATTTTCTATAATTCAAATTCTAACCTGCTGCTTATTCCTGAAAGCTATGCCACTTCTTCACAAAATCAAGTTATTGCCCACAGAGCCACAAAAGTTACACTCCTTTACCACAACTGGCCCTGAATTTTTCAAATGCAATACTAATTGTGAGCTTAACAGTTGTCTGCAGGCTCCAGAGTACACATTGAAACAAATTAAAAAGGTTTTTTTAAAAGACCAAAGTAACTTTGCATAAGCCTGAATTTCCTTAGCAAGCCACTTAAGACTACTGTGACACTTAAGGCCATTTAGGACACTGGAAAACAGCAAAGACTGAAGCAATCATTCCACTTATTTTTATTTGTAAATAAAAAGTTACTTCTATCTGTTGAAAAACCTCATTAAACGTTTAAGGATGACACACACCCCTAGAGAAGTCCCACCCCAAACACTCAACATGTTTTGCTTTTCATTCAGCAGAAGAGTGAGATGCCAAAGTACACCTTAGAGCTGGACAGAAGGTACTGGTGCAGTCTGTGTACCCAGAGTGCCAGTAAACTCTATTTATTGACCTGGCTGATGAAGTCTGTACTCTTCACACTCATTTAGTCTTGTACTGAGCCACTGGACTTTGAATGTGTGAAGAATCATAAACAGATGATCTGCTACACACAGGTTCACAAAGGACAGGTTCCAAGGAAAGTCTTGATCCATTTCATGTCAAAGACACTTTTAGATCATACAACATTTCATATTTCTAGTTTCTGTTAAATCTCTTGTTTGTGTTGATATCAGAAAAGGGATAAACAAATGCAGCTACTTGTTTTTAGATCTATATACAGTGAGTTTTAAATTAATGTCTATGTTAGTAAAATCCGTTTCACATCCTTTCTTTACTTATTGCACATCTCAAATAGTCATCACATATATAAGAACAGCTTTACTGCTGAGTATGTGCTACATTTAGCTAAATTCACATAGTGCCGTGGGTTTTATCCTGACAATATTAACTCACTCAAATCAGTTTTGACTAGAGCATGTAATTCACTTCTTAACTCTAGAAAAACAGGTCAAATGAATGAAAGATTAAGATTATAAACTGGTGACAAAGTGTGTGTATTTTTATACTTTACATGGTATTCTCTGGATATATTTGTCCACACCCAATGACTTTTTTCACCAATTAAGAAAACTGCCAACTCAGAAAATGAATGTCAGACAGAGAGGTATAAGGAGAACCAGAGTCACTTAGGTTGGAAAAGACCTTAAAGATCATCAAGTCCAACTGTAATAATACACTGGTATTACAATATAAATGTTTGTGCTTGTTTTTTTAAATTAATCATTCCCGCTATGGACAAATAGAAAACGTTACTCCATCTCTGCTTTCTTCCTGTTTCTGAAAGGAACTGCACACCAAGGTGGGGGTGCTTTTACTCCTTGCCTATATATACAAAGGCTTTAGATCACAGGGAACACCCCTGTGGATCAACAAAGAGATTTTACTGATTAAATACATTTATCTGTTGCTCATGGCAAACATCAGAGCTAATTTTACTTGCTTCTAGAAATAGTAAGTGACACAAGATTTTACAAAGATGACATATCTAAACCAGGATTTTTGCACACATTAACAGAAGATGCAGCACTCAAGAATGAGATCCGTATTCAAATGTTGAGTGTGAAGACTGCAAAGATGTATCTACTTCAGTCATTCACCAGGGCACTGAGAAGATTCTTCTTTCAACGTTAACCATCATCGGTGAGCCACAGGCTTCCCAAATGTTTCTAACCCAACATTAGAATTGTCAGTAAAACTGCCCAAAGACACTTGAGATGTAAGCAACCTTAAGGTGATATTTAGTGTCCATGTGAGCAAATTGTTTCAGTGCCCTGTCTCAGTCTTACTTCAAAAAATGCCTCCATTGGTGTCTATGAAGTCCCATCCACAGGTGTGCAGTGGATTAAAAAAGGCAGTATCTGGCTTAGTCTATTTTTGTAGTGATTTACATCACAAATTCGGTGGGAGGTCATCTGGTTGACGCAGAGGGCAAAGAACAGAGCCAGGAGTATCTAAGTGGTGCTTTACAAGTCCATTGCCATGATTAAAATGAATAATCCAAGAGATAAGCCTCTCATTTGTCAAAGTACTCTAGTCCATACTGCATCCCTCTGCAGCAGAACATACTAAGCTTCTGTTTACATTACATGAATTGCTGGGGTAGGAATAAGAATATTTATGAGCTATTTTAGTATTTGGACTAACACCTCTGTCTCAGTGACCATGTCTTCTTCACCCATCTCTGACGCACAGCTGTGACAAATTCTGAACCTAGGTAGTACCAACATTTTTCAGCAGTATCATCTAGGAGAACCATATCATCTTTTGTAACATAGTTCCCTACTCAAAAAGGTTTGTCTAGTCCAAATTTAAATTTACTTTTATAGAAACTTATGTAATGGCAACACAATTTAATACCCCAAGCTTAGTTTTCTTTTCAAGGGTAGACACTGCTACTACACTAGGTTCTACAGTCATCTGCCAAAGCAATGAGGACTTTGCTACCCTGGACTATTTTGTTTCACACATTTGCAAAGCTGTCAGCTTTATCATTATCAAGAGGCTGCTGAGGAGCCCAGAAGTCAATCAGAAGCATATCACAATGAGTACATGCAGCAGTTTAAGCAGCGAGGTTTCCTGAGGTTGCTTCAGCACAGCAGCAATTATCTCTCACTGATGCCAGAAAAACTTATCCTTTAAACATAATCCCTAATTCATCTTGATAAACACACATAAACATTTTGTAAAAACACTCTCATAAGGCCTAGCTAATCATTTAAAGATCTTCCTTGGATTAACAGCCAAAACCCAAGGTTTTGCTAAATGAGAACATATTAGTACAAAAAACATCCATGAAAATCCTGAAGGATTTAATTTATAACCAAGCTTGCAGTTCGCTGCTTCCTACTTTCACAACAAAATTGAAAAAATGAAGACAGGAAGAGGAAATAATAATTCATCCATCAGCTTTGAAACCTTTCTAGGCCTTGGAAGAATCACCAAGACAGTATTTAGAGGAAGGTCCCACCCAGCACAAGAAAAGCTGGCCTCGCCAACCTCTCTAAAAACAGAACCAAAAAAAATTAAACAATCAGTTTCCATTTATAATTATAAGATAAACCAAGAAATAAAACATTTTCTTCATGTTTTCGTGGAGTTAATTGGATCTTCAAAATATCACAATATGAAATAATAAGCTAAAATGCACCTTGCCAAAATCATAACTCTGTAAGAGCTACATTACATATAAATTAATTGCATCTAGACCTATTCTGACCCACTAGTTTCCAGGGGGCAAGAAAAGAAATTACCAGTAAACTAACCCAAGGGAGGGTGCTTGTTCTGAACTATCATATTCTGTTAATTTAATGGTCACATTAGCCAGCACATTGGTTTACCATGCGGCTTTATAGTAGGAACTACATTCGACATCCAAAATTTCGTAGCTCCCAGGGAAAAAAGGAAAGCATGTTAGCTTCCTTTATTTGGAAGTGAAGGACTGTCATAACATGCTCTGCTTAACAGAGATGAAATAAAAATATTTACAGATTCAGCTATTACAAGGCTTGGATCATCAGAAAATAGCTATCATAAAACAAAGCATCTGGAGGAACAGTGAGCAAAAGGACACTTCAGTACATGAACTCTGTGGCAAGGCCAAACACAGCAACTCCAGTGAGGAGAAAATCAAGGCAGTTGGGATGGTAATTATAAGCCACTGCAAAATAAACTAACATGAGAAAGATAAGAAATGACACTTCTGAACAAACATCCTCTGAAAATTAGAGGCGGAATAATGTTCTATATGCCTTGTCCCATACCCCTCAGCTGCACAGCAACATCCTCAGCCTCTGCATCCTCCTTTGCTTACAACTGCAATTCCCTACCCGTGAGAGCCTGAGGCTGCTCCTCACACACCCCAAACTCTCCACCACAGCCCTCAGACTGAGCAGGGCTGATTATCCCACTGCAGGAGGGAGAGCACCAACAGAGCTCCCTAGACAGTCTCCCCACCCAAACAGGGAGCTGCAGGGACTCTTGCGAGAAGTTACAAACTCCACAGCATCCACCTCCCTGTCAGCACTGGCAGCAAGTTCAAAAGGATGGTCACAAACAGCATTAGCAACTGGACCTTGACAACAAAGTACTGCTTAGAATATTTTGCAATATGCATCTTGCTTTTCCTTACACAATCCAAGTAAGGTAATGAGAAACGAGAAAACAGTTCCTCCAGAAAATACGTGCCATAGATTACCTGAATAGCTGTAATGACCACTTCAAAAAAAAANAATTGCCTCCTCGGGTCTCAGCAAGGATAATTATTCTCTGAGCAGCTCACACAGCCGCCCTCGTCGCACACAGAGAGAATGCAAAAGTCAGGAGAGTTTGGCAAACTAGAAAAAAGAAAAAAAAAGAAAAAAAAAAAAAGAAAAAATCGGTTGCTTACCAGAAATTGCAGATAGGACCTGAGAATTTCATGGCCTTAAATAACATTCTGGTAGCAAAAATTAGTAATAGGAAGTTAGTTATGAATAACACATTTTCATAAGAAGTGCCACAGTTATGCCTCTGTCACTCAAATCAAAGTAACAGTTAAAACAGGGGGGTTTTTTATATGCTCTAAAGCTCATACTGCCACCATTTGCTTCTTTAAAGGAAAAAAGAACTGAGAACTCTTATTTGTATTTTTACTAGTTATATGTCATTACAAGAATAAACTTGGAGGGGCTTATCTGTGGTGTTGTAGCTGATATTTCTCCATCTTCAGAAAAAAAAGTTAGAGCTTTTATATGCAAAAACATTCAGAAGGACAAGCATCAGGACGAAATTAAACCAGACTCAACTGCAGAATTTTCAATTCTCAGTAATACCCACACTAAACTATACCTTCTAGACATGGCTACAGTAATGCACATTCTTCCCAGTGCTTTTCATATACTTTGCAATTACACCTTTTTATGAACTGATTTTTCAATGAGATCTTATTTAGATTTGACAACCCACTAAACTAAAGGTTTTTCCGTTAAGCAGACCCTCTCATAGATAAAAGAATCTTTGAAGAATAAACAGGTTACCCGTTCAGAATCTGTATATTCTGCCAATATATGTATATTTATGTCCAATACATAATGTGCAGTATCCAGAATAACAGCTATTTGGTGCCTAACACCAAGCATATTTCTCTTGGTGGTCTCTCTTGTGGGAGAAGGAGGTTTCACCACCCTGAAAGTCTAAAGAGTTTTGAGAAAGTAATCCACCTTTTCTATAGAAACACATATGCCAAAGTATTTTGCAAAAGCAGCAGCAGTAGATATTTCATAGAGAGCAGATTTCTGTTCGCATGGTTGTAACCTTATAAAGCAAGATCGATTTGAAAAATAAAGCAGAACTACACAGACTTTAAGTAAAATAATAACTGCTGACTTCTGGTAACAGTAGCCCCTAGTTTTGCTTGGCTACAGAAGTGATCATTCTGAAATCCCTTCCAGTTTGTATCCAAAGTAAACGTCTTAGGAAAGTTTATTTGCCCTCCTAAAAATTGCAGGTTGAGATTATTTTATCCCTTCTCAAACACATGATTAAAGTAACTCATTACACTGTTCCATTGCTGCAGCTCTTGCCATTGTTTCTATGAAACTGATTAGTATAACAGTACTTGCATCCTTCAGTTATTTTCCTCATCCATCGAATGGATAATTTCATTCTGAAAACATTTTCAATGTAGTATTTTTCTTTACAGTCAACAATTAAAATTTATAGGACCCATAGAATATAACACCATTTGGAGGCTTCTTACCAAAATAATAGAGATTTAACAGTGTTGGCAAATTCCAAAGGCAATGTAGGAAGAAAACCAAATTAGTCTTTGAGACAACTCTACAGAGCAGAGCAGGAAAGAATGAAATGTCAGACAGTTCTGATTCCCTGCACTGCAACAGGAGGTCTTGATTTCAGGAGCTGGCAATCAAGGTTTGGTTGTTTGACTGAAGGACTTCCAAATAGCCAAGAAATTTAGTTTATAGCAAGGCCTCTGTCAAGAGTTATTTATGACCTGCCTGAATTACCACAGTACCACACTGCCACAGAAGCTACAGGAGGGGAGAACAAGTCCAAAGGGAAAGTATCCAACCTGGTGAGAACACACAGACTCCAAGAGAGCAATCAAATACCAAGGTGAAATTGCTTCAAGCATTGAAAAATTTAGAAAAATGGTAGAGAACAATGAAGCCAAGAGAGTGTCATTATTGCACTGAAAATAAAAACTCTGAGGCAAAAGAGACTCCATCAGTCTGGAAAAATAAGAAGCCTAAATAGCTTCAGGACACATTCCAACAAAAGGTGAATGCTGAATACCAACTAGGATCAGCCTCCAAGAATCTTCAGCTTTTCATGTTGCTTGGGAGAGTAACGTACACAATCTCCATCCTTCCATGCAAAAAGGAAGAATCACTTCCAGAAAGATAAAACTACATAAATATACTAAGATTTAAAGCCAACTGCTGCAGGAAGAGTAACTAACAATTTGTCACACAAAGCAGTATGTCATATTTGAGACAGTCTACTTCAGTAAAAGCTATTCCAAAGTGATTTCCCCACCTGTACATCTGTGGTCAGCAGGGAGACTGGCTGTGCAGGCTGGGGCTGCAGCCAAACAGCCCAGCACATGAGACATTGTGTCCTCTTTAACCTCACTGACAGCAAACGTAAGAGACATATCTGACATCCTCAAAGCCGAATGAAGAAGAAAATAAATTAATTTCTGTTCTCATACAGTGGTTTAAAAGTCTCATCCTTCTACAGAGCAATCACAAAGACTCCTCTCATATTCAATAAAATAATCTCTTGGCTGTGCTTTCTCATTTGTTTCTCCCGCAGCCTCTTTTTAATCAGCATTGCAGCCATGCTGCTTCTGGGGAAGAAGCTTATTAAAAAAACAAACAACATTTTATTGTGCTGCATAGCATCCTTAGAGAGTGTCTGCCTTTCTTTCTCTTACCATCAATCTTAAACACACATGAAGCATGGAGTTTTCATCTCTGAAACTACAGTTAGACACATGAACTAAAGACTCACCACTATATTATCATGGCAACAAAAATAGTAATGCTTTCAACACTGCTATAGGGGTAAAAGAAATAAACACCGTAACTCCTACATGATCCAAAGTTAGTTTTCAAGCAAAAACTATCTTTTTCCATATTATGAAGTCTTGGGACACTGGAGGGGTACAGAAAGAGTAATCACAGCACCATACTTTTGTTAAATATAACAAAAGTTTTTAAAAGCATGGTAAAAAAACCCAGAACATACTGGGATTCAACAAGTCTGCTGACAACATGACATTGTCACTCTCAGTAGTTCAGTGTTGGCACCACAGTGCAATACTCCTGCAAGTCTTGGCAAACCCTACTGTTGTAAAGGTGCTGCAAGGTGATGTTGGGCAGAACCCCAAACACACTGAAAGAACTGCTTCAATACTTAGCTTTGAACTACTCAGGGACAGCACAGATACAAGACTGACTAGATAAATGCATCAAGTCAAAACATGTCTCAGAGTTGAGAGTTAGCAGGAAATCACGATGGCAGTAGACTCCTTTTTTTTTTTTTTCTGATAATGTGGACATCCATGTGTTGTTTTTACATCTTTAGTCAAATTGTCTTCCATTTCCCAAGAAATTCCCAGTATAGGCAAGGCCACAGACCAAGAACAAGGGGCAGATTCTGAGCTGACAGCAACAAGGTTATGGTGGAGAGCGCGTGGGGGAAAAAATAAAAATCTGAGCAAATAATTCACAGGTTGAACACCATCACTGTGGTTTTTCCAGCCATTTGGAAAACAGTGATCACATTCCAAATTGTTTCAAAGCAGCATACATTTAAATCCAACTTACAGGGCAAACACCATGACTATGTGGAAAATATATTGCAGATGTACAGTTTTTACCTTGACAATGTAATTAATGATCTTCACCATTAACTGATGACCATTTGCTTTGCAGTAAAATAAGATGTTCTATTTTTAAGTGGCAAGATAAGATTGGAAAAAAAAGAAACAGGAAAGATCAAAGGTATTTGGCCATAAAATGAGGTAAAGCAGCTATTTAAAAATGGCTAGCGGTCTCTGGCAAAGGCTAGAAATACTTAAGTCAAGGCCACATTAAGTCCCACTGCAAGCATTCTGCGCTGCTCCCCTGCTCTACACATCCAGCCTATTCTGCCAAGCTGCCAGACACATTCAGAGATGCCAAGCTCCTGTGTTCCTGACTTTGAACACGAGGCACTGGCTTCACAGGATGGACAAAGTATGGCTAGCCAGGATGAAGCTTTCACACAAACCACTCTTGCTACAGAAAAAAAAAATTACAGGAGAAATGTTATAAAAAAATTTTAACTGGATTCATGAGACATTTCCCCCCCTTCCCTGCCCCAGTCCAAGGGAAGGATTTTGTAGGTCCCTCACAACCTTTGTTGTCTATATGAATACATACTTCCAATACTACCCTATATCTCCCTGTATTTTGCCAGTAATAGATACTCCAACACCATCCTGTGTATCCCTGTGTTTTGGCTCCATGCACACAGTAATTAATACAAGGAACAATTTCTCCAGCAGATTATTTATACAGGATTACATGGGAAGGGTCCTGCCGCTAACCTTCTGCAAGCTCTGCTTTCTCTTTTGGCCAAATGGTCCTTCCCCTAAAAGCACACCTTTTCAGAACATACTTTAAACTGAGCAGGAACATGGAATTATTTCCTAAGCTGTTCTCTTCCAAGGCTCTGAATACTCCTAGGTGCAGTCACTTGGCAGTTAAACCTCTCTTCTCGCTTTTCACACCTCTCAGAACGAAGTACAGTGGTGTCCTCAGGGAAGAAGGCACTGAGACAGATTTGTAAAACCAAATACGAATCCATTATCATAATGACTCAATTAATTAAGCAGTTAGGCATGGCTGGAAGTGACCTGCTGGGAGAGACGGTGGTAAACTTCTCGTATAGTATATAAACCACCAAGAAACAAACCGTAGAGCAGTCAACAGCAAAGGAAGCATTAATCATTATTATCACTGGAAACACCATGAAGCTTATCTTAAAAGTTAAAGAACCACTTGAGAAAAGCAGCAATTCTCCCTAGTGCATTGCCTGGATTATTTTACTGCTATTGAGCACTAAATCATCACAGAAAAGAGAGAAGCCTGGCATTCTTTGGTTCTTAGTGGCTCATCTGACACCATTAGAAGCTTATTTAACAGCTGTTACTGTCCAGCCATCTCAGGTCTTTCCAGAAGGGTGCTAAATACCTCCCTGATGTCTTGAGTCTTGAATGCTCCTGAAGTTAGCTTCTCCAGCCTTTTTTAAAAGGGTTTTAAAATTATACTTGCAATGGAACAGCCACTACCCATACAGCCAAGTATGACAGGTACCCCAAACACCTTCCTGATGTAGTAAAATCTTTTATACAGCAACCAAAACACACATCATATATACAGTGGTAAAACAGTAAAAATAAAAAAGTTAAACTAAAAAAACCAAAACCAGCAAACAAAAAGAGCACCAAACCAAATTAAACAAACAAAACCCATTGTATTTTCCAAAACATGAAAGAGAGAGGAAATCTTCAAGTTTTGTACATCAGCAAAATCTGGTGTAGAGTTTAATGAGTAGCCAAGTCACCTGAGAAGCAACTGATGATATCAAGTTATACAAACACGCAGCATGTTTACATCTTTTCTACAACATTACTCTTTCATACAATTTAACTT
Organism: Pachycephala philippinensis; assembly: GCA_013397055.1. Lineage (NCBI taxonomy): Eukaryota > Metazoa > Chordata > Aves > Passeriformes > Pachycephala > Pachycephala philippinensis. The sequence goes on along the minus strand of VWZT01007877.1, from coordinate 387,993 downwards.
CATATATGCATTCATCCATTAATTACTTTATTGGAGCATAATCAACACAAAGGGGCAATGCAATGTTATACCCAAATGCTCCCCATGGATTCAGATATCGATCCCTAATTAGAAACACACAAAGTTCAAGATAAAATGCATTTTGGACAACCACTAAAAATACATGTAGGCATGACAACCAGCCACAAAAAAACCCCAACACAAAACAAACACAAACAACAAAAAAACCAAACCAACACACAAACTATTTTATTAATTCAACAGTATAGCTGACCTTTTACATACACAGCCAGGAAGATCAAAGAACAATTTCCCCTGCCCAAACTGCAAGTAACTGGTATTTTTCCACTGGGGGCTTCTAATTGGTCCTATTCTGAAAGATGGCATTCATTTCTAACTACCACTATCCATCACTCATAAAGATAACACTCACTTGGGATACCAAGGTTTTTACCAAAGGCTCCCAATTAGTCTTTTCTACCTAACTATCCTTCAGATCAAATCCTACTTTGGTGTAACAGGCCTGAAGAACACACAGAATCTCTGGCCTGCAACACCTCTGTGCAAGCAATTCTGTTGGCACAAGGAGTGCTCTGTATCTCCGTCTGCCACAGCAGCACAAGGGTCTGCACCTCTCTTCCTCCTACAGCAGCTTTCTGCAGGAACTACCAGCTCAGGCTGTAGGTCAGCACACCAATTTTGCAGCACACACGTCACTCTATGGATGCAATGTTTGCTCTTCTGCATCCTCTAGTTGTTCTCATTCTTATTTTCACCTTCATCTTACAAGAAATGGGCCCGTGGCCATTGTCCACACAGAAACTTGTTTTAATTAAGACCTAATGTAAATCACTACATAGGCACTCTAGTACCAGCTTTAGTTTAAGCTACCTCCTAATGACCATCAGTTCAAAACTTGAGACATGTCCATACAGATTTTTTTTTTAAAAAAAAAACCTTTCAGATAAACCATTCCAACTTGTATTTACAGTATGCCAAAAAGAGCAGGAGATGGAAAGAAATACTTCCAATATATGCAAGTTATTTAGCAGCATAAACCATACTTGACCTTCTTATTCATATACTTCTGCTGCAATACTGAATTAAAATGGCCTTTTCTTCCTTTTGAAAAGAAGTTGTATCTTGCAATAACTACCATGTTCAGTTCTTGGATTCATGCAAGGAAAAAACACTATCATTTCCCACTGCTAAAATTAGGCAATAATGCAAAATTTAGTGCATAAAAAGTCAATTTAATATGACAAGTGAATTTCTATTATCATGCAAAGTATATACATACACTTGTATATATAGATAAAGGGGAAGGTAATAAACTGAGCAAGTGGGAACTATGTTCTTTAGAACATACAGATATCCAGACACAAACACTTCAGTGTTTTCCTTGAGTAGTATTTGGAGAACTGTGCAATATGTGCTCCTGGCTGCAATATGCCACAACACAAGCTAGAGACATTCTGCAATCCTTGAGTAGGTGTACAGATAAGTAAACAAACTAAATGGCATTTCAAATGAAATATAAAGTTCTAGACTATACCCCACCAACGGTGCATTTCAGCAGGGTCATATCTTTTGCCTCACAACTGTTCAAACCAGACAGAAAATGCTGCAGCCTTCTTAGGTTAGAAAGCTGATCTTTCCTCTCCTGGTGAACAGAACACTGTGCCCACACTGCTCCTTTCAAATCCTCAAATTTCTAAAAACTGTGCCAAATGCACTTGTAGTAGGATATAGCTGTTTATTCAAGCTGAGGGCTGTATATCATTGGAGAAGTTAAAAGATGGTCTCAAGTAAGATACAGTTTCCTCTTTGCAGAGCAGCGCTGTATGGAAGCCAGGCACCAGCTTTAGGCCAACTTTCTTAAGTAAGCTAAGAAAAATGTGTGGTCCTCCATATCTGGAAGGCAAGGCAGAGCTATACAGGATACGAGTGTACTCTTAAGCTCCACGGTTTTTTACTTGTCAGGATGTAAATCTTAGTAACTTCAAAAGGAACAAAATTGCTCTCTTCCCCACACTTCACAGGCACTGCCACAAGCAGGTGCAAGGCGCCACTTCCCAATATCTCAGTCCTCTGCTCTGCATTGCCCTGCTTAACATGCACCTTGTTCCCCTCAGTGTCATCTGTTCTTGGTGAACGGGATCATCCATCCAGCACCAGCTCACATCTAAACATGATACCGGCCATTAGCCCTCAGAAAGGTGAGCTCCTTGGGCAAAGTCACAAGATTTTATCACAAGTGCTTGTATGTCAGCGTTTCACAGCTCATGGGACATCCTTACAGTCTTTACGCTGATCAATGCAAATGAGGATATTAACCTCATCTCATTAAAACAGCCCTTTTTCCTATCACTTAAGCTTTACCTGCTCCCCACACCCATGCCCCTCCCAGCAGAGCTACTGAGCCTAGGCAAAACACGATGCTCAACTCACTCACATTTCACTCTCCCAAGCCAAACAATTTACTTATCCTCCCCCATTTACTGCTGCAACCCAGCTTCTTCTGCAGAAAGATACTAGTCCTCAGACTGGTCTATATAATCTATGCTCAGCATGAGAATATAAAATAATTTAAGTAGTTATAATGGTTAAAATTAAAAAAAAAAAAAAAATCCAAGTCTTCAAAGGGAACACTCCTCCGTGGCAACCAAGGGTACCATGAGAATGTTCTTAAGTCCACAAACAGGCTCTAGCTTGATCTCAAGATCAAACTGAGATTTGAATCAGTCCATTGAAATTAGTCACTTCTAAGCACTAGCTCTGTCTATCAGTGTATCTCACTACTATGTATGAGGGTACCTCCCTCTCATCCATGAGGATGTAGCAAAAAGAAGTACTGAATATGAACAGAACTGTAAATCTGCATTCAGCACACAGATGCCGCAGCAGTGCTGCCAAGCAAACAATAAACAAATGTACTTGCTGTGAGTTAAGTCATCTCTATTTTTTCTCAGTTCTAATAACAACTCAGTCTTTTTTGTGCTTCTAATAAGAACAACTTATCTAGAAACAATTCCCCAAAATTCATTCTTCAGCAGTATTAGAGCTGATATTTAAAGTCATACAGTTTTGCCAAACAAACCTAGCTCAAAGTAGAATCAGCATAACAAAATTAACAACATTTTAAGAGTCTGAAAAAGAAAAATTTGATGTAAAATAACAGGGTTTAGTGATTGGGTATTTGTGTTCAACCCCATCCCACCTCCATTGATGGCAATGGGAAAATTGCCACTAATTTCAGACTGCAGAAACTATGTTTATACTGAAAATCTGCACTGCTTTAGGGAGCAACTGCCACTGTGAATCATAACACTGAGCAAGCAATTCACAAGCTACATGAATACCATGACTTGCATTTCCTAATCATACACAAGTACAACCGATTTTACATAACACTCGAAGACAAGCCTTCCTTCAGGATACACCCATGTGTATGTCCCAGAACAAACCTGTCTTTACCCCCGTGCCAAGGCTTGGGTGTCACCCACAGAGCGAGGCCGGCTCCAGCAGAGCTCATGCACGGCATTCCCAATGAAGGCTCTGCAGCTTCCAAGCACTCTGGGGGACTGGGCTCCACCTACCACTGAACATAAAATGTTTGCAGAAAGTCTTTTTTTCTTATGTTTAATGAATTCCAACATCTATTTTTTAGCCAGTGCTCAGAGAATTTTTTATTACAGTATTTATATGAGGTAGCCTGGAGGTGTGTCATACTCCAATGCAATACAGTTCTTTTATTAAACTATTACATTTGCTAAATTAATGTAATAACCTCCTACATAATCTCATTTAGAAAAAGAGAAGGGATCTTGCGGTAATCCATTCACAGTGCTCTCTCCTGATAGCTCTAGCTGAAAGAGTTCAGCAGTCCCTTTAGGTGAGCAAATGCAACTTCTAACCAGATATTCAGAGAAGTTGTTATAAAATTAAATTAAAAGAACAACAACAACAAATCACATGTGTCTTCAAAGCAAAACTACAGCTTATTAAAAAATTAAGTGCCAGAACCCAGAATTCATCTATATTCACGATAAGTATTGCCCATCAGAGAAAACTTCATGTTACATAAAAATTATGCTTTTCATTCTTCTATGCAAATAGGTTGAAATCCACCAAGAATATCTATTTTCTCAGAAAATTATCCCAACAACAAAAACAAAACTAAAACATCACTGTGATATTACTGTACAATGGTAAACTTGCCTAAATGCTACAGGGGTGTGAAAAGCTTACTAGGTGATGCCCAAACAGGCAGCAATCTTCACTTAAGAAGAGAGGGATGCAAGGAATTACCACAAAGTTGACAAGAGCAGGACCAAGGCAGCCCTCAATCATCCTCCCCTTGTTCTCTCAACCAGAGCTGCCATAAATGTTTGTGGCAAAAAAACCCCTCTGGCCTCCTAGCAGTCACCTTGTGCCCTTTTGCAGGTTCCCCACTCCGTCCCAAAACTTGACATCGTTCCACTGCCAGTCCCCTTAACACCTAAACAGCTCTAGCAGAGTACATGCCCAAAAGACCACAAAACCAGAGCAGTTCAGCTCAGGCAACAAACTGTTATTCTTCTGTCCTGTGTGACTTTCCCTGCAGGGGAGCTCAGCGCCGGCTCTGCAAATGGGATCCCCATGGCTGCGCTCAAAGTTCTTCCTCAAGTCCTGCTCCTTCACCTCACCCCTGCCCTGCTTGTGCACTCTTGGCTGACTCCTGACTCCAGTGCCCAACCTCTCAGCCAGGCTCCCCGGTTTTATTTCAGCCTTGCCTGCTCCCTGTGACAGCCTCTGCTCTCAGCAGCACTCTGATTACATATAATCCAATTTTCTGAATTTCACTTGAGCTTCTAGACATGCTCTCACCCTGCTCCATCCTGTGGCTTTCCTGGTGTACTCAAGCACTAGCATCTGATTCCTGATCAAGGAGTTTTACCTCCTATTGCTATTTACTTCCTGCCTTTTTCTTGCAAGCATGGTGTAGCTGACATTCTCATGCAGTCTCCAAAGCACACCTAAAATGCATGAACTGCAGTAGGATCCAATATAACAGAATTCCTAAAATTCATGGAATCTTCTTCAGCAATACTCCTGGCAGAAGTTTGTCTGGCTGCTTGTTCTGGTTTTGGTTTGGTTTTTAAGCAGACACATTTTCTAGGAGATGCATCAACACAAAATAGAGAAAGGTCCACCAGTATACATAAAAGTGAGATGGATATTGACACATTTCCATGAGCAGCAGACATCTCACACCACAAGTGCACCCTGCATTTTACTTAAGGAACTCCTTTTTTTGTTATATCTTCCCCCCAAGCTATCTGAAAGAGTGAAATAGCAAAAAAATTTTTCATAGCCTACAATCAAAACAAATTAACCATCCACCAAACCCATCTAATGAATTAAAAACATGCTGTGTCCACCTATAGTACAATACAGGTAATAGGTCCAAATTATGCTGGGAGAATCACCATTCAACATTAGCTTAACAGACTTTGAGTGCATAAAATAATAAATGCTGAGCACTGCACTTTACCTGATTCTAGGCTTATTGGAAAGGTATGCAATTCAGTGGCCAGCTTCATACTGAATAGATACCAAACTGAGATTCTTATTGCCATTCAGAAGTTGTATCCAAGCTACCAAAACAAGCATCCAGTGGACAATAATGATTTTAGAGTCCTAATTACTCACCACTCTGTTTCTTCTATAGCCATTTACACCCACACAAATCAATATGCGACAACTTTTAAGTATTCAAACACACTTCCACTTTGAACAAATCTCTGAACAAGGAACTGGGCAGCAAACACATGCTCCTTTTACCCCTTCAAGAAGGACCAAAGCAGCATAACACAAGTCAACCAGAAGGTCAACCAGGATCCAGCAGGATGGAGAGCCTCTGAGGAAAATTCAATATGACTCTAATGAATGGTTTCTGTAGCTGTTTCAGCTGGGATTATCTAAGAGACGGTGTGTCAGTACTCCCCTGAGCAGGCATTCTCCTCCTTCAGGAGGAGAAGCAAATCTTCACAGTAGGCATTTACAGCTAGAATACATTTTTTTAGATCCCCTCAGTACAGTAATAAAGTAGTAATACTTTGGTGTCAGCTACCTTTTAGACTGTGATACACCTTTAAATAGGCATGCCACAATAATATCACCTGATACATGCTGCCTCAAATAATAAACCCAAGGCTAATTTTGCTGATGTAAGTGGCTCTGGAACAGGAGTAATATTTTACCTCAGTTTGATTCCAGGTAATTTCAGTTAGGGCCTGTACACAGTCTTAATGGTCAGAGACTTCCAACTTAATAAACACACACTAAACAATGAACCATAACTAAATGAAGATATTACAATAATCTCAGCAATTCAAACACAATTCAGGAAGGGGGTTAATAATCACTGCAAACTTCTGACATAAGACTCTCCCAGAAAACAGGATTCTACATAAGTAGGCTTCAAACTCCAAAATATTTATGATACAGACAGATTTAAGACCAAGGTTTTGATTGTAAACACATTTCCAAACCTATACATACAAAGATCTTTATGAGTCTTCAGAACTTGTTAGTATTTAGTAAAGGCATTTAGCCATTCGTAGCACCTATTTTTTTAATCAAGTCTGAGTCGTTTCTAAACTCTCATGCATGTTAAAACCTCCAAGTCACATTAGCTAAAAATAAGAAACCTAGAATACATGTGTAATTAAAAGTAATATTAATCATCCTTCCTCATTTCTTAGAAAAATCACCCAGTATTACCAGAAATTACACCTACCAACCAAATATGTTGATTAAGTTTACGAGAACAATCAGCTAAATGTTTCACCACAGCAGATGTATTATTGGTTCTACAGTAACTGCCTGCATTTTCACATCTACTGTAGGGAAGAACGGAAAAATATATATATACCACTACCTCAATTAAAACATTTTTGTTACAGATGGCGTTGATCTCAGTGGAACTACAAAATGAATAAAATATTAGCATGAGAAACAGGATTTGCATCTCCGCACAGATATGAACACTCAGTTTTATTAACAGCTGTTTAACATACTTGGAAACCAGTAGAAAGCTTTCCTCCTCTGCCACCACTCTGTCCACCAGCACCATTACTTCATCAGAACATTATTTTTAATCATTAATTATATACTTCCGCACAGAAGTCTTTATGTACATAACTTAAACACAAATCAACCACTATCACCAACTTCATCTCTTATTCCCAACCTTAACAGCTCCTACCTCTTACCTAGAAAACCTATCAAACAACTTCCTGAAAAGACCTGCCGGAACTCGTGTTTGCAGACCACTGGACTTGCTGTTATCCTACAGAAAGGCCACCTTTCAGTAATTTCAGTGCAAGACGCTCAAATCACCTTGACTATTGTGAACTGGTATGGAAGGACACCCCAAACACAATGCTTGTGTACCCGCATGTTTACTGAGATCACTGGTCATGTGTTACATTACGTGCCAAGTAGAACCCAATGACAAGAAATACTGACTACCAACTCGGGAGTAGTTAGCAGACAAGTTTACTATGAACTTCAAAGGAAGCAGTTTGGCCTGGATGTAGGTTGCTTGGGTTTGTTTAAAATTCTTCAAGTAGTAAAGTTTAGGTAAGTCAGTCTAAAGGCACCCATTGATTTTTAAGTGACTTTTAGCCAGGCCCCATGTTCTCCTTGAAAAGAAGACAACTTCAGAAACTTGAGGGCAGAGATGCCCGGAAATTAGAATTGTTGTAGTTTGAGGCAAATGTAACCATCAGAAAGTCTAAATTAAACACGAAAAATTCCAGGAAACTGAATGGAAAGGAAACTCCAACTATTATTGACAGATCAACTTGAGCACAAGGTACATAGTATGTGCCCAATAGCAAGAGTGACTCCAGGGCTGCACAGAAAAAAAAAGCTAAGAAACTTTTCTGGCAAAACGTAGATCCCTGAAAATCATACAAAGCCAGATGAGCCTTTAGGACAGCTTCACAAGACCCATATGCCCAAATCCTGCACCTGAATCATTTTACAGATAGTGGTTTCCATTGCTATGGATAATTATTATTGATTCCTTGACACAAAAAATTCCACAAGACCTAAATCTTTCTCACTACAGTGTTACCAACATAGGCACAGCCATACTGGATCTACCAATGCTGCTTTAAGAACAAAGAGGAAATAGATGGAGGTTAAACCCCAGTCTGAAATGCCTATTGCCCGCCATGAGAATGTATTGTAGTGATAAATGCAACAGTTCAAAAAAAAGCTGTCCATCCTCACTGATACTAGCTACTGGATATAACTCATTTGACAAAAGCAGGTCTACAACCAGTATTTGTTCTGTCCAAACCTGTTTTGAATAGATGCTTAATAAAAAGTGGTGTATGGAATACAGGCGCAGTGTTATGAAAATATAAACAGCTATGCCACAGCAATCCAAAAAATATCTCCAAACTGCTACTCTTCTGTAAAGTTAGCAAACATTAATTCTAAATAACTAAATTAACAAAGAATTTTCTTTTCATTTCAAAGAACGTTTTACACTAGCAATAATGGAAACCAGTTTCCTGGGTCGCTTAACAGTTCATGTAAGTTTTTTTTAACAGATACTGGGTTAGACAAAGGCCGACCTAAGCTGGTATCCCAGCTACGAGTACATGCCTGGGGAGACATAAGAAGCAAGGAAGTACAAAGTGGGCAATTCTTTGCTGTGGCTTCCCAGAGCTCAAGCACTTGTAGTTTAGGAACTTTCTAAGCCAGATGCTTTTGGTGCATTGTGATGCTCTCTTCATCAATTTGTCACTTCAAACCTGCTCAAACCCATTTACATGTCTGACTGCACAGATTTCTGGGACTGTAAAGTGCATGATTTACTCACATGCTGCATCAGGAAATACTGTCATTTATTTTCACCCTGCTGCTAAAGAATTATCACTGGTTTTTTTCCCTGACTTCACAGTCTGTGAAAGAGAGTGGATATCAGTTCCTTGTTTCTCTCTCCGCAATGTTTGGGAATTTACATACATAAAAATATCACCCACCAGTTACCTTTTTCCAGATCCATCTGGTAAATTTCTCATTTTGTGGCAGTCTTTGTGGGGCTAGACATGTCATTCTTGCCCTTCTAAAGATCTCTTTAGGCTCTACCGCATTATTTAATGCAATCTCAACTTAAATATTCTCTTTTTTTTCCTCTGGTACATATATGTCAAAGAACACAATCATGATAAAATCACCATTGGACTATCAAATACTCGAACAGCTTTAATGAATCTTACATAGTCATAGTTTTAGATTAATAAGCAGCAAGTGCCTAAATGCAAGCTGACACAACGAAAAGCTATGTAAAAGCTACTGGAGAATCATTACAATCCTGAAAAACTCTGACTTCTGAAAACAAAGTCTTAAATAGTTACTTTGCATAGACAGATGCGGCATGTATTTAAAACACTTAAAGTCCGTCACCACACATCAGAACACAAACTGGAAGAAATTAAGCCTCATTGCTTGTACTGCAAGTTTGTTTTTTTAAAGCCAAGAATGTCACAAGCATAAATACAAGTCTTGAAATAAGACAGCTGGCTATCTTGATACACTTCCACCGATTAATTCAACTGCAAAACCCTAAAACTTGCAGTTCTTACGCTAATGTATAGTATGAGCAAGGACAACTCAACTGGCTTTTAAAGGAAAAAAAAATCTCCGCATGAAACAGGCAAATAGCCTTTGGAAGAACTTCAGTGAAAGGTCTCATAGCTCCACTGTGACTGAAGTTAAAGTCTCTCGAGTTAAAGAGTCTGCAGCTGCTACTTCAGGTTCATTTCATGGGCACAGTCTCCTGCGTTATCTGCTACGGTATCTTAAAACAAAGATCCAGGAAGAAAACAAACACATGATCCCAAAAGTTTGTCTTGCACGCAAACAAAGCGGAGAGAGAAGCCTGATAAGAATTGACAAGAGAAATATTTTGGTAGAAAGTTACCAAGTATTTCAGTAGCATTACATAACAAATTGCACAGCCTTCCTACTCATTTATTAAAGTGCTCATACATGGCAACGTCAGAAGGAACATGCCAGAAGGAAAACAACATCAGCCATCTCTGTTTAGAATCCCCCATACAGGAAGGCTTGCAAAGCATTACACGTGAAGAAAGCAGAAATCCAGTTCTCCAAGCATTGTCTTCTGCTCTCTTAAAAGTGAGCCTTAAAAAGAGAGCCTTCCTCTCTTAAAAAGCCTGAAAGTGGTTGCAATTGTTATTTTATTTGAAGAGAACTGGCCCTGGACTATTCACAAGCCAAAAAAGGAAATGCTTGGCAAATAATTTAGTCAATGCATAGTCCATCTCTAGGCTTCCTAGAAAACAGGTCAATTTCTATGATCTCTTGCTATTTCTCTAGTTTTGTCTCCAAGCATTCTTGTCTGATTTCAGGTTCCTCGTGGCAAACTCCCTTTCTTGTTCCATTTCTGTAGTAAGATCGTTTACCTCTTCCTTGCATTAGAAAAAAAAACCAACACCCAAACCAAAACACATAACCTAAAAAAACAACTAAAGCACATGTATTAGGGAAATGACCTAATGCACAAGAACAGCTCCAACTATTTCTCATGAATCTTATTTTAAATTTACCTCAATCTACAAAGCTGTGAACATCAGCAATGCAAAATGGGAACAAAAATATTCTGGCTACACTTTGTTCTTTTTATATAAATGAGTTCTCTTGTTTCTGAAGCCAAATACAGAACACATCAACGCACTGAAGATTATTTAGAAGGGGTCATATTTTACTTGCATTATATGCCAAGTGGAATTTGCTGCAGGGAAGGTTTTTAAAGAAAGTCCCTGTTCAGTCTTTGTACTTCACAGTTATACTGTGGGTGCCAGAACACTCCAAGGTAAGCAAGTCTGGCCTCCTGGAATTGAACTCTCAGATGCTAACCTTGAGACTTGCAGAGTTCCAGAAGACAGCTGGGGAAAAAATGCTGTTAAAAGTGTACTTTGACCATCTAAATCTACAGAATTTTAACTTTTTGCTTAGTTGAGCAAGACCACTCATGTTTAAAGTACACCTTTAAATAGTTGAGAGACAAATGGCGAAACAGAGCCACTTTGCAGTTCAACTCCTGCAAAGTAAGAGCTTATCCTTACTGTGCAACTTCCTTTGCTTTCTTAAGTCACATTTTTCAGCAGATAAGATCAGCTTAAAGAAAGCAACAGAATACTATTTTGACTACAGATTTATATGAACATATGGACTTTTTAGAGTAAAATAAATATAATAAATCATTACAAAATTCATTTCCCTGTAAAATATACAATGCTTGAGCAGAAATCTTGCATGTTGAAGTCCTGAAAAAAGAAAAAACGTAAAATAAGTTGGGGGGTTTATCTTAAGTCCAACTAAAATTTGCATTTAACACCTAATGAATATGTCCTAGGACATTAGAAATTCCTGAAAAGGCAGACAAATAAATTATTTAATTCCTATCCAAAGTTAATAACATTTCCTAGTATAATGCCAAAGGAAAACTGGGATTCAAAACACTTCTACATACCACTGAGACAACCCTGTGGGAAAAGAAATGCAATGCTCTGCACAGGGTCCCAACACTGTGTGTTAAGAGATGCACAGCCTGTGAATTCTCAAGTATCAGACACAGACATGTTATCTAATTTAATCCATCTATTTAACAATTAAATTTAAGATTAACGATGGTACTTTTTATTCCACTTCTATCATAAGACCATCCCAAACCTTACAGGACCTGAAATAACCTTCTAGTTTCCAGACTGGATCTACGCATAGGAATCCTTCACTTTGACCAAGAAATCAAATTTCCCCTCATACAGTCTTCAACCCAGCGACCTCATCAGCCCATCCTAGCTATCCTTCTATGCACCTGCTCCACTCTGAATGCACCATTCCCAAGCACAGGAAACTGACCTTACCCAGTATTTCAGACGAGGCCTTACCAGTTTCTTGTATAAGAACATTAATACTTTCTTAACTCTGTCAGGAGTCTTTCTCCTAATAAACACCATCCTAGGATATAGCTCAAGAAACTTCCTCCAGTTAGAAAAGTGATCATTATCACTCTAAGTAGATGTGAGAAATTATCAATATCAAGCTATCAACCTGTAGTGAAAATGCTACTCAGTCATTAACAATTATATACCATTTATGACACTAAAATCTATCTACCACACAGAACTGGTATAGTCTGTAAAAATAATGATACATTTTTAACTGAAATCCAAGACTGTGTATTTTCAATTTTTGACATCTTCACACAATTCTAAGAGAAAATATCATATCCATACCAGTACAGTTATAGAACTTTGGTCCTGATTTAGTAAAGCGTTTATACATTTATGCAACTTCAGACTGGAAGCATTCCCATCACATTCGGTGAATGTCTTTAGAAAACTAAAACCACTCTTCAACGCTCTGCTGGACTTAATGGGTTAATATTTCAAGGTGAAACTTGCAAAGGACCTTCGAGGCTCTTTTGCATTTAACTACTTCGGTCTCCTCTGAACGTTTAAAGCTTTAGAATGCAAAAAACAAGTATTTCGCTTATCTATTCTTCCTTTGAATAGACACACGAAGCTGCAAGAGCTAAGCATGCGTCCTGCGCTTCTTGCATTGAGGTAGAGCTCTACCCAGCGCGTTCACACATTTACAGATGAGAAGTCTCATTTTCCGCTGTTCTTCCGATGCCTTCCAAGTGTAAATCACTACAAGAGGATCACGTGTGACCATATGCTAAATTAAGTTTTCCTAGGAGATTTCATTCATCGGTTCCCCAGAAACTGGCGATTAAGCCTACATACTTGCAAGGAGATGCCATTTAATTCAAAACCACACAGTTTATTCTAAAAAAATTAAACCGGGAAAAAAAAAAAAAAAAGAATTAACATAATCACAAAGCCATTTTCCTTACCAGATAATAACAAAGGCGGAGGCTTTAAGATCACGCCAGACCAGTTAATTTCACATTATAGGTGCTAAACACCCGGTGCTGCTCCGCAACAACCTGTACTACACTCCGTCTCCAAACACACCTTCTGTTAATTTGTGACACTGCATATTTTGCTGCTCAAGAACGAAGAAAGCCAGCGCTGTGGAAGCTATTTATTCTGCCTTCCAGGTTCTTCATAAATATTAAATAAGAACAGATACGAGCTGCTACACAAGAACTTTACAACTCGGCGGGAAGCTGCCCCAAGGGTCACGCACGAGCGCGGGGGGGACCCCGACCCTTCTCAGTGGCGACGGGCGCAGCACCCCAGCACAGACCCCGGAGAGCCGCTCGGTCCGGGCACGCACCTTGCCCCGGGGGCTCCGGGGAGGCAGCGCCGCGGCCCCGCCGTCCTCGCTCGCTGGAGGCAGGGCAGCAGCGCGGAGCGGCCGCTTCACCTGCGCGGAGGGGGCGCGCAGCCCGTCCCCCGAGGGCTCCCGCCACTCCTCTGCCCACCCCGGCGCCCCACCGCGGGCGGGGGCGCACCGGAGGGCGGCTTCAGCCCGGGTAACCCGGCGGCGGGACCCGCGGAAACTTCCCGGCGGGGCGGCACACCCTTACCTTGATGATGCTGCTCCTCCGCGGGGTGGCCTTGGCCGCCTCCAGCAAGCAGGCGTCGGGGTCGAGCGCTGCCGGTGGCCCCAGGCTGCCGCCGGGGAAGCGCTCCGCGGTACCCACGGCCGAAACACCGCTGCGGCGCTCCCGCCTCCTGCCCCCGGCTGCCGCCGGAGCGTCCAGCGATGCCGGCTCGGGCTCCTCTTCGGCATGATAAACGACGTCGGGAGGAGCACGCCCCGCCGCCGGTTGCTCTCTGCCGCCGGCAGCCTCTGCCATCGCCCCGCCGAGCGGTGTCAACTTCTCCGGGGCGCTGAGAGGGCGGGGGAGTCACACGGACGGAGAAACGGAGGGCGTCCCGCGGCGCTCCTCTCACGGCACGGTGGCGGCAGCGCCAACTTTCCCCGGAGGAGCCATGTCCGCCCCCGCGGCGGAAGGTGCCCGCGCGGGACTCCGCGGTGCCGGAGGAGCGGGGCGGGGGACGCGGGGAGCGCGCAGGAAGTGCGGCCACAGCCCCGCACTGTTGTGACAGGAGCAGGGCTTCTGTTGACGGGCGGCGCTGACGGACGGCGCGTTTGACCAATCAGCGCCGCGGCCGCCCCCCAGCGGCGCGGCAGCGACCAATGGCGTTGGGGAGGGGCGTGCCCGCGGGACTCCTGGACGGGCGGCCGGGGCGGTGCAGCAGGGAGGTCTTGTCACACCTGGTGGCCCCCGCCACGACCTTGGCGAAGAGGGCCTGTGGAGGACCGTGCTGCCCGTCGACAGCGCTCGTGTACCGGGGTGGCCGCGGGAACGCTTCCCCGCGCGTGTTTTAGGCAGGTTTGGGCTGCCTCCGTGCCAGAATAAAAGCAGCGTGTGGAAGAGGTGACTTAGGTTAAACACCCTGCAGCACGCGTAGCCCTCAAGTGGAGGCGCTGTGGTAGGAACAGGGAGTCTGCCAGCACCGGTCGTGGGGGCTGCGGGTGTAGGGAACCTTAAGGCTGCTGACGGCGGGCCAGCAGAGTGGGTGCGAGGCGTAAGGGAGAACTCGCAAAAGACGGCGAAGACTCACGTTGGGATTCCTCCGCCTCTTAAAAACGAGCCAAAAGCGAAGGAGGTTGTGTGGGGCTGCGGCTTCACGGCCCGTCCCCCGCCGCTCGCTCCGCTCTCGGCCGCCGGCCCGGGGCGGTCCCGCTCCCGCTCTGCCCCTCACAGCCCGGGCCCGGCGGGCGCTGGCAGGGCCGACACCGCCCCCTGGTGGCGCGCTGGGCCCCGCTCCGTGCCCGTGCGGGGCTGCAGCGGCAGGCGGGGAAGAGGAGCCTCCGGGAAGGGCCGGAGCCGTGGTCCGCCTTTGGAAGAGTTCGTGCGAACGTGGTGCTGTCCCTTGCAATTCTTCAGGGGGCATTTAGTTATAATGAGATTATCCACGTGGAGACCTCAGGAAAGGCGGGGTGGAGGGCAGCGAGGGTGAAAGCACAGGTGAGGAAGAGATTATACAGCGAGATGGAAAATAGGACGGGTCGGGCTGGGCAAGCTGGCAGTCACTGGGGATGTAAGACTATTCAAAATTACAGTTACCAGCTTTAAAGGCAGTAAGACTCTGTAAGAATATTAATTTCTCCTGGTTTCTAAAGTAATTCCCTAACGAATGTGTTTGGCACCTGTTGGCGGTCACTGATTAAGGAAGAAAATAAGAGAGAACCTCCTTACCTTAACCAGTCATTAGCTACTAGCAAATGCCTGGCTACAGGGCATAATTGCCACTTAAAGAATGTGAAATTTATACATGTATATACATACACAATATATAAGTTTAGAATTCCATGTTAAAAAACGTCCAGAACTTCTGTCAAGGGTATTGAGGCATTTACCACATTCAACACAAAGAAATGGTAATTGAGGGACAGACCTAAATACCACTGAACTTTTTTCATTAGCTTCTTTCTAAATTTTATGTAAAAAATGTCAAAATACATGTATACTACAGTTATTTTGCTTTGTTTCGGAGAAAAATGTCACAAAATAAGTAACGTTAGAAGAAGATAGAAAATATTCACCTTGAAGAAACACCTATATTAAGCAATACTGGAGAGAAGAGACTGGTGAAGGAATGGAGGACTTAACCCCAGCCTGGATTGTACAAGAGAGAGAACATCATACCAAGCCACTGCAACAAAGAGGGGGGAAAAAACCCAAACCAACTAATAAAAGCTTATTACATATCCACATACTGTCACACAGACTGACCTAAGAAGACTAATTTAAAGACAATAGAGAAGATAATTACCATGCAGTATTTTCATAGAGGGAATTATTGTTTCATGTAGAAATAGATTGCAGATCTTTCCTGTATTTTGTGAAATCATATGAAGTTTAATCATTGGTTTAATTATTTGGGAACAGCACAGTGCTGTCATAGCTGAAATCTGCATCTACCAGAAACTCTGCAGCATGTTGCACAGACAGATGAATGTAACATATTAAAGAACTTTATCCTTTCTAGGATGTGTTTTACACATTTAATATTAGAGAGAGACTTACTGTCAAATGCATTGTCTTCTGATATCAAAGGTTTAAAACCATTTAATTCTCACCTTATACTACAACGTTTGACACCTGAAGTCTTTAACTGGAAAAGGTCTACAGAGAATCTACAGATTTTAAGTTTCACAAACATCAAACCTCCAGGGAACACTGAACAAATTGTATTTTTGATCTGTTTGTCTGCAAGATGCAGAGGTTTTAGCATTATGCATGGTACAGCTAAGTGAGGGTTTAGTTAAATTCTTTTCTAGAAGAGAATAAAAGGTTGGCTATTTTTCTGACTGCATCTCTAGATGCTTCTGAGGCATCTGCATCTATCTACTTCTGTTTGTGGAGAACCATGAATTATGAAGGAAAAGAGCAATTGGTTTTGATACTTCTTCATGTCTAATAAAAAAGGTGATAAAAGGAAGCTTTACAGTAAAAGCGCTTGCATGGAAAGTTTTGAAAAATTAAGATTGGCTGGTGATAAGTGTATATAACAGGTTTCTGTGATCAGTTTCAAGAAGGTCTGATGCAGTCCACTGTACAAAGACACTGCTGTGTTGTCTACACCTACTTCAGATAGGAACGGGTTTTCGAGAACAGTCAAGGAGTTCACTCAAACTAAGAAAGGTAAGATAGATAAAAACATCTTTGTGTTTGTCTGAACACAAGTCAGCAAGTGCCTGCAATATCTATTTTAATGCGGATTTTTTTTTACAGTCATCTTACTCCATCTCCATCCTTAAAGCACACAATTGTTCCTCAGTGGGCGTAGTTTGTATCATAAAGCGGCTGAAAATGCAGTTGTCTTGGAGCTGTGCTGAAGTATAGCTTACATAAGCCAGTACTTGCACCTAGACATTGCATTTTGGGAAGCTCTTAAAATTAAGTGTTCTCCTGGGAGCCAAAAGTGGTTCTTCTGTACCAATTGAACAGGGCTGCTGAAGTGTGAAAACTGACATATTTTCCTGTGTGATGAGCATCTAATTTGCAAGGCAGGGAAAGCAATAGGGAAAAAGTTGTAATTTCTTCAAGTATGCATTCACACTGATAGCAAATCATAACTAATTTTAGCATTGATGAGACTTATGCAAAGCTATTGATGAGAAAATGTTTTGCTAGGTAATTCTTAAAGAAGTGATTTTTAAAAGTCTTAGTGCTTGTTGTGTCTGTGCTGTTGCATTATGAATGTGATATTATAAAACAATAAAAAAAGAATGATATAATTTATTTATACAAATATGTACTTGCTGCTAAGCTTCACTCACATTTTGGCAAAGCAACCCCAAGTCATATTTTGCCTTTAAAACTATAATTAAGCTTTTAGGCTGGGAAAAAAATGCAAGCTCAAATCACTGTAAAGCAAATGTAGTTAAATCTTGATTTTAAAACATACTGCGTATGTTTTCAATTTTTATTTTTAAAATACATTTACACACACACATTGATTCAATGCCTCCTTTTTTTTTTTTGTTAATTCTTGTTTTGTCTTGCCTCCTATGTCTTTGAAAAAGCCTTCCTATGCTTACATATCATATTGTATTTTCTAGGTAGTATGAATGTTGTGTCTTCTCTAACTTAGCAAGACAGACTTTTGTGATATGCCTCTATCTTAATGATGTTCTTGTTCCAGCTGAAGTCACTGATTAATTCTTTTCACTGTCTGATGGTACTTTCAGGCGAATCCAGTGTTTTTAATAATTAAAATGCTGTGGTTATAGAAGATTCCTGCAAATTCTTAGCTCTGAGGAATAATTCTTTATTTTAGGAGTATTGCTTTCCCTAAACAGATATGCCAATTAAGTGTGAGAAAGGGTAAAATCAGGACCTCAAATTAGATCATGTTTAATCCTATTTCACAGGATTTTTAATCCTCTGCTTACTATATAGACACAGGCCCAACCCTGAATGGAGCCCAGGTTAGGTAAAGCCTGGAAGGAAAAGGAGGGTAAAATCTGAGATAGATTCTATAAACAGTCATAGCTGGTAGCAACAATTTAACCAAATTTTGTAGACAGGAAAGAGCAGATTCCTGATAAGGAAGTGATTCTTCCACCAAATTTGGCAGCAGGTATAAAAAAGAAAGTGACATTAGAATTTTTTTAAGGGAGAATGGTAAAATGCCACGTGCTGATTTAGTTTTGTAAATAACTCAACATTTTTTTTTCTAATCTGACTTTCAAGGGTAGATGTTTGCCAAGAATGCATTTCACTTACATAAAGATTCACAATGTAAGTCACACCCACCTTCAGATGTTTGGCCAAAGTGATTGAAGTTCAAGAAGTTAACAAGTAACTGAAAATAAGGTTTTTAATGGACAGCCTGAGATAATCCCAGAAGTCATGCTACAACCTAGGTAAAACAGAATTTATTCATTTGTGCAACTTGTGAAGCTTTCTCAAGTTGCCCGTGTTTAGTTGCTGGTTGCTTAGTTTTTAGGGAGGGAAGAGAAGGCATATTGTATACATTATAACAGAAATTGGCTTGAGGATTTGAAGGAGTCTTGAAGATGAATTCTTATTCAAGTCTAAAGATAATAATAATGACTCTTGTTTAAGGTAGGTGGTAATTCCACTTAATGAGAACATTTACCAATGACTGTCTTTCACGGAGTTCTTTTTAACTCTCTGATCGTTGCTTTTAGTATTTCTTCAGCTGTGACACATACAGAAATCTAATTGCAGTTGTTGCTAACTTTCAGGCTATGTGAGCTTGTTAACTGCTGTGAAGAGTACGATCCAATAGATGTATGCCATTTCTTCCATTCTTTGGTAATCACTTAGGAATAGGTTCAAGTGTACTGTGCACCTTGCTAGCTCAATGGATATATTCAGTGTTAGAAATGTACATGGCACCAGGCTCCAACACACTCACCTGCAACTTTTTGGGATCATTTGGCTTATCATGAACTGCACAGTTGCTGGGGAGCAGCATTAGTTTTAAATGATACCTCTTAGCCAGGAATTCTTCTTACTGAGGATAGAAAGTATTCTGGTAATATTCTAGTTCAAAAGCTACTCTTACGGTCTCTAATCTTGCCACCTCAAAAGGAAATTGCTGCCAACATCAGCAGGAGTCATACTCATATCTACTTTGTACTTAAAGAGTTTGGAGAAAATCTGGTCAGTACACCAAGAATGGAAGTTAGTCTATTCTTCTGCATGTTAATCAGACACACAACCTTCCTCCTGACATGTGCTCCCTGAAAGATTTTTGCATTGCTTAACTAGTTTTGGACATAAACAAGTTAATCGTGAGCATCCTGGACCACCAAGGTAGCCTAACCACCAGGAGAAAATAATTCATTTAAATTCTTTCTGAGGGGTCCTGACAAGGATGTGAGGGAAATTATCAAAAAATAGGAGTAGGTCTGTATGGGGAGAGCACTGGTGATGAGAGCCTGGTGTCCATTCCATTGGCACTTCTGGTGGGGGTACAGGTCCAGTCCCATAGATAGAAGAGCTGCATATTGGAGAAGAGAACAACAGCTCATGGTTTCAAGTGAGAGGTCAATTTGCACTCAGAAACTACTCTGTGATGTGAACCAAGAAGCTAAGTTAGGATGGTCAGGAGATTTGCTTCAAAACTGCCCCTTAATCCAAATAAAAATGCTAAACCAGTTTGCTTGCACCCAAAGCAAGTAAGTGTTAAAAGTACACTGCTGTCTTTAGATCACCTCTTCCTGACTGGCCTCCCAAGGAAAGAGTGGAAAGAGCTATACCCACATTTGCCTCATTTCAAAGAAAGCTGGTTTCCTGTGAAAAAAAGTCAAGACAGTGTTTCCCAGCAATATTTCTGACAGCTTCTACACTGACTTAAAGTTGTAGTATCTGCAGACAAAGAACTGATACCCTGGAAAATCTTTCTTTTTAAACTGGAACTAAAATTATAGGCAAGCTGGTCTAGTCTTTGACACCACTTCCAAACACAAGGATACATGAATTTGAAAACTGCTAAAAGCATTTATGTCTGGTTATTTTTCATGTGTTTAAATTTGGCCCATTTCTCTTAATTCATTAGAAAAAGTCACCTCAAAGTGAAAAAAAAAAAAAGCAATATGATTGTGATCACAATGTAATCCTCAAAATAACTTAAATTCCTCTGGTATTAATTGAACAGGATTTTAAGAAGATTAAAAAATATTTTCCATCAGGGATTAAGTATATTTAATCTTTTACTGCAAAATCTCATGTTCCCTAATGTCAGGTTAGAAGGATGTGGAAAAAAAGCCTAATGACTAATCTAAGTAAGCTTATTTTCCTGAAATTTGCCACTGTGGGAGTATAACATGCATAAATTGGAAGAATTGTTAACCACTGTTTATCTTTGTCTTTTCTAAGTGGGGTGAAATCAGCTGGTAGTTAAAATCTATACCCTATCCTAACTCCCACTGTACCTTACAGCAGGATTAGCAAAACTGAAGCATTCTGCAGCCACAAGGCCAGGAGTGTTTTACTCCCAAATGCAGAGATTTACAGACTAATCAATAATAAAATGTGTTGGGCAAACTTAGAAAGTTGCCTGTTTATTTTGTGGTTTGGAAGAATCCTCACATTCTAAACAGTTATCCTCTTTTCATCTAATCTTAGACGTACAGTCAGATTTGGTAGCAAGATTTGGGAGATTCACTGTATTAACTCTTCAGGGTATGCAGATATCAAAAGGCAGCAGAGCTTTTCTCATATACTCTGCAAGTCTGATGTTCAAAGATGCCAAGAAATGGTTCTATGAGCAGATATTATACACAACGAGCCTCAGTAAGCCATACTTGAACACAGCACTTTTCAAAGGTTTGGGATTTGGGGGAGGATAGGAAAAGCTAAGGAAGAATGATGTCTCTTGTTTTGTAAATCCCAAGGTCCATAGTGTGGGCCAAAATTTACACTGGATTATTTCTTATGAGCCACTACAAATAAAACAAATTGAATTTAAATTACCTGTTTGTCCAAACACTTAAACCCCCTTCATCTGGAATGGAAAGCAAAAGGTAAAAAACATTTCAGAGCTCACAGATGCTCTCAGACTGTATTTTACAAAATACAGGAAAAAAAGAGTGAATTGCAAATTGAGCAAAATAAAAAAGAAACAAAGCATAAAAATCCTGTAATCGCACACAAAGGCAAGATAAGTGATCTCATTAAGCTGGATTCTACCTGAAACATTAATATGGAAAAACCTCTTCAAATTCCAGGTTAAGTAGGGAAAGATTAGCAATCCGTTTTAAAAACCAGTGCTTTGAGTTCTTGTTTTTCCTATGTATCTAATAATTGTTTTTAAATAAGGGGGACAGAGACAAGAGGAGGTGAGCAGGAGTGTTGTTAGGGCAACCAGAAACAAAGTAGGAGATAGAGACAAAGGTTAGAGAGAATGGTGGAAACTGGGGTGGAGTGAGCAGTCACAGCTCATAGAGAAGAGAGATGTGCCCAACCCAAGAAAGGGAATGTTGTGGGAAAAGGGCCTGCAATATGGAAATGTCATGTAAGAGAAATACACCCGTTTGAATAAATGGAAAACTTACCAGAAACGAGTCATTTCCTTCTGCATTTTTCACATGGAACTGACCATAACTTTTTTACTCAGTGGAACTCCTTAGGTGACCACTATCAATGCTTCTAAACACTGTAAACTCCCTCGAGAGGTCTCCTCCAAGTCCTTGAATACTTAAGAGCTCTTGGGTTTTTGAGTTTGGGCTCAGGGTGTAGAGAATCCATTCACAAGCTTGTAAGAGAAATCACTGTGTACATCTTTATAAGTTGCAGATTTTTATTTTTTCTTTTAATGGAGTTGTGCATGCAGCAGACATGGAAGTCAATGTTTCAGTAACATCCTAAGAGACATTTTTATGAAATTTAGAGCAGGAAGTAAGTAATCTTTCATCAGGTACACCTTCTGACAAGGATATATTAATGCTTATATTTCCATGAAAGGATCTTAACATGCTGGTAGGAAAACTAGCATTGTTATCCACAGATAAAAATAACAGAAGCAAAAAAGGTAGCATGTCTTTTCAAGGTCAGTGAATCAGTGAAATAGCAATCTGTTGTAAGGCCCATGTATTACTCATAAAATCATACTTGTCTTTTTCTGCCTGGAGAATTCTTTTCCTCCTTTCTCCTCCCAATTCATTTTTTCTCCCTATTTTTCTCTCTTGCTTTTTTTCAGTTTATTTTTCCTCACTTAACCTCTGACTTTCTCTGATGCTAAAAAAAGGACAAAAGGCAAAAGCCTACAGGAACCAGCATAGTCAGACTCTTGTCCTTTACTGCCTTTTTACTGTCCAGCACTGCCTTTTAATTTGTGGGAGAGAACAGCAGGGAAGATTATTTCATGCTGTAAATATTGCTGACATGTGGAATCAGGAAAAACAGTCGCACTCCTGACTTCCTTTGAGAGAGGCTCCCTCAGCCAGGATACAATTCCCTTAATGAAGCAGCCACGCAACACCAGGGCAGCCCAGCAGACTTTGTTGTGATATTCAAATCCCGTATGCATGGCAGCATTTTTCACCAGCTCTACTCGTAATCTTGTTACATTTATAGGTGTGTTGAATTTTCAGGTTTTAAATAATCACAATAAAAAACAGCTCAATCTTTCTCATTTATTTGCAAAAGTCCTATTTTTGTCACAACTGTCTTATTTTAAATGTAAATGTCCCAGATTTAGGTTTTTTAACTAAAGGAGGAGGTATGATGTAGAAGATACAATTAAAACTATGTAAAATACACTTTCATGTCCCTGAATGTTTGTTTATTCTTTCAGTGATTCTCACTTTAAATTCCCCAAATCAAGATAGGAAGCACATGAAAGGCTTGGGCTATTCTGCCTTTCATATCATTAGAATGTAGTGCTGTTCTTAGGATAAGCTTTGTTGCTGTCTGATAAATATTCATAAAAGTCAATGAATGCAATTCAGCAGAGTGCTGTAATCTCACAAAATAAGTACTTCTAAAAAATCCCATCAGCTCTGCTAAAATTGCCTTTACTTTTATACAGTTTTCTCAGCTCAAAAAAAACCCCAAACAACAATACTAAGAGTTAAGCATTATATTGTTATATATTGCAGGCACAGAATTACTAGAAACTCTTCTAGGACTGTGGGTTTTTAGACTGCATGATAAGAGTAATGTTGCAGAAGCTGATAGATCTTGAAGCAACACCAAAAAATTAAGGAGCAGTGTAGGGTCCTGTAAGGAGTGCAGGTCTGTGCCGTGCCTCAGGGAGAGTTAAATGATGTAAAGGGCTGTTTGGTTTAGGTGGGATGGGTATCATTTGCATAAAGCGAACTTAAGCAAGATACAAGTAATTGAATTCAACAAAAAGATATTGTAGACATTGTCAAGACAATCTTCCTTGAAGTCTTTACTTTAAAGCACCAAACAAAAGTAAACTGTGAGAGTAACTACTGATAGTAGTGATCCTGACATTGAGTCTCGGGGTTGAGCTGTAGTGACTTAGCCTGTGCACGTCTGATCACTTTGAAAAACAGTTTTCCCATTGGCATGGTTCTCCCAGCACACGCTTGCCTGCATACCAGCTCTTGTCATCAGACCAAGGATTTTTGTCGGGCTGTACCTTTGTACCTGCATTGACTGAGTTTGGCATGTGAATCATTCTTTTTTCCAGACCTATTTAACAGCAGAGATATTCAAAGGGTAAAATGCATTTGCAGACAGGATGAAATTACGAAATAGGAGACGAGGTTGTAGTGCTGTTCAGCAAATGACCACAGAAGTACACTTGACAAAAGCATTACTATTGATGCTTTTCCTCCAGTTCAGTAAGGGTGCAAAAACGAGTATTTTGAGTTCGAGTGTTTTGGGGAGTGGTCATGAAGGTAAGTGTTATTTTCTAGCCCTCTCGAGCAGACCCCAAATTGTATCTCTAAGATCATCACAGACCTACAGCTCTTCTCAAACCAGCCTGTGTACTCGAGAGTCTTTTGGAAACCTTGGGAAGATTCTTTGAGTTGAAATAAGGACTTTTACTTCACGATGACACCTGTGAAGTCTAAACTACGTTTTGACCCCCATCAAGTATGGCCTAGTAAGCCAGACACACGTAACTGCCTCCCTGGGCATTTTTGTATCTATCCCACAGAAGCCAGGTGAAATGCATGACCCTATTTTCCTCCCTGTTTCCACGCCCCAGTTGGGAGGATAAAAACCCAGCTGGGATTTATCTCCTGCTTTCCGAGGTGCTGGGGAAATTGCTAGAGTGAGGTTCTTGGGCTGCCTCAGGCCTTCAAAGCGCCGTTCCGAAGGGTGGTACCGACACCCTCCTCAGAGCCGCCACCCCGGGCAGGACACCCACCCCCGTGCTGTTGCTGCGCGGAGGCTGCTGGTGCCACGGTACCCGCGGGGAGGGGAGCGCAGAGCAGCCGGGCCGCCCGAGACCCCCTGGGGCATCGGCATAAGCGGCCTGGGGTCCGGGCACCGCAGCGGCCGCGAGCTCCCCGCTCCGGGAGGTGCGGGTGGACACGCAGCCCCAGGGCCTTGAGGCGGGGAGCTGCCGGGGAGAGGTGGGGGCAGACGCATCCCCTTCCGCACCGTCGCAGGGATCCCGTCAGAGTACTGGGGGTCCCGGGGGAGAGGAATTTGCGAAAGGGGTGATTTCTCCGGGGAAGGCGGGCTGAGGCGTGTCGGGGAAGGGCACCCGGCGGGGCGCTGGGGCAAGGAACGCCCGCTCTGACTCGTCCGCCAAACGCCACAGCCGGGCTGTGCCTCCCCGCCCGTTGCAGGCCCGTCCCCGCTGGTGCGCGTCAGCCGGGCGCGAGGCGGAGCTGAGGAGCGCGGCGCGTGCCGGGAACGTGCTGGGGCCGAGGCGGCGGCTGCGAGGACCGATGGATCCCGAGGGCGCGGTGAGGAGCCCGGCGGGGCCGGGCNTGCGGGACGCGGTACCGGGGCAACGGGGCCTGGCTCGGGCCTTACAGCACACGGACTGTGGAAAATAGAGGTGTTCGGGGGGCTAAGTGCGCTTAATCACCAGGCCTTCGTGGAGTTTGGTTGACCGTGGGTGCGTTCAGTGTAAAAATGAAAGTAGCGATTCTGCTAACGAGCAGTTGCCAGATGCACTAAGTAATCCATAAAAATATTGATGAATGTACATATCTATATTAGTTGGGGAAAGCAATAAAAAGGATGTTTAAAAAACAGTAGAAGCAAGTATTTAGGCAAGTGATGTGCTGTTGGCACTTTTTAAAAAAATACTGTTTTCTTATTGCCACACTGGTGATAAAGAGGTGGTTATCACAATACGAATTTGAGCATGTAACACTTAAAACTCACTGGATTTACTGTATTTACTATGGAGTTTGTAAGTGGTGTGTTTTAATTCCTCATTTCTTCCATTGGGGTTTTTGTATTTGTGGCTTATTTTAATATATCAGCTCTTAAAACGTGTATGGAGAAAATGTGATTTGGGCTCTTTGAGGTAAGGAATACATTTTGGCTGTGGTGTCCACTGTTAGTTGTTGTAGTTGAATCTAGAAGTTCTCATGCTGAACATGATTGCCTGATGATTGTACGGTTCGAGCGTTGTCTTTGGTGTGAGAGATGGAGAATGTAACCTGTTTTGTCCCTCAGGAGTTGTTTGCTGTAAAAACCAGTCCTCTTGGGGACTGTAGTGACTGTGTTTGTTCCTTGCCCACTAGAGGTAGGGTTTGTTCAGGTTAGTCAGTACTCTAGGTTAGTATTCCCAGTAGGAGAGATGCATACTAGATTCTCCTGAACAGATCGGGTTAACAACCTCTGATTTTCCTCTGCCCAAAGTGTGCATGTTTTAGTAAATTCGGAAAGGACTTGTGTCTTCTTTAAAACTAAAATTGTGTGAACTAAGCTGGATTTATTGTCTTTAAGATATCCAAAGTAATAATGTTAACCTATTACTTAAAATTAGTAGGAGTAATTCTTAGGTAGATAAAGAAATATCAAATAATCCTATTGGAGAAGTTAGTGATGATACAATATGGCTGCTTTACAGCTATCATCTCACAGTTGGGGTTGACTTTTTAAGGCAGTGTTAGTTTGTTTTGAGAAGAGCTGCCAATAAAATTGTTTTACGGTTCACAGGTGTAAGCATGCTGGAAGTTAAAACAACAGGCAGGCTTCACTAAGTAATGATTTCCATGAAGATCCTGCTGTACTGTGTTCCTTTACTGGGGCAAGGGCAGTCTGGTTGCTCTTCTGCAGAGGGAGTTTCTGTTTGGATTACTGTGTTCTGTGTTTGTTGGCCAAGGGAGTGTTAAATTAAAAATACCAGTCTTCAAGACCTGTTCTCATCAGGTGTAGGGAGCTTGTTGATTTTATGTGGTGGAATTATGGGTGCTTGGCACTTGGAAAATGAACCAGAGGCTGTTGCAGAGCATAGAGTTGTGTAGATGTGTGTGCGAGCACAGATTGAGTTAAAAATGTCTATTCTAGATAGGCTTAAAATAAGGGCTTCTAAAAGATATAAGATATTCTGTGTAATAGAATTCATAACCTGAGATTTTTATAGCAGAGTGCTGTGCAAATTGAACAAAGATTGGTGTCCAATTTGGAAAAGCATTTAACATTGGACTTCAGACCATAGTGTATTCACTAAATTACTGACTTGACTAAGGCTAAGCTTATGTTTAAACACTGAGCTACATTTTGAATCAAAATATATGGTTAATGTTCAGTGGTTCAGCATCTGCTGTGCCTTTCAAAAAATTCTGTGTGTATTGTCTGTTGAGAATTGTTTCATTTACTGACAAATAACGTGTAAGATTTTGAAAATATTTTCTTTCAATCAGCAGGCCACTGATCAGATGCAGACAGAATCTTTACCTTCATGTCCCAACACTGTGTCACCGGTGAGGTTAAATAGTCTCCTCGGCTCTCCAAGGTTTGGAACAGTTACTCCAAATCGTGTCTTTGTTGGAGGAATTGATTTTAAGGTATTCTTCCCTCTTTTTGCTGCTAAATTATAATTTATAACCATATAAAAATCAACAGGGGAAAAAAGAGAGTCACATGTATGTTTAGTTGGTAAGTCCTCTTCACTACAATATCCAGATCTCCAGTAGAGAGTAAAACCTTAAGCCTCAATTTTCATAACTGTCCTACAAAGTTGACTCTGTACATGTAGCTGCTAGAAGCTTTTGACACACCCGTTGTGCAGAGTTTTCTTTTTTCAAAGCTTTTGTCATCAGCAGAGGTGATGGCAGAAAAGCACCTAGAAGATTTTGTTTATGTGTACCACTTTGTGTAATTTAATGAACTGTCACAATGTTTCATGTGGCCAGTGGAGCACACGTCAATAGCTTTTGTTCCTCTAAGGCTTGTGGCTCACACAGTTACAGTGCATGTATTCCTCACCATCGTAATTTTCCTAAAGGCAAGAGTTTGTTTTTAAAAGAAGTACGAAATCTTCTCTGGGTAATTTGCAGTATTGATCTTAATTCTTAGAGTGCTTTTGCCTTTGTGTATTCCCTAAAATCTTTAAATAGCAGTGAACATTGGGCCACTCTTTCCTTTTTCAGTTGCTTTTAACACTTGTGACATGCTTAGGGTTAAGGTTTTTCTTTCTTCCTGCTTTAAATAATTAATCAAGCCATTGACTTTTGCAAACATGCTTGGTCTGCTTAGCTGTTGCTTTATTCCCACCAAGAGTATCTTCTCTGCCTTAATCCTCTTAGGCTGGAAGAGGAACAAGAATTGACAGTTCACTCAGACTACTTTGCATAACAAATGCAAGAAATTCCAGAATCTTCTATCTTATTTGGCTGAGATAATTCAAATAGAGGTGTTCATATTTTAAGATGTACAAGACCTTCAGTACATTTGGACTTTAATAAAGTGGCACAGTTGCTTTTTGCACCAATAGTAAGCAAATTACTGGAGCTATAAAAAGACCTCTCTTTCTCTGTTCTGTCTTCACTGCAATTTCAAAGGTTAAAATACTTTTCTATCTAACATCAATATTTTTATTAATTATCATACTTATTGTTCATTTTGAAGGGTCTCTTGACTTGGTTCAGTTGCTGGTAGTTCAAAATTTATTATGAAATTGTATTTTCAACAGCAGTTTAAGCATGTTTGTAATCATAAAGAAGATGGCGTTTTTTTGTGGAGGGGAGCGGAAATAGAAGGGATGGAACCTCTATAGCCATTCTAGTTGCTCTTCCATTTGGTATAACTCTTTATATCAAACACAGTCTTAAATTTCTGATCTAATCCTCATAGGTTTTATATGTCCATCTTGAATTGCTTTCTATCAGGAATCTCATGGCAAAAAGTGTTAGGGTTTTTGTTTTGGTTTTTATTTTTGTTTGGTTTTGGGGTTTTTTTACGCCAAAGAACTTACTAAAGTCAGCTGGGGCGATGCAAAAGCTATTGACTTTGGTTTTGTGAAAAAGGGAGACACTTAATCAACAAAAGCTTACTTGCTTTCTAACAAGTTCTTTTATGATTTTGCCATTTTGTCCATCAGTATGGCAGTGATTCCTGTTTGTAAGCGGAAATATCTGGTCTCTCAAATTTAGAGAAACATTTCAGGAAGGGAAGTTACGGTTGAGAACATTTGCATCTTGGTCAGAAGAGCTCTTTCTTTAGTGGTGCAGGCCATGTGTCATTGACATAGGCTAATGCTGAGCCTTTACCTTCCTTAAAGAATCTGACAAGTGCCTTTGTCTTATCATAAGCAGGAAAAGGCAAGTCCTAAATGTGTTTCTCGTAAGTTTCTAAATACCACGTTTGTACAGATAGTTGAAGATTTCATTGTGCATCTTAGAACAGTATTTCCTTCTTATTCCCCATCAGTGCACTGCTCTGCACATAAACCTTTGTCTTCCCAAATTCATAGTCTCCTGTAGCAAGCCCTCATGTCCTTGGATGATACTTTGAGCACTGATCAATTTCAGACTTGGATAAGGCAGATAAACCTTTGATATGCTGGACAGGATTCAGTAAATTGTATACAAACAAAGTCGTTCACTTAGAAGTAAAACAGTACTTGGGGTATACTTTAAGTTAAGGAAAAGTATAGATGAATGATGCATGCATATAATCATGCTTCTTCCAGTGTTAGGTGTAGCATTAACTAAGGGCTATGTAGAACAAAACTTAAATCTCAAATGTGATGTTTAGGGCACCATATGTGATTCATGCTTACATTGTAAAAAAAGATTCATGGAAGGCAGAGGAGTGTTCACATAGCTTAGGTGAGCCTTTACATTAGAAACTTATTTATTCCCTGCATACTTGGAAGGGGGCAGTTCCTTCCAAGTTCACTTGGACCACTCTCCATTGAAATAACATTTTCTTACTTATAGTGGGGAGTTCCTATAGTGTGCCTGTATGTATTTGCAGACTCTCGTGTTAAAACTACTTCAGAAAGAGGGATCATGGTGTATTCAATGGATTTGACCACTGAATCACTGTGGCTTAGGTTTTTTTTCATTTATGTGGCCTGTGTATATCTTCTGTGAAGACCTACATACTCTGCTGTGTTGCAGTTGAAAATATGGCAGTGATTTTTCATACTGTAAACTGCTCTAGCGTGTAATTAACAGAAACTAAAATTCAGATCTAGTACACCTGCTTCAATGAGCTTAGCTGTAAAAGGACAGTTGTTACATAAGTCTACTAATGAGAAATTTTAATGGCTTTCTAGAATTATTGCTGAATAATTAATGCAGTAGTTAAATGGGCCCTGAGGCTCATACTTGCTCATTCTTCTGTCTTCATATGCAGGGTTATAATTAGTTTGTAGCAAACTTCATCCAAAGTATGTCTGTTAATAGTCTTATGGTAAACATTGAACTAATTAATTGAATTAATTGACTTACTATGCAAACCAACTTTTTCCTTTTTTTCCCCCCTCTTCATTTACTGTACTAGACTAATGAAAATGACCTGAAGAAGTTTTTTGCTCAGTATGGCAGTGTGACAGAAGTGAAGATAATAAATGACAGAGCTGGAGTATCAAAGGGGTTGGTATAGTAGAATAAGTGTATTCTGGTGATCAAAAATAAAAGAAAGCTGACTATAGTAAATTTGATTGATTTTCATAGCTCATAATATTTTATGATTCATGTTTCAGTTATTCCATGTATGCAAAAATCTGTTCTTGCCCTGTAATATCTCTATGTAAATGTCTCCAATTTGCATAACTAAAACTCAGTTAGTCATGTTGTTATAAGATGAAGCTGTGTGCAACTAGGACAAAATCAATAGTTTCCAGTTTTTCAGGTTTTCTTAATGACTATTACTTAATTACTTAGATTATCATAGCAAGATTATTTAGTTATTAAATATATTTATTTCTATTACTGAAAGCCAGTATGGAAAGGAACCTAAAGTGGAGGAAGAGCTGAGATACACCTGATTGTGCTGGAGTGCATGGCAGCAACAGATTTTTGTGTGAAGATTTTTGAAACGGCAGCATAGGGGACAAATCTGACAGTAAATCATGATTACATAAAAGGGGGACTGAGACTGGAAGTCACCAGCAGGAGAAATGCCAAAGAGCAAATATGGAGAAAGATTAAGATTGCATAGTAAAATTATTGCTGTAACCCAAAGGATGGTGATGTAAATCAAGATGGGGAAGTGCACTGCCAGAGAAGGGGGGAAAGAGGGCTGAAGCAAAAAGGAATGTGCATGAGAGTTTGCACCTCTAAAGTTCTCTCCTGAGCATTAAGGACCGTTTTAGTGCTGTCAGAGCTTAGCATGTATCAGCAAGTTACGTGCTGAGCTGCAGTTCTTAGCACAGTGTGCACTTGCATGACATCAGGGACTTTGGTCCCAGATCTGTCACCAAGCCTCTTGCCCTTTCACTAAGTTGCAAGAAGTGTCTGAGAATTGCAGTGTGTGTGTCCATATAACCCGTAATAATTATGCAGTTGTGATTGCCAACATATGTCTCACAGCAGATATGTTGGAAAATAATTACTTTCCATGCTGTTAGGATTTCTCTTAAAATCCAAACACAGGCTTCACTGCTTCTCCTTGACAAGTGATGTTAAAAAACTTAAAAATTCATGATTATGTTTATTAGTTTATTGTCCAGACAGTCCACAGAAAAAGTCTCTGTAGGTAAGGTCCCAAGCAGGAAAATACTTTGTCTTCTTTGAAGACGAGTATTTCAAGGTTTGTTTAGAGAAGCCAATACAAGGAAAGCCCACAAACTTGAAAGTACAGCTGGTCAGAGATCTACTGAACCTCTATATTTAAATTAGCATACAAATAATACCTTGTATTGCAAAATCTGATCTGGTAACAGGAGTGGCAGAGGCTTATACCTTCTCTAATCTGACCCTAAGAAATGAGCTATGACCCTAACAAATCATGTACAGAAATACTAAAAGTTTTCAAAAAGATATGAAATTTAGAAAGTCAGATTTAATGGGGGCGTGGGGGTGAGGGAGGGGTTTTGGGTTTTCTTATATATATATTGTATACATTCAGATACTTCCTTTGCACTTGCAGTGTCACCAGGATTACTCTGGGAATGAATTGAGGGGGTTTGGAAAAGCAGGAGTTCTATGTAGAAAGCCTGTTTGATTTATTGCACAGAAGACACACTGTGTCGCAAAGTATGAGAATTGCTTCATCCTTGATATCCACAGAACTCTTTTTAATGCTAATCATGTTAAGAATTACAGGAAAATTCACAGATAATTGCTGTCTCTGCATCACCGCTTTTTCTGAGAACTCAGTTTAGAGTAGTGGATTGTGCTTGTGGAAGTGTGGAGCATTCACAGTTGTTGCTGAAGTAGGTGGGAGCTGTACTATGAATTACAGTAGAATATTAGCTTTAAAAAAACCCCAAGTGTCTCATCTTTGGTCACCACAACAAGTGAAAGGTTTAGATCAAAATCTTTGATTAATAGCAATGAAGGAATTTAAGATACAGGCTGAGCAACAAGAACAGCTGGTCATTCATGGTGATACGTTCAAGTATGTGGCAATGTAATAAGGAAGATGCTAAGAATACAGTTGTTAATTCAATCTTTACTTCTATGATTGTTTGCTTTTTTACCCGTTAGTTTACGTTGTAATGTCACTTGCACTGTACATCAAGTAACAATAAGCTGTGTTTGTAGATACAAACCTTAGAGGCTTAGCTTCTGTCATTTTTGTTTAGGTATGGCTTTGTTACATTTGAAACCCAAGAAGAGGCACAGAAGATTTTACAAGATGTAAGTGATAGTCCCCATTGTGTTTGTCTCTTAAATGAAATAATTCATTTCATACTAGGCCTGAGTAGTCTGGTCTTCTGTTTGCCAAGTTGCATTTGAAGATGAGTTTGGTCTGATAGTTAATAAAATGGTTTATAGAGATCTAAGATAAGATTTATACTGAGATATTCTGGAACTAAGGAAGGAAGTTCTAGTTCATAGAACTATTCTTGACTTTGACATTGGTCTTTATTTTCTTAGTCTTACGTGTGGTCTACAGTACATGTAGAGTTACAAAAACTTTACCCTTCACAGTCCACTGCTATCAAGATTTTTGTGTGGAACTTAGGAAGATAACTGCTGTCTTTTATTCTGACATGTTTGTTTGTCAGACCTGATGTAATTCTTTTTATCAACAATTAGGTTCCCTTGAAGTCTTCAGTGATGAAGCTCAAGTCATGTAATTTTTGTTTCTCTTAGCTATGTTACTGTCTTGATGCTCCTGGTAGAGCTTCCCTTGAGATATGGTCAGCTCTTCAGTTCATTTTGTTTTGTGAAATGCATGCTCTTGTATTTTGGTTGGAAGGTATTGCAGACATTGTTAGTCAGGATTTAGTCATTCATGTAAGGGTGTGAAGGTGCAGGGGAAAAAAAACAGAGAAATTGGCATCTGAGACATGCAAATTGCCTTCTAACAGTTAGAAGGCTAGTTAAAATGTTGGAAATTCCAAGCCTTTGTTTGAAGTTAGTGGAGCTGAAAAGGTATATAAGCAGGAACTTCTTGAGTCAGCTGACTTTCTTGACCTGGCTTTTTTTTTTAGTTGCTTTATTTCTTTAAACTAAACACCTGTGGTACTGAGTTTAAAAAGCCATTTTGAAGATGGCTTAGGATTTTTGCTCCTTTTGTAACTGAAAGGCTGCTCCTTGTGAAGTCTTACTGGTGTCTTACTTTGCTTGCTGCAAGTCCTTTAATTTAGATGTCCTAGGCTTCAATTTATGTGTGAAATTAATGGGTTTTTGTTTTATACTCTTGAATTTCTTTTTATATGAAACTCTGCTAATACTCTGGTGGTTTCTTTTTTGTCCTGCTCTTCTGTTATGAGTAATGCCTCCAGAACTTCCTTTTATGTTGCAGTCTTCTAAATATGTGTTAGTATTAAGAACACTCCTTGAGGAGTTTCGCCATGTTCCAGACACATATCCTGGGGACGGGTTTCAGCACAACTGCTCTCATGTACAATGTATCTAACCTACAGAGAACCATGTCTGCTTGTGGTTTTTCTCTTCTCAGATGCCTGGATCTGTGTAGAAAATAATAATGTCTTCTTTCTTTAATTCTAGGCTAAAAAACTCAACTATAAGGATAAGAAATTGAATATTGGCCCAGCAATAAGAAAACAAGTGCGGAGTCCTAATGCTCGTATGTATTTTTACTTGGATTTGTGTATTGCCGATATGGATATAAGTTTTTAACCAAGATGTACCTGGTCTTGCACTGCACTAATGCTGTGTGTGGAATATGCTCAGAATGGTGTGCAGTGGAAGTAAATGCATGCCAGTGGAAATGTTGAAATAAATAGATTTATGGTCTCAATATGTTGTTTCTTTTACTTTCTTGGAGAGAGTTACCTATCTAGGAACAAACTGAATGGAAATTCAAATTGCCTGGCAGAACCTTAAATCTAAACATTTAGAGTGTCCTCATAGGTTATACAGGATAAAGCAGGCTCTGCTGGTTAGTTACACTGTTGTTCATTGATTTATTTGTTACCAAAATCCATCAGGATTGTTGCATCTTGCTTTCTTCTATAAAAACCGTAAGGAATGGGTGGTTGCAGTCCCCACTCTCTTCTTGAGCTGTTTGCTCTAAGATCTTGAACGGATAATGAAAATATAGGCTATAAACCACCAGCTTTTAAGATGAGATCTGTGAGTTAGCCCTCAAGAAGGGCTATGTGTCAGAGATGTAAAATAGATTTCCTTTTTGAGTCCAGCCAGCAGTGAAGTGTACTTTGGGACTTTGCTTCAGTATTTGTTATATGGTGCCTTTTGGAAGAGTTAGGAAAAACCCATCCTTTTGCTCATCTTCATTCTGAGGCCAGAATACAGAAGAATCTTGGTTTAATTCTTTCTTCAGTTTCTGTCACGCTGTCTGTTAGAAGTAGCTAATGTGTATGCTGAAGCTGTTGCTGAGACATACTTGCTGAAGACAGGAAGTTTGCCTTCTCCTTCCCCCACTTGTGCCTAGCTATGCCCTTTTCCCTTGTATAAGTGTATGGATTATTATTTATCTGGGTGAGATGGAATACTTGCTCCAACTCTGTAGTTTCTTTGCTCTAGAAATTACTCAGTATGATTTTTGCTCAGTCATCATCAAGAGATTGCCATTTTCTTTCTGTGCTTTGTTTCACTTTCCATCTTTGACTTGTACTTTCTCAGTTGTGTTGCCTGACTTGTGGGGCTTCCTTCTTCTCACTCTTGTGATGAATGTGTGTATTGATAGAAAAGGGGCATATCTCTGTGTTTTGAGACATGAGGCAACAGAGAGGTAAACCAAAAATCTTAAAAAAAGCTTTTTGAAGAAAGCTGCTGTGTTCTTTTGAGATCTGTGGACCTGTTCAACTACTTGTTGTCTGTCATGCCTAGGATAGATCTGTGATACAAGGTGCTCTTGGCATCCAGACACATCCTAGGGCCTGGTTTCAGTATGTCTGCTCTCAGGTTCAGTGTATCTAACCTCAGTCACCAGGATGCTTTGTCCTACCGCAGCTCATCTGGGGTTCATGAAGCCAGAACACCTAGACTTGCAGTATCACTGTAGAGCTGTGGTTCTATTATATTTAGCAGAATTAAAGAACTAGACAATATGCTGCTGTCCTCTATAGCCTGCATGTATAGTGCTTGTCTTTCATATTATTAAGCAAAGTGATTTTTAGCTCTTCTGTCATCATTGGACCATTTGTGGTAAGCACTTTGAACATATTGGAAGGGGCACTTGGTTTGCTTTTCCCCAGCATCAAAATTTATTTTGTCATCACAGTGAGTTTTCTGCGTTTGATGGAGAAGATTTCCTTTTTCTTGGCCAAGGGACTTATTCAACACTCACAGAAAGTTTGTGCAATGTACCTGGTAGTGAAGCCAATGTACTTGGCCAGGATTGTTGGCCATGGGGCCAAGTTGGTCACCTCGTTTAAGACACCAGTAAATGCTATTCTAGATTGCTTACTGGAGCTAAAACAGCCTTCAGTTTTTCTAAGGCATGCTTAACATTATCCTAACAAACATCTTAGCCTATCTATGGATAATATTTCAGCTGTATTGTATCCAAGTGTCTCAAAGCTTTTCTAGGAATTAGTCAAACTCTTACTATCAATAAAAGCTCTTGAATTGCTGTGGGACCCTCCTTGGTCTTCCACTGAGTGTTCTGGTGATCTCTGCAGTGTTCTCGCTGTTCATGAAATGGAACTTTGTGGTGGCTCTTACCTTTGCAAGGCAAGATGAAAAACTAAAACTTACTTAGCACAGAAAAAATCAGGAAGAACACAATATAAACAATATCACTATTTTACTATTTTGTGAATTCAGTTTCAGTTACAGAATTAATTTTCCCTTTTTTCTCTAGAGAAGTTTGCCTATATTGTGTGTTGTGTTCAGTAATTTATATGGATATCATCTTCTACAGCCCTTCCCATCTAGCTCTGGAGACATCCTGTGGCCATCTGCTTTCATGATTGTGTTTGAGAGGGAATTGAGATGGCATTAGACACACTGCTCCTTGTTCTTTCCTTTGAATGTTTTCTTTATTAAAAGATCAGAAATGATCTTCTCTTTTTCATGATGTACACATCTAAAAAAAGTTATTTGTAAATAAGTTTTAAAATATTTATTCCAGGTTCTGCTGTCACACCACAAGCTGGTACAATGTATGCAACTACTGCTGTATCACCAGAAGCTGGTACAATGTACTTAACCACTTCGAGTGGCTATCCATATGTTTACCATAATGGAGTGGCTTATTTTCACACATCTGAAGTCTCTCCTGTTCAGCAGCCATGGCCAGTAAGTAATTTTTTTTTGGTGTATATGCTTTTCTGTGGACCAGGATAACTGCAGTGTTTTCAAGTCCTTCCTGCTTCCAGTTTCTTCAGCTATGCCTCATACTAGATGTTTAAATGGCTTCCTTATATTAGACTGTTCATTTTGTGGGGTTTTTTTAAATACCACTTCAGTTTATTTTGCTTCTGCAGGGGACTTCTGCTTTGGTGTGACCTATTGAACAGGATAGTTCATAATTAGTCTGGGCCTTGGCCCAGGAGTAAGCATTACTATCTCTAGGTAGTGATGGCCTAGTGCTTTCTGAAAAGCTCTAAGTGAATATGCTAGAGATTTTTGTTTGATCTAACATAGGCCCTTAGAAACACTGGGTTTGGAGAAGCTTAAGTGTAGGTTAAAACTCAGTAAATCATTTTCGAAAGGGAGGGGAGGTGGTTCAGCATTACAGTGCTCCAGAGCTGTGTGTAATAGGAGTGAAAATTTATGAAATTGCTGCATTAAGATTTGTAACTTTTTTCTTTTGAAGTCTCGCTCTGTTTCCAGTTCACCTGTGATGGTCGCTCCACCTGTTTATCAGTCTCCTACGTACCATTATCAGGTATCTGTTTGAAAATGATTTTCAGACCATCACTAGTACTCCAGCCATGCAGTACTATTTGCAGCACTGTCCCAGGTCTGTTTATCCTTAGGAAATAAAAAGACTGTTCATAATAGTAGTGTGAAACATATTTTAACTTCATTGAAAACTGTATTCTAGTGAAAAGAGTCTGTTTTGCTTATGTAGCTACATGAAAGTATAATAAATTACATTTTCTTTCGTGTTGCAAGACTACTGGCTTGGTAGCATCCTTTTATCATCTAAGCCTAACTCGTGCTTAGAGTAGGGCTGGTTAGATCAGGTTTCTGGGGTACTTGTCCAGTTGGGTTTTAAGTAGGTCCAGTGACGGAGATTCCACACAACGTTTCTGGATAGGCTCTTCCTATACTTGACCCTTTTCATTGTAAGAGACTTTTCCCTTAAAGCTACCACATTTTTTAGTGTTCCAGCTTGGGTCCATTGATTCTTCTGCTCCGAGTACCTCTGTTGAGAATCTGACTTAAATATTTTTGAAGTTTGTGAAATGGCCAAGTTGGAGGCTGAGTGGAAATAGACAAAACCATGTTCCTGGATAATTTGGGGCTTAATGAAAATGGTATTTCCTCTTTTTGGTTGAGAATTAATTACAGATTTGAGAATAATAGTATTCTATGTGTATTCATTTGTTCTTCACCACATTAGTGACATCTTCTTGTTCAATTTTAGGCACCAACACAGTGTCTTTCAAGTCAGTGGCAGTGGTCTGTTCC
The DNA here is from genome assembly GCA_013397055.1 of Pachycephala philippinensis. NCBI lineage: Eukaryota > Metazoa > Chordata > Aves > Passeriformes > Pachycephala > Pachycephala philippinensis. The sequence goes on along the minus strand of VWZT01007877.1, from coordinate 350,358 downwards.
ACAGGTAAATACAGTTCATAACTGCAGCATTTTACCATTACTTTTCACCTAGTTTAAAGGTATGTTTTGCTTATCTAAGAGTGGTATTTCCCACTATTCACGACTTGGTTGAAATGAGTATTAATTGCAGTATTTTAGCAATGTATCTACATTTACTGCTACAACAGAAGGCACAAAACAGCATCTGTTCAAACATTAAATAGAAATCTGATGTAAAGAAAACATCTTCTCCTCCGCATCCGTTTAGCAAAATATTTGTATCAAATTACCTAATAAATTCTTTAGAAGCAGGTAAAAACTGCTAAATTTTGCCTGATTAGAGAAATGGGTATTAACTTGCCAATTAACTGATACTGTGACGTTTCATAGGAGTATTGTTAGCAGATGCATGTGGACACATACAGGGTGAAATTAGACCCAGGCCCTTGAAATAGGAAGAAGAAATTGTTAACTTAGTCATTTTGCGGGGAGAGTTTATCCGTTTCATAAAAGAGCAGCTTAATATGGAAGTCTTGGCACTTGAGGAACTTGAAGAGTTTGAACATTAAAGAAGGACCAAGTCCCTTAAGCTTGAACTGTTACAATGCAGCCTCATTACTTCAGTAGCAGCCAGCCTTGTCCAGTTATGGTCTCTTCCACTCTAATAGATCAATCTGCTGCTTTGAAATCAGGGTGCTGAATTATGGAGATACTGTAATTATTTTAAAACAAAAAAACTTGTTTTGCTAGTGTTGCAATGGAAAGTTTGACTGTAGTATGTTTCTGTGATCTTGAGATTAAGTGTGAATTTTACAGGTTTTAGGATTTTACAATGCTCTCCAAAATGTAAATAAAATCTGAAAACTACATAAAATTAAAAGACTTTTTTTTTCCTACCTGACCTTTCTATCCACTTCCCTCTCACTTAGTTTCTTTAGGTTACCAAAGATTATTTTTGACACTTTATTGTAAAGCTTTGTCTTATGTTTATATGCAGCAAAGAAGACTGTAAAATAAGCTTTTCTCTTCATCCTGCTTAAATCATAAAATTTATTAGAATAATGTGTTTTATTTCAGTCTCCTACCTCTTCACCTCCACTCCTGTATCTGCAACCATCTGAAGTCTTTTATCAGCCAATAGGAATTAACCAGGAAGGTGGATGTATATCTCCACCTCTCCTAATGGAAGCTGCAGTTCCTGAGGTATTTCTAAAAATGTGAAAAAGTGTACTGAAAATTGAAGTGCTTATTTACAAGTGAAAAATATAATCTTTTGTTTGAAGCACGGGCTGTTAGAGCAGTTAGGTCAAAGTGTTCCAGTACTTACGCTGCTGTTAAATAATTTCAGGTGTCCTCAAGTTAGAATTTCTCCTCCTGTCTAGGAGAATGCTTTGATTCTAAAATGTTTTAGAGAGTCACAAACGGATTACAGACAGCAATATAAGGACTTTGTCAATTGGTTTTGTTTGCAAGTAATGTTTAAGTAGAATGGGAGTTCATTCTTTGGAATGTTGGGTTTAGTATCCGTGAACCACAGTAGTTTCCTGAAGTAATTCTTCTGTGAGTAGAAGCTTGTTTCTAAATATTCTGATGATCTGAATTAATTAAGAGTGCTTTATTGTACTTTAAAAATCACTTAAGCATTAGAAATGCTAGTGATAGAGAAGCAAAAAAACTGTAAACAAAAAATATTTAATCATTCAACCAATCTCTTCATAATTGGATATTAAAATGACAGTAAATGGCTACAGAAAACTTAATCACAACACAGTTTCAGTTTGGTGTTAATTGATACTTCTTCATGAAGTATGAATTGATATTCGTTCCTCATGAACAGGGAGGCCAAAATAGATGTTAAATTAGGACATTTAATTATTAATACTAGTAATCAAGTATTGTTCCAAAAGTAAATGGGTATTTTATTGCTACAAGAGAAGTTCCAAAAATGGTATTTCAGACTCTCAAGTGGGAAATTCTGAAATACTGAAGTAATTTAATTTCCCTACAAAGATACTGAATAATAAAAAGGGTTGGATTAAGGGGCTTTTTCTTCTTTTTTGAAAGTGCATAAATCTTGATATTTATTTTATAATCATAACAGTACTATTTTACCTTTAGTATTTTATGAATCAGATATAAACTTGTACAGAGATCTGAAACCTGTGAGCACTAAGAAAATAGATTTAAGGAATATTTAAAGTGCTCTTGGTTTACGGGTAGGCAATTTGTTCATGTTAGAGGAAGCAGTGTGTCAAATTTTGGAAGAATGATGTAAAATTCCAAGAACAGTCTGTATTACTTGTATGCAAATATTTCATTAGTCTGGTAGTGCTGGGAATTACATTTCAATGTGTTAATCTACACATTTAAACACTGTTCCCATTAGAGCTGAGTGAAATGGATTTGCAATAGAGAAGCTGCTACTTCTGTCAAGGAAAGTGATTTGTGACAGTGATTAAGATAAACTAAATTTACTAAACTTTACTAACCAGTGGGTAAAACATAGATTTAAGTATTGAAATTGTTGTTTTTAAAAAGTCAGTAGTTCAGATAAACGTAGCCCACGATTTGAAGCTTAAAGGATTCTAAATTCATATGAAAGGCTTGAAAACTTAACATTGCGAAACAAGCTTTTGTGCTAATTTTTTGTATTTTTTTTATACCAGTTGTATTCTGATCATGGAGTTCAAACACTACATCACCAGCCCTATGTCCAGAGTCACATAGCCATGCCTGCAGCTGTGAGTATCAAACCAAGATGCTTAAAGCAAACATGGCAGTATTGCTGGCTTCTTCTTGAAGCAGTAAGACAAGAGGGGAATGAATGAAAAGGTCTTTTATTAATGAATTGATAAATGAGGAAATGGGAAGTGTTGGAGGGAAACTGAGATTTTTTCTTCACTTGAAGTTTTGTTACAGAGGGACAAACGTGTTACTTATTTTCAAACTAATTGGGGAAACTAAGAAGTCAAAACATGGCTATTTATTTTAAGACTGAGCTACAAAGTAAACTGCAAATAAGAAACATTTTGAGAGAAAATGGTGAACCTCATTCAGTTCTTTGAAATGGTGGTTAAAAATCCTTGTTTCTTTGTCTGGGTCTTGACATTATATTCGTTACTTCAGCCTTAGAAAAATGCCTCATGTTGTGAAGAGTTGAGATTTTGAAACACGGAGAATGAAAAACTGTCCCAGTCAGTCACCTCTGGGCTTTTCTTCTGGGCAGTTCTGATTTAGAAAGGCCATTTGAATATTGTTTCATGTCACCTGATGCAAGTTGCTGGATTTTTTTGGTTCCCAGTTTAAGGTCCTCTTGCCTAAATTAATAAGGCTGTTCACACCATACACGAAATAATGTCAAAACTGATTGGCTTGATGACAGATCTAAAGTTGTCAGTATTTATGCTTGATATTATAGCACTTCCAAAGGTGCTCACTCAGCTGCAAGTAGAAGACTAAGCATGAGTGAATAAAAGCCATGTTATAAGCTCTCTTTTCCACATATTTTTAATTTATTTTACTTTTCTTAGCATTTTTTCAGACTATTGTGTAATGATACGTACTAGATATTTCCAGCAGAGGGGGCTGTAACCTAAGTGTTGTCTTGGACTAAAGTGCCCTGTATTTCTTGCTCTTTCTTTCCTGTTTTCTCAGAAGTTGTGTTACCTAGAATTGAAACCCTGCTCTGTTCAGGTCTCGAGTACATTCACAGATAGTTAAACCCTTCCAAAGGCTTACTGAATTCTGATAATTTTATTCATTACAGCTTGATGCTAAATAGTCTTTGGGTTTTAAGTTTTATTTATTTAGTTAGCTTCATTTACTAGTAATTAGTAGTTCTGAAATAAAACTCTTGCTTTTAAATTTTCATGTTACCTTGTCACATACCACTTGGAGTTTGAATATGTTTCCCAGATAATGAATATGATCAGCTTGTATTGTGTCTGTTAGTGTGGCTGAGCTCTCACCGATGATTGAAAAAGGCAAATGTTGTCAGCACATTGCTGTGTGTTAGGCAAGTGGCTGTGTCATTACCACCTGCTCCCCAGCTGCAGAGACGACTGCCTGGTGGCTGTAAGTCTTCTTAAAATACCCCAACAAATATATCTGCTGCTTGAAAACTGCCAAGTAGTGGCCATGTAAGAGAAAGCAGGTGCCTGAAGTAATGACTGTACCTTGAAGGTAGTCTGCTAATTGCCTCTCCTGCATTGTGTATTCCCAGTGCAATTCCTGTGCTTTATGCTAGGAGGTGTAAGTCAGGTGGTGCGAGTGGGATGCTACAGCCAGTATCCAGATATTTTTGACAGCTGTAGACTTCTTACAGCTTTCAATGCAGCTCACACCAGATCATTCTCTCTGTTCTACCATCAGTAGAACCAGTAGTAACCAGTGAGTTACATCAACAAAATGCTATTTTTAGTACAAAGTTTTTAATAGTGCTAAGTGAAAATGAGAAGACAACATTCTTCAACTTCCAGCTGTAAATAATTTGGAGATCCAAATTTGGTATTTAAGATCCGGTGTGAATCAAAAATACTAATAACCTCCCTGTGATCATGTGTTTGCTAATGACATTGAATATATTTATTTTAAGCTAAATTCTTTTGGCAATTAATAGAATGTTCTGTTGATGAGCATGTGGAAGTGACTTCATATGTTCACATCCATACAAATGGATAAGGTTAACGTTCCTTCTCAAAGGCTGCCAGGTGACACTTTGTTTTTAGGAAGGGAGAGGATTTCTCATCTCTACTGGATGTTTCAGATCCTCTATCATCTTCTAATATGGAGATGAATGTTTGGGTGCTTCCAGAGGGTATATGTGAAACAGTGTCTGGTAGTAAAAGTTATGTGGTCTATCGTAACAGTGGAAGCTTGAGGGAGGATTGAAATTTGTGTTCTTTGATTTCAGGCCCAGGAGAAATATCTGGGAATTAAGTTTTGATTTTGCTGAGTGGTTACGTTGAGTTCTGAGGCACTGGCCTGGTAAACATTCGTGGTATATTTTGTGTATATATGAGGGAGACCCCTGAGGCCTGAGGAAATGAGCACACAATTGCAGTCTACAGAGAGTGAGCAAAGTGTAAAAGGTTCTGGCACATGGAGGGGAGTGTGTGGATGGGGCTTGGTTTGTTTCATGCTTTTAGCTTTTTTTTTTCTTTTCTACCTTTTTGAGCTGCAGCCTCCTTTTTGAGGGGTAGGCGTGGTTCTAGTCTGTCACAGTTATTGCTTTTCCTGTAGTCTGTGTCAAACAATGTTTTTGGCTGGCATCAACAGTACTGGGTAGTGAAGTGTCATTTGTGGTATAGTTCATGGATATTTGCATTCAGATCATAATGGTGCATGATGGCCTTGGGGTTGTGAGTGTTCTGTAAATTTATCTGAACGTAGCACGCTGTTTTTCTCTGCAGTTAAGAGTAACAAGGGAAGATTGGTGCTCTGTGTGTATAATACACATAAATATGTGTTTATAAATGTTTGTGTAGAAGCATGTGCAACTAGATTTACATAAATTGTCTTTGATAAGAGTTCTGGTGTAATCATTTGGGGAAAAGTTTCGTTATTTTATACTAGTACTGCATGTTATTGTCTGATATTCCATCTGAAATAACAAAAAATATTACAGCATATTTTCTGTATAGGTAAGTGAAATGGAAAGAGGCTAAGCCTTTTGTTTAAAGATATGTTAGTCTAAGAAATGTGAATCTAAACTTCTAGGTATATGATTGCCAAGAGACTTGTCACCAGCTGCAGCTAGGTCTGTTGCTTCTAAAATGGCTATTTTAAACTCCACTGAAACCATGCTTGCTAATTTGATATTAACATGGAAAGATGCAGGTGGTGCATGCTTTTTCTAATGTTGTTTCATTCTGTGTTCTCTTTACAAACTTCTCCTTTTCTGTTAGTTTGCTCTCACTTGGGCCACTTTGGTTTATNTTTTTTTTTTTTTTTTGTCCAGTCCTTCCTGTGTGGCTGAGATCCATCATCAGCATACCAGCTAGCAGCTGCCGGTTGTGGAATTTGGGGTCAGTTGTTTCATTGCAATGTTTGCTATTTATGAGTTGGTGAATAATAAAACATGCTCAGATCTAGCACAGTCTGCAGCATCACTTAGCTGCTTCCTGCAGTTTGACACTTGCTAATAATTCTTTTCATAAAATAAACTCTATATAATCAGTGTAATTCATTCCTCAGATGATAATGTATGTGTAAATTCCATCAGCATTTTCTTTTTGCTTTAACTGCCTGAATTTTATATGGGTTTCGATTGTTTTCTTCAACAAGGAAATTTTCAGTACTTCCAATGTATGATTTTTTTCAGTTTCTGAAAACTGTTTTAATTCCTTTATTGACAACTTCTTCCCTTTTTCTCTGTATCTTGTGCAATTTACAGTGCCTTTTGTTCATAGGGCTATACTCTGGCAGGTGTTCAAGCATGTTTTTGCTGTGAGAATGCTGCCTCTTTTTGTTGCTTACACTTTTTAAAAAATTAAGATTTTGATGTAAGGAAGCTAGGGAAAAATGCATGTTTTGCACATCTTAAAATTAGAGTCAATTTCTTACTTGATAGCCTTTAAACAGCTCACTGATTTGTAGCAGGGCCTTGCTGTATGTTCAGATGGGACTTCTTGTCTGCTTATGTGCCTGTATGATTTATCCCCAGCTGTGGTTTTTAAACAAATGTTAGAAGCCTACCAGTGTAAAACTGAGCATAACTTTCTCAGCAGGAAAAGAGAATGTGTTTGTGTCCTACCTATACTAATGGGAGTTAAAGAAAAAGAGAAATACATTGGGGTTGAAATCCTGTCAAGCTCATATCATGTAAACTTAAAGAGCATGGAACCTTGAAGTTTTGAAAAGCAATGCACAACATGATGGGGAGTCAGTAGATGATGGAAAGAGACTGATATCTTGAGATATAGTGGGTTGGATATCCTGATAGAGGTGTATGAACTGCAGCTGGTTGTCCTAGGAAACACTCAGAGCTGGAAGGGAGGGTAAAAGATTAAGTTTAACAAAACAAAAGAGAAGTTAGTGCTGAAAAGGCTTGGGATAAGAAATAAGGTTAGGGGAAAAAAAAAGATGGTTTGAGTCTGTCATATGACATAGTTAAGTAAAGAGTAAAAGAGATGGACATTGCATATTTGGGATATAGAGCATAGAGGGACTGTAAGAGAATTTGATCTTTAGAAGAAGAAAGAGAATTGTACAAGTATTCTAAAATCTGTTTGTGCCAGTACCTAAAATGGTAGTTGTGTTTTCTGCAGCTTGCCATCCTTTTGTCAGCAGCTAGTGGCATCCACTGACAAATTATGTAAGCACAGTCCATTGCCTATTTCTCAGTTTACAAACAAAACAGCTTTCAGTTCTTTAGCTCAGGTTTTATGTGGTAGCTACTAAAAACTTAATGTAAACATTATTATAAGTACCCATAGTAAAGCACTGCTGTAATCTACATTACAGAGAATGCTAAAGTTAAAAAAAAAATTGCTTAAATAGTTTTTCACTGTACACTTTGTAAAAATAAATTTTCCCCATCCACTTCTAAAGAGGATACAATTGCTTTAATAACTTGACATACTTTAGCAAGACTGTATGATCACTGAACAAAACTGGGTTATTTTTTTAGTAAAAGAGTTCTGAACTCATTCTAAGATTCCATCATTTTAAATAAAGGAAGGTATTTCCTGCCAGTGCGGGCTTCGCCTAGGTGCATAAAGAAAATCTGTTTTTCCTTTTTTGAACCAAGTCTGTCCAGCTGATGCAATGAAGTGGACTGTAACTATTCATTGAAGCATTATTAATGCAGTAAATGGGACACACTTTGGAATGGAAGAAACAACACAGCATTTTTCCCTCTCTTTAGGAATTGAGGTCGCATTCTGTGAGAAGAAATGTTCTGCATCATTCGTCTGTGAGTCTGAAACTTCAGTATGCATGAAATCATCAGTTTCATCCTAGAAAAGATTCCAGAACGGAAGATAAGATTTTACCCTACCTTCTACAGATGCTGTAAAACACTGGGTTTTTTAGCCGTGTATTTTGCTAATGTGCCTATCACAGGGAGGGTATGTTCTTCCTAACTTCTGACATTTCCCCGCAGGTTCCCCAGTTAAAATACCACTACTTTTTGTCAAGTAATAACATGAATTTTGTAGTTTGGTCAGGTAAAAACATGTGAAATAATAATTTTATCCCTGCACTTCCTTTCTTAATAGAAGCCCTGTTACAGGACAGAAGGGTGATTTCTGAAACACAGCCTACTGTATGTATTCCAGTTACTAACCCAGACTGAAAGCCAGTGTACTTCTGCCAAAAGGATAATGTCACCTTTAATTTCTGGGTTACATGAACTTTAAAGATATGTTAGTTGCAGAGGTGAAGCCGTTTTGCTGCATATTGACAGCATTTCTGTGCTGTGGATAAAATCTGATTATTTAAATCTCTGTGGATTTCATTTCCATTCCAAAACAATTTGTCTAGCTTAATTTTTTTTGCTATCGGTATTTTCTACTTTTATAAGGTGTTTTACTTGTGTGTCATTTTAGTGTTTGCAGTAGTAACTTTTTAAAATAAAATTTGCACCCCGTAGTTTAATAATTATTTGTTCTCATACTGATGTTTTTCTTGCATGTACATTTGGTTTTATAGTATGTTTTTAGCTATAGAAAAAGGCAGGAATTGACTATTTGAATTAGAAAAACCACTGAAAACTTACCTTTGCTTCTTTGGCATTTTCTGTTGCCTGTATGAAAATAAGAAACTCCCTAGCAGCATCACAAATTGAGATGAAATACTGTTTTTTTCCTCAATTTCAAGATGTTAATTTTCTTTTTTGTTGGTGGTAAGTTGGTTGGTTGGTTTTTGATTTTGTTTCTCCACTCACCTCCTAGAGTTCCTTCTATTCATTATGAGAGTCACATTCCCCAAAGGTTGAAAAATACAGCCTCTGTAGTTACAGGAGTGCAAGCTATGGCTTATTGCTTCTGCAGCACTGAAGTCTTTATTTTATGTATGTAAAATATCCTTGAGCCCTTCAATTTTATCTGTTTTGTAGTAATTTGGGGGTTTTCTTTTTGTATGGATTTGGTTTGTTGGTACTTTTTTCCTTTTAATCATTCAGAGATCTTGCCAAACGGGCATTGTAGTCAGTGAATAATCCATGTATGATATGTAAATCTCTTTAAAGATTATTCTAGTGTTCAATAGTGCTTTCTGGTGTTGTCCAGGAAGAGAGTTGAAGTCTGGTTCTGGTTTTATGCTGTTTTGAAATTGTTATGAAAGGAGATGCCATGTACTAGGTCTTGGTTGCAAGTTTCCTCAAGTGACTTTGCACCTTCTGCTAGGTACAAAAATCTATACAAGTATCGTTTTAATAGTTTCTCTTTTTAACCATTTACTGCTGTAGCAGCTCTAGTGGATTGTTTTACCACCAAGTATCAAAAAAAGTGTACTGTTTTTTTGATACATGTAGAGCTCAGCCTGTTTTTGAACGGGGGAAGTACTCCTCTGTTGTAGGTTCTTGTGTTTCTGAGCAAGTCTGTACCACTAAACACATCTGTCCAGTTCTGTTTAATTTTCACATTTTAGAACTCATCAATACAAATATATCACAAAAATCTTGGCTCATCAAAGCCATAATTCATTTCCATGGCAGAATTTTTACATAGTAAATATTTTTTAATGAAGTTTCGTCTTTGAAGGTGCTAAAGAAAGATTGTGTTCTGGTAGAGCCTTATTTCTTGTGTCACAAAATGCATGTTTTACCCAGGATTCTGGAGATTTAGTTCCAAGCCCTTGTTTTTGGAATCTGCACTTTGTTTACCAAATGTGACTTGCCTGTTTTTAATAATGCGTCAGAAATTCAAGAGGTAAATTTTACAGTGAGTGCTAACTTAAAAGAAGAGTGCTTAGAGGGGAGTCTCTTGAACTAATTGCTTGAAAGTGTACTGATAGTGTGCAGCCACATGTCATCAGATTGTGGCTCTATTCCAGACACTCACAAAACGTAGTTTATTTTCTCTTAATTGGTGCAGATGTTAGATTGTTGATAATGAGTTGATCCCATGGCCTTTGCTTCAGAGATCACTCACTTTCTCTTTACTTGCATGTGAACTTGATTGTTTGTAAGGATATTCAGTGTCAGGCACTTAACTATCCCTGCAGTGTTCCACTGTGGGGTGTGTGACATCAGTCTGGAGGTAGTGTTAGTTAGGATTGTATCTTCAGGTCTTAACAAAGCTTTGTTTTGATGTGAGAGACCGAGAAGAAACCAAGTAGCTCTGAATATTGGTTTTCCTCCAGGAACTGGCAGTCACTGTTGAAATACTGAGGCCTTTTCATTTATATTGTGGCTCATCTTTCTTCAGAATGCTTGCCAAGAGTGATGGCATGACATCAGACAGCAGTGACTGAACCAACCTTTCAGGAGTTGGATCTCTGTAGGCACAGATGAGATGTAACTGACTTACCTCTGTGAATCCCTGTAGTTGAATTATAGATGTGCTGAAGAAAAGCTAACTACATTTCCTCAGTGCCTGCAGTTGTGCTCTTTTGATGTTCTAGCATTCATGACTTCTTGTTCCTTTTCACTGCACAGTACTATTCTGCTAGTTCAGATTTCCAGAATGTGGAGATTCCCATGCTGTAAACAGAAGTAATTTAGTTAACTGCAGATCTTCAGGTGAGGATTTTTGGGGGTTGGAGAAATGGTCATGTTATCTTTGGCCTTCTGCAGTTCCCACTGATAATTGTAAGGCTTCACACACGCACTAGGAGGGAATGTATCTGATAAGGAGTGTGCCCTGGGGACGTGCAGTAACTGACAGCAAATCATCCTTATGTATTGGCTGTCACATTCACATCTGAGCAAAGTAAGTTAATTTTCTGGCTTCCACCCCTTAGAATTTAAGAGAACTGGTTAGTATCTTTTGTTTTCTACTGAGCTAGCTGTTACAGTATTTCTAGCAACTGCTGTCTGCTTAATGTTATGTTTCCATTGCAGAAGGTTAGTTCTAGCATTCTCTGTTTGATTAACACTGGATAAAAACCTGTGGACAGGCAGAAAGTTAATGAAGTTCTGTTTCTCCTGTATTTATTTTTTTTTAATAAGGTAGAATTCTCTAGTTCACTAGCATTTTTGATTCCTGCTGCTTCAGACCTTATGCGTCAGAAATCCATTCATTATCCTTGAAAAACTGTCTGCAGTTTTCATTTTAAATTGGCAATTCTTTGTATTCTGAAACTGATTTTCCAAAATAGCTGTAAGTCATTGAGTAAACTGCATTCCAGTAGCAACTGAGCAGAAACTAGCAGAACACATGGCTCTCTTGAAGTGTTTTTCTCTGTTTAACATAGTTATAAAATGTGAAAAGTTGTATGGCTGCAAAATAGCTTTTTTTTTTTTTTTTAAAGTAGGTTTGTGGCTTTGTAATGTTGAACTACTACAGTAGGTTCAGTTCACCTGGTATAAAAACTTCCTAAATTCCCTATTGAAATAAAAAATATACAGCTTAAATCCTTATTTTAATGATCCAGAATACAGTGCCATGTGAGCAGTCCTGCACACTAATCTTTACATAGCTGCTATACAGAAAATCCAGATCTAGACCATCCAGTTTCATTCTAGAATATGTGGGTTTTAGTTGGTGGCTAACATATGGCTGTGGTGTTTGATGCTGTATTGGAGATACAGATGATACACTTACTGCTGCCTTGCTAAGTGACACACTGTGGATGCACAGGGAGAAATGTTTAATAAATTTGCAGATCTCATTTTAGAGAACTGTTAACAATTTTAGAAATTAAAAGCTCTTTCTATTGAAACTGCTTGTAATACAGCAATAATAAACAAGCTTCTGTAGTTTTGGATTTCTAGTAAAGTTCTGAGTTGGTAGCTACAAGTTTAATTCCAACTGGTCTATATTTACTGTTTGGATTGTAACTTCTGTTTATTGTAGTATCAGAGTTTAAATACGGGTTTAGAAAAACATGAAAAAATGGAATTAAACTTTGATCATTAAACTATGTTTTAATGACTGCAAAAGCAAACTATTGTTGTCATCTCTGTTCATTATTTTTAGAACATATAAGTTAAAACTTACAGCAGAAAAAGCTGGCTTTTCTGCTCAAGTTAACATGTTTAACAAGACTGTTCCTGTCACATTCACAAAACTCTTCCTTCAAAGGGAAAAAAAGTTGGGCTGAGGAAAAACGAAAAGCAAATTTCCAAACCCCAGAGCCTTCAGAATGGAACCCTGCTACTTTGTTAGTATCTTTAAATCAAGTCATTCTAGAGGAAAAAGGAAAGAAATGTCAGTGTTTTAGTTAAAGTAATTGCTCTTGGGAATGCGGGTGTGAAAAATATATGACAACTGAGTTGCAGAATTCTTCTGATGGAAGCTCTTTTGCTTTTTCTGTCATTATCCTCTCTCAAGCAAAAACTTTACATTTGCTTTGAGTCATAAAACAAAGGAAGTAAGCCTGAAAAAAGTTGAAAGAGGAACTGAAGTTCAAAAATGTTGCAATTTGATGTTATTAATATTTAGGGGGTTTTAAATGTGTTATTTTTGAGTCCTATAGCTGTTCAAATACCCTCAGGTTCTGAAGAAATCTGACTAATTCAGCATCTTTGTAATCTGCTGCCTTGTTTCTTATTAATGTCTGTGTCCTCTGTTTAAAAATGTTGTGTCAGTGATAACTGATCTATAGCCAATAATAATGCTGATTTTTTCAACTTTTTTTTTTCAATATATCCTTTATAAGCATGCAAACATTCTAACCTGAGTAGGAAATGTGCTTGGTCCAAATATTTTGCATTTTGACTTTGTCAGAAGAAGTTATCCCTTCTGTTTCTCATTGAGTTGGTTTTGGTCGTAGTGAAATCTTTAATAATAATAATATATTCTTTAGGTAATTGGTAGAAGTTTAAGGTATTTGCATTTCTGCTGTTCACTGCGTCAACCTTGAGAATAGGGATTGGTCTTTACTGGTGGCACATCTGTGAGAAGGTTATTCACTCAAAATTTTTAACTGCTGAGCTTACCTGGAATAAATTCACTGACACAAGCTGCCCAGTGGTGGCCTAACAGGCTGGAAGATGGGACATGTTCTCCTCTTGGAATCTTCATCCAGTCCAAAATCATGAGATTGAGCAGGAGTTGTGTCACGGTTGTGATAGACCTTTAATTCTATAGCCCTTTCACAAAGTCCACGATTTATATTTTTAAATTTAAAATTATAATACTGCTGCTTTTGATTATTTTTGAACTTAATGTAGCATAAAAGCAGTATGATCCATGTTGCTTTTAACTCACTAGCCAGTATCCTAATCAGAAAGAGACAGGGTTCTCTTTAAGATAACATTTGGTATGGATGCTGGTGTAGTGACTGAACTGCAGATTCAGTAGTTTAGGGTCTTCCTTGAGTTTTGGTTTAGATATTGTGCATACAGACATGGAACATCTTTGGTTTACTTGCGTTTTTTTCATAATTTTCCTTACACTTCATGATTTTAGCCAAGAGGAAACTCAGATGATGATGTACTATCTCCCATTCTTCACCTCCTAAGGTAATGGGGGAGGAAATGTTTGAACTGTATTATTAAATGGCTTATGCAGACCATACTGGGTTTTGGAGAAGGGAAGGTGTTCTTGTAAATAGGCTTTGTGTTCAGATGGGTTTGTCACAGATGTTGCAAACCCCAAGAAGTGTTGTCTTTGCAATTCTAGCAAGGGAGATTCCATCAAAAAGAGGTGCCAGTGCCACTCATGTTTGGCACCAAGGCCGTAGACAGAGAGCCTGCCCTGGCTGTCAGTCAGGTTGATTGCAGCTTAGCACAGAGTCAGGAACAGGGGTATCTATTTCCAAACTGCAGTTTCAAGCATGGGATGGTGTCCTTTGGTTCAGTAAGCCTGGTAATGTAACAAGGAAAACAAAAACGCCTCCCACACAACAGTTTTCAAACCTCCCTCAGACAAGAGGGAACAAAGCAGATAATGAGCAAGAGGAGGAACAGCCCTGAGTGTGGGTAGACAGCAAGGCTTGTTTGTCTCACAGTCTGGTCCAAGCTGCTGTGCAGAGCTGCTGCTGCTTCTCCTGTGTTGCCAACAAGCAGTCAGTAATCCAGCATGGGATGCACATTCCTGTTGGTGTGCTACTCTTGTTGTCTTTGTATCATTTTCCATTTAATCAGAATAAAAACTGTTGGGGGATCCTGAAAGCCTTCCATGGGGGCGAAGTTGCTTTCGACTCATTGGTCCTTTGTCTGGCTGTCTTTGCCTGCTTTAAAGTCTAAAAATTATATCAAGCTTCAATGAAGGAGTCACATGCCCTTTCAGAGAGGGTGCTGTCAATACAACATGCCGGTGAATCACAGTGTAGTTTTAGGGATTTGCTCTTCTCCGATACCAGTTCCCAGAGCCTTTGCATTTTGGGTCACTGAAAATAGATTGTTTTGTAGTTTATATCCACTTTGCAACAGGAAATTGCAGCTCTTTAAGCAGCTCTTGAATCTTAAGAATCTTGTGATGCTGTGTCTCTCCTGAGTCATTCAAGTGTCTTGTGCAGTTTTGAACTCCTGTGGGGGGTGCTGCTTGTTCTTGCTGATTTTTGTTTTGTTTTCTTTATTTTGATCTGTGGGACCTTTGGGCTCATTGGTTGAAGGTTAGTGACTTGAGTGAAGTCTGCAATGACAGCTGTTGACTGACTTCCAACTTCGAATCTTATAACTAGTTACACTAATCTAGGATTGCACAAAATATGGTCCATTGCTTTTATCTGTAACTGTGATTCTTTGTGGTGTTGTAAGAGTTTGTTTATACTATGGACAGTCCTGTCTTGGTGAGAGGGTTGTAATATTGTGTAAGCCTTGTCACGAAGAGTTCAAAACGTGTTCAAAATGGCCTCACTAAAAATGTAGCTATTTTAGGTTAAATAAAGATGAAAAAGCAGCCTGCTGGCAACTGGACTAGTGCTGCCAAAAGCTGTTTCACTTGCAGCTATCTTAGTCATGCCATGGCTTTATACAGGCAGTTACAATGAATCTTAATGGGTGTGTAGAATGAAGCAGCAGGGTTCTCAAGGTTGAGTGGACAGTTTGCATGTATGGCTGATATGGCAACAGTGCAGGGATAACCTTTACTGAAAAAAAACCCTAGTGTTTGGGAGCAATTCCTGTGTAAGAGGACATGCAGGAAGATGAAGAATTCTGCATATTTGATACATTTTTTTAGGTTTTAATCAAGAAGACAACACTGGAGGATTTCCTTTCTGTTTCAGCAGCTGGGAGCATGTTTTAAAGACTACAATAATTACAGCTTCAGTTCTACGCTCTGCACTAAGTGATTTTTAAATTTTTTCCAGAATTAAGTGACTTCAATCTGTAACGTGTATTTCAAAGGGTTATAGTTTCTAGACTTATCATTCCTGGTAAGTTGCTTAAGTAAAAACTTAGATCACTTTGCTTGCAGTAGAACAGAAACCCACAAATAGTTAATGCCTAACTTGGTCCTATTTATTATAGAAAATATTAGCATTTTCAATAAGGTATATATATTTCAATGAAAAAAGCAGAAAAGCCTTTTGAATTTAAATGTGTAGTTCATATAATCTAAAATGGTGTTACAAATCTTTGGTTTTCTCTAGATGACCGTTAATTTCTTTAGATGCAGTCTCAAAAGAAAAAGGCAAATTTCTAACAGTTCATCCTGGGAGTAGCAGGGCCTTAGAAAATAACTCTGTGTTCCTTTTTTTCCCCATGCATTATTGTGGTCTGCATCAGGTGTAATACAGTTACGAGTGACTTGCAATACTTAACAGAAGAGTAATGAGAGCCTTTAAAATTATACTGAATTTTTAGGACCTGAAGAAAAGTCTACATAGAAAGCAGTGTTGAAAGTCTGTGGCTTTACCAACTAAGGTCAGTTTAACAGAGGAGAAAAGGATTCTGTTTGTTCAGTATCCAGGAGTAATGGAAAAGAAAGTTTTGTTACTCTATTTATATATAGTGTTGAAAAAGTTTTTCGCAGTTGAAATGAGGAATATTTCAGTGTAATTTTTTTGGTATTTTTCAAAACCAGTTACATAAGTTAATTTTCATGATGAAGATTTTTCTGGATAAGAAATTACTATATATATTTATACTATTACACTGTGTTCATGTTGTTTTTTTGGGTTTTTTTTCTCTGCAAGAAAGTCCCTGTAGAAAGGAAATAGGAGCCAACTCTGAAATCTAAAATAAGGACCAAACAGCTTTTCATTTGCCTTTCTACCCTTTGAGATGCCAGAAGCAATTTCCTCTTGAAGCTGACTTCCTTTCTGGAAGTGATTTTTGTCTCCAACCATGTTGAGGCTCTTTTCTCATTCTTTCATTCTGACTAACTTGCTTTTTTCCTCTCTGACTTTCTACTGCTGTTGGGAACTTCTGGAGGTAAGTAATGACAGACAAGTTTCTCTCTAACTTTCTTTTTCAGTTCTTCTTCCCCCCTCGCCCCCCTTCACCCGATCAGTCTAGAAGGACAAACAAAGCACTATTGGTGTCCTCTGCAAGAGAGCACTGATAGGGGCTGGCTGTAAATTGACGTGGCATGGAAAATCTCTGCTAGTTTGGAGCAGCTCTAATGTTGCTGCGAAATCAAGCCTACTCTGAACCAAGTTTGTAGCTTGAAATCGTCACGAGCTTACTGCTTCTATATTAAAAATGAATGGAAAGTACCTTTGCTTTTTGGTTTGGGAACCGGACTTTTTCTCTATTTGGATTTACAGCTAATAGAAAAAAAAATCAAGGGGAATTATTTGGTTCCTTTTTTTTCCCTGTAGTAAGAGCGACAGATCTTGCTGCTCCCCCCACCTTTTCCTGCGACTTAATCATTTGCAGATCTTGCCATGGGGTGCGGACTGAGAAAGCTGGAAGACCCAGATGATAGCAGTCCTGGAAAAATCTTTTCTACACTGAAGAGACCACAAGTTGAAACAAAGACGGATTCTGCTTATGAATATGTATTGCTGGATTTTACTTTAGAAGGTATTTTTTTACGCTATATCTTTACTATTTAACTTAATTTTGTCTTGTTTGACTTACAGTAAATCTTAGGCACTTTTATCAAAGCTAGCCAAAATGTAAGACTTTTATTTTGAAACACAAATCATGACGAAGGTTCTTACTTGTATAAAATTACAATGGAAACTGCTGAAGTATTTTTAACAACCAAACCCTCCAAATTATACAACTGTCCTCTTTAAGGAAGCTGGCTAAAAACTGTTAGAGAGTTTTCCTAGTTTCCTGTGAGTCAGATACTGCCATCCGTACTTGCTTTGAATAATGGTTGTCTGAATTCAGTGTGACGGTTCAGAAAATACACTGTGCCTGAGCCTTAATTGAATAACAATTTTTTAAATGCACTCAACTTCCGAAAACAGGCTGTCATTGTCCTTGTTACTTTATGCAGAAGTAAGTCTGCTCCTTAGTTGTATATCAGGAGTAAGTTCCCCTCTTACGCCCACCGCAGTCTCTTGGTAGATGTTTCTGTAAGAGTCTGAGTTTCAGCTTACTATTTTTTCCAAATGCTTTACTTGTAGTTGTTGAATAGCCTTTTGAAATTGTGACTGAAATGAAACAGAATCTGTATGCGTAGCTAGAGGCAGACAGTGCTCTGTGGGATACTTCCTTCCCGAGGGTGTCCCATCTCTAACAGAGCAACTCCCTGTTCCACAAAGTTGAAAACATAAACAAGCCCAGATGGCTGCCCTCAGAGAACAGACAGCTCAGTTTTACAGTCACTTTATAGTAACTTGCATTTTGTAGCAACCCAATCTACTGGAAATGCTTAATAACAGGGATTTGAAGTAAATGCTGTTACTAGAAGGATTGGATAAAGGGAGGCAGTGTAAGTGCAGGTCTTACTGCAATTACAGGAACTTTTTCATAAACAAAACTTGGCTTCTGATTAGTTTTAACTCTTGTAATATTTTTATCTAAAATAGAGGAGTCTTTTCTTTAAAAAACTGTAAGGTACTAATAGAAGATAGATTTCCAGTACTATAACCTGGCAGAATGTAACTGTGTTCTGTATATTTACACAAAAACTTTTTCACTGGCTTGTTCCTTTTGAAGAAACAAAACTGTTGAGTAAGTAATAGTGGTAAGATGTTGGAAATAAAGCTAGGCTGCCTAATGCATACGTGGTTTACCTATTAATCCACTGATAGAAAGGATAATTTTTTTGGAAGCTGAAGAGCATTTAGTATTCTGAAATAGCCTCTGTTCTGGATAATTTTGCTGTGTTTTCAAGTTACAGTTTCTGGAAGTGTTATATAAATTATTTGTTGTAAAGGTGATTGTGACTTTTTAAGTAAAAGCCCATCAAGTGCAAATAAAGATGTATCTGTTTTAATAACCTAGCAGTACAGCAGTAAAGATTAATTTTCTCCTGTTTTGTCTGACATTCAGAATTGCTTAGCTTCTGTGGAATTATGAATGTTAAATAAGTTTCAGATAGTTGCCTAACTCTTTTTCAGGATTCTCTCTGGAAGTAAGGGGATTTGTAAACACAAATCTGTAGTCTGTTGAATGGTTCTAGCTATGCATGTATATGACCTTAAAATATTTTTTCTTTTAAGTCTCTCTTTTTTAGAGCTAAGATGAATATGGAAAAAACCATGGTGTGTATATATATACTGTCTTGGAGGCATTTTTGACTTCTGATTGTTTCTGAAATGTGGGAATTGGCTAAAGTACAGTGGACAATATATTAAGCTTTTTTCTTTCTACTTCCGTCAGTTTGCTCATGTACTTGTTGCTATTTAAATATCCTTTGGCTAAATGAAGCTAAGTGAGAGCCCTTTATCACTTCAGACCAAAGTTTTTACTCTGCTGTCAAGTTGTGTCATATCTTTATGGCACTCATTCTGCTTTGCCAATTTCCAGAGCAAGGTGTTCCATTACATAGGAGATTTCTGTGTGCCCAAGTGATTTCTTGCCACTGGATCTTGTAAAACACCAAGTAAAACAGAAAATCTGCACGTAACATTTTAAGATGATACAATAAACTATGTCCTGCATCAAGATAAAAGTATAGCAAGCATAAATGTGTTATTTCAATTCAATATGCCTTATTCTGTGCTTTATCAGGTATGTGCAATGTGAAGTCGAAGTGAGCCTGCTGGGGAAGCTTTCAGCAGTCCCTGATCTTCTCCCAAGCCATGATGCAGATTAGGTCAACCATGCTGTTGTCTAAATTTGCTGGCTGCAGTCCCTGTGCATCTTAACTAGTTATTAGCTGTGCACTGAACCTTGGCTTCTCTCTTCCTGGTCCCCAAAATGCTCCCATCCCTACTGTAAAAATTAGCTTTGAGTTCTGTGGAGGATGATGTCCATCAGGAGCATCTCAAACAAGAAAATTGCAGCCAATCTTTTATTTTGGTAGAGCTGAATAGTACAAAGAAAAGGGAGCAGTGGACTCTGAAGTGTAATTTCAAGTGACTGTAGATTCTGAGGCCTCAGTTATGAGGCACATCCCAATAACAAAAACAGCTGCTATATTTTTAAGTCAGTTTAACCAGAAAGTAGAGATAGTTTATATATTTCTACTAAGCAGAATGCTTATGCTTTATCCACAACCCTCCTATTAGGGGAAAAAAAGAATTACTGATGCAGCCTACTAAGATGACATACTGTCAAGTTCTTGTCACTCTAAATACCAATAGGAATATGTATGAAATAGCTGTTTTGTCATTATCTTCAGTATCCTGGTTCTGAGGCTTACTATGCAGCTAGAAAGTTGGCTGGAGTTGTTATTGCTACAGTATTTTGGCTACCTGTTAAGAGCACATGAGGAAGGAAAGTTTTTTTAATGAGAAAGGGCTAAAGAAATTTTTAAAACCAGTGATGTCATGATCATATTGCACCATTCCTGCTTTTGTGGCTTGGGGGCTGTGGAGCAGTTATTTCTCAATACATAAACCTCCTGGATTTTCAGTGAGTGGAATCATGGGATGGAGGTATTACTAAAGGCAAAACACCTGTTTACAAAAGGGGGGCTGTGATATACTGTCTACTTAAAAAGAAAAGGTGCAACAGCCCTGTTCTTATGACTGAGAATGACTGGCAGTTTAGTTTAATAGGCTGAATTTGCTGGTTATCAGCAATAAACCATCAATATGTTTGTTGGTGATAATTTTTGGTAGTGTGCATTTCCTACAGTATAAATTATTTTGTTTCTTCTTGATGGCTTTTCTGTTAAGGCTCTTACAGTGACAAGCAAAGTAGACCTCCATTCCTTTGTCCCTTTAGTAGAAATTGGTATTAAAAAGCATTTGAGTGTTGTAAAATACTAGTTTCTGATGTTTTGTGGGGTTTTTGCGGTTTTTTTTAAAGCCCTCCATAATGTGCATGTATGTCAAGATTATCCTCATTTTATTGTGGGAAAGCAGTGTAGAGAGGTTTTACGGAACACCACTCATGAACCAGCAGAGTTCTAATTCAGTTTATTAGAATAAAACATTTGAGCAAACTAAAGAGTCATATCTTTGGTTGATGATAGTTTAAAACAGTAGGATAGACAAACTTTGTGACTTGCTGTGTCTTACGTCCTTAAATTCCTTGCTGTTGCCAGCCTACACTGTAGTGTAGGTAGACAGGAGAAGGTAGGAATGTGAAACTAACTCCATGAAGTGATGAGAGGTTTATGGAATTGCACTTATTATTCTTATATACTTTTTAAATTACAGAATCAAAGGAGAATTAGTGTAGTTCATTATTCTCAGTTGGATGGTTTGAAAGGGAATGTTCAGGGCAGCATGTTAAAGTTGTTTGTGTTTTGGAAAAAGTGTCATGAGGTCCCTTAATTTTGATTGAGGCACCCTTTAATGCAGATGAGCACTGGTCTTAATGCATGGAAAGTCCTGCAAAGAGGGACCCAGCAGAATACAGACAAGTAGGCTGCTTGGAGCAGAGGTCACCAGTAGACCAGCAGATTTCAAGCCAAGCTGTTTTGTTATCAGAGCTCATAACTGCAAAGGATAAAAGCTTTGGCAAGTCTGTGCTGGCATAATTACTCTTCTGCTACTGTTTGTGTATGAGTACTGATTTCCTGCTTTCTGAGAGCATTTACAGTTCCAGTTGTACTTGAGAGGAACAGGAATTACTGACCCATCAGACTGACCGTAGCAGGATATATCATCTCTTACCAGTGTGGAATCTTCCTTTTCTCTCTGGAAAAGCTGTGGACCATTCAAAAAAGGTTCTCCAAGAAGTTTTCCCTTTCTCTCTATAGTTTTCCCTAACAGTGATGCATTATCCAGGTGCTGCCTATTGATGCAAAATGCCTGCACATGCTGAGAGACACCCTCCTCAGAAATCAGTGACACCACAAGCTTACTTGGGTGATATATACTTAGGTCTGTTGAAGAAAGGAGCTGGGACTGTCAAAATGTCAACTGATACTCCACAGATCACTTCTAAGGGGAAAAAAAAATAATGGAAACAAATCAATTGTCGTAGGCTTAAAGCTGTTATATGGGAATTTACCTCAAAGGTGAGGTTGAGGGATACTGCTTCAGTATGTTGAAGGCTTTGCCTAGACAAAATAGTTCCTTTATAAAGTTCAGCCCTATTGTGTGTTTAGATGTTAACACAACTTTTAAGTCAGCTTGGCAGACCTAGATCAAACAGAAAATGTTGCCAAGTATGTTAAAAATAGATCATACTAAGTTGTAAAAATAGGTACTTGAAGTAGTTGAATAGTGTTGAATCATCTGTGAATCTGCTTTTTCTTATATAAATAGAACTGTAGTTTTTTAATAAATGCCTGGGGATAGGTTTTGCGTGGTTTACATAAAAGGAACTCACCCAAAATGTTTATGGACCTACACAGTTTCATGTGCTTCTCTTCTGCTTTCAATGCTTATTAGCTTCCTCAAATCCAGAAGTTATCAAGATCAGTTCTGTGCTGGATATAGCATCTCGGGTGGAAGAATATTACAGCAAGGGATATGTTGTAGGAGCTGTTCATCCCATTATGCTGCCAATTGGACGGAGAAGGAGCTTCCCTGCAAGTCACATGTATCGAGTGGTACTTTCACGATTAAAATTAAGGTAACAGTAAAATAATTTGAGTACACTGATCCTTTACTTAAGCCGTTTGTAAGTGGATTGCTCAACATGCATAGCTTATTATCAGTTAGAAATGAGCACCTCAGATTAGCAAATTAGTAATGTTTTTAATTAATGCTAAGCACACAATGGGCTAATTTTTGCTTTGCCTTAGTAAATGTCCTAACAAAAATCCAAAGTGTAATACCATCTGTCTTAGAACTTGCAGCAAATAAAAGATTAACCAAAATACTAGGAAAGTAATAAGCTGCTTTAAACTAACTCATGTCTGCGTTTTCTTGGTTTTTCAAAACTTTTGTCTTTTCCCGGGGAAAAATTATATAGTTTGTGAATTAATTTGTCTGGGATAGTTTGGGGTTTTTTATTAAGAAAGAAAATCATCATTCTGGATCAGAGATCATACAAAAGCTTGGTTTTGACACTGAGGGAGAGACAAGAGCTTATACATGTTCCAGTTCCATGGTCTTGTTTATTATTCCTGTTTTTACTGAATTGTAATCACCATGTGATCCTGAAGAACATATACAAAGCAATGTTACCATTAGTTCCTTTGAATGCAAAGAAGATAACCTTTTGTTCTCATTTTGAGTGACTAGAAAAGTGGATTTCTTACTACATTAAAAGCTGTCAAGCTTCCCCTTCTCTCTTGAGTCCTTATGTGATGCACAGAGGTTCTTGCTGTTAGTTGAGGACTGGAAGGGTGTGGATTGGAAACTGCCTCCCTGCCACTCCAGTAACACTTTCATAAAACATTCATTTGAGAGAAATTCTCAAACCCTTTTATGAAACAAGCCTGGTCCAGAGTATTTGCTGCTTATACAACTTAACCTGTATAAATTCATCTGCAAACAAGGTGAATGCTGTTCATGTGGGCAAAAGCTTGAATAAGAAAGTAGAATCCTTCCTCTGAAGCTGAGGCTTCCGAGCTGACACTGCCAGCACACAGCTCCCACAATTTGCATTATCCCTGTTGATGTGGCATCCTTTGGAAGTTGTTGTTTGAACCTTTAGGCCCTTGAATGGGTGAAAGATGAGACTCTGTAGCCTACGTGTGAAACTGGTGTAGGTTCCCAGTTTCCTTCCCAGGTGCCATATGTATCAAGGCTGGTTTTGCTGTAGGCAAATACACCTTCTCCAAGTACTGTTTGGAAAGTAACCTTTTATATTTGAATGTGTCTCATTGATGTTCTTTTCTAAATGAAATTATTCTATGAAGGAAGCATCAAATAAAATCCCATTATATTGTTGGTATACACTAAATATTGTCTGACTAATAACACAACTGGCTTTAGATAAAACATGAATACAATTCTATAACTTTAAGAGTTTGTCAGCGTAAATATGAGAGATTTAAACATTATTTAACTCTCAGTAAGTGTTTTCGCGTTATATTTCTAGTATTTGCCTGTACTGTTTCATTTAACAGCTGCAGCTCTGCTTTAGTTAAAAAAACTAAAGCAGGATGTTAACAGTGTAAAAGGACCGTTTCTATTCATAGTGTGTTTTCTACAAAACTGAACCTGCTTTGTGCTTACTAAATTTACAGTTTAAATTTGTACATTTTGCATTGTAATAAATAAATGCAAAAATCTCTGATAAAGGCAGAGCTGTTTGTCAGTAAAGCTCAATTTCCAAAACATCTCTCTGCATGGTCTTCAGATGAAATTCCTGTTAAATATTAATATTCTTATCCTGGCATTGAAACACAGTACCTGCCACTTTGTGGAAGAAATAGAACAAAACACCAAAACCTAAAAAGTTCTAAAAAGTATGAAGAAGCATTGTCAGAATTTCATTCATAACTATTCCAAAAGAAAAGAATTCTATATGCAGGCATTTGCTCAAGTTAGCAGCAAACTCCTGACAAAGACTGCTTTCTTTCTGTGTTCTAGCCAGAAGCATGCAGCACCCAGAGGACAAAGGCACCCCAGGCTGGTGATTGAGGAATGTCCTTTAACATATGAAACACTGACAAATGAAATAGTGAAAGAACTGCTAGAAAAGGTAATGGAAGTTTTTGTCCAGCTTCTCTTCAGATATTTATTTCTATCATACATGTAAGTTACATTTAGTGGTTGTGTTTTTAGTTTTGCGTTTATTTTATAGAAGCTACAAAACTGTTCTCGAAGTGAGAAAATAGTTACTTTTTGTAATGTGGGACTAAGTATCCCTGTAAAGCTTTGGAAGTCTGACTGCTTACACCACTGAAAGCAGAATCAGGCCCGAGTTCAGTCACTCTTTGGAAAATGCTTGTATGATATGTGAAGTTTTATGTTTTTCTGAGCTAAGTACCTAAGAAGAAATGTTTTTTTCATTCTTTAACAAAAAATACAACATGTGTAGGAATCATACTAAATATTTACTTGGCACAGCTTTTGAAAACATTGTATAGTTAAAGTAAATTTCTACTGGAATGCAAGTTATAGTTCTGATTCTTTTTGTGTTTAACTTCCTCTGCAAAATTGAAGACTTGCTGAAACAGGAAGCTATTGTTATTACAAGAGTTAGTGATATCTTTTACATTAGTTGCCAAGGAGGGTAGTAGGAGAAAAAGCATATTGGAGATCTTTAATGATCTTTGGAATTTCAGGAGTTGTTTATATTTTCTAAATGGCTTGTTTTGACTTTGTGTCAGGTGTTTCAAATTTAAAATGAGATTACATTATGCATTTATAACATAGATACCTATTTCCAGGTTGGTAGTGTAGTGTACCAGACAAAGATTAGAAGGAAAAACACACTTGAAATGAGCAGTGATGGAGTCTTGGTAGCATATCTGTTACAAAAGTAGTACGTGAGAATAATTTGATTTTAAAATGCTCTCCGTTTTAAAAAGACAGAGCTATTAATCCAGTAAAATCTTAGTACTTTCTTTTTTAAGATCTGAAACAATAAGACTTTGTGGTGTTTCAGCAAACAGATTATCATATTGCCTGTTTTTCTCTGTTGCTTGTTAAATTCAAAACTATCTTGGTTGTCCTTGAAGCAGCAGCTCTGTATATATAACCACAATGATTGGCATATTGTATCACTGCTGTACATGAATAATGGCAGTAGATAGACTGAAGTGTCACTATCATGATACTAAAAAGGGAACTCAGTACCATCAGTCATTTGATTTTTACTCACTCCCGTGATTAATAGTTTATGTGAGTAAACTGAATAAGATCCTTCCCTCTCTGCCCTCACTTAATCCAGTACTTCCCAAATGATGTCTTCTTTCTGAGCTGAGGCTTCTGTATTTACCTGGGAAGACTTTACTTCACAGGAGAGCTTGCAGCACAAGACGTCAGTGGGGTCACCTTCCTAAATGGCAGCACTCCTTAACCCAGGAAGAAAAAAACACCTTCAAGAACAGACACATCCCCCAGGTGGCACAGATGTTACAGTTGTGTATTGAGACTTCAGTGCAGAGAAAAAGACATCACTGGCTGAAAGAGTTAAGAGGATTTTCATTTGCTTCTAGCTCCCTCCTTTCTCTGCTCCTCCACTATTCTCAGTAATAATGAAGCTGAGTAGCCCCCAAGGGAACCAGGGGGTAATGACTCATGGCACAAGACAGAGATATTTCTATCATTTGGAGGTCATTACTTTTAGTATGGCTGGCATCACATATTTGGAGAAATACTGTTTATTGCTCTACTGTACTGCTTATCAATACACACAGTAAATAAAGTGCTTTGGGTTTGTTGTAAATGAAGGATTTTGTATACTCTGAAGTCAGTCCCAGCGCTGGCCACCTTTCTTGGCCTGACTCCAAAGACTGGAAAACTTCCATTTACTTTGAAGCAGGAGCAGCATCAAAGACAAGTCACCCTTCTGTAATACAGTGTTACGCCTTTTATGTCCTCAGCAGTTTAGTTAAGCAGTTCATGTATGTACAAGTTTTAAAGAAGAAAAAGGTCCATGCAATTCTAAAATGACTTTGCAGCTAAGTTTATGTTGTATTGCAGGTTAATGAAGCTGCTAAAAGAGGAAAGAAGTTTGTGGGATTTGTAACACAACATTTTCCTCAGCCTAAAGCCTGTAATGGAACAAGCGCAGATGGAGGTGCAGAGCTGGAATCAACACTGGGCAGAAGAAATAGGGAACACAGAAGAGAAAACTTTGATGAAAACTATAAAAACTGGAATGAAGGGACGCTGAGTGGTCACTCATCTGAGAGTGGAATAGAGGAGGAAATGCATGGAGAAAGCAGACTGTTAGAGGATTCAGATTTCCAGTTTGGAAAAGAAGTTAGCCCTTCCAAACCACGAAAAGGAGATGGTAATAAATGCAGCTTGTTTGTTGCAGAAATGAGGTATTTTATTGAGTTTTTGAGGTGTTGGACAAAATAGAAGAACTGCATTTTATGTTGTATCAAATAGTGGTTTTGCAAGATGCCTCTACATATGCATATGCATACATATTTCTAGAAGAGTTGGCAGTAAAGGAAGCAGAAGGAATACTTACCTTCTGCTTTATGTATGTGAGCTGTGGTAATATATGAAAACGCTATTTCAGTTTTCATATAGTGTATTACAAAGGTACTGTCAGAATTCTAGTTGGCAATTTAAAGAAAAAGAGAACCACAAAGAAACCCCTCAAAATCACCTACAGTGTAATTGTGACATGAAGTGTGGTGCAAACAGAAAGGGTTTTTGCTCGATACATGTATATCAAATGTGGCAGTAAAAATCCCTTATTTTAGAAGGATGCAATTGTTATAAAATATTTTCTGCAGTGCACATGTAGTTTTACTTTATATTATAAACATGTAGTAATTTCCAAGTATATGTTGTGATTCCAGTTGTGCCTGTTTCAAAGCTGACAACAAAGAGAGCCCCTTCCAGCTAGAGCCATAATTTTACATGCTTCCAGGCAACTCACATAATGTACAGCAAATAAATCCGTTCATAATGGATTCTTTCTGGTTAATGTGCCTTCAAGAAGTGTCCTGAAAGAGATCACTTAAATTAATGCATTGACCATGAAATCAAAGACAATAATTGTTACAAAATGAATTTATTAGAGAAAGTAAGCATTAGAAGTATAGGAATGAAAAGCATAATTGAAAAAATGCTAGGGCTGTGATAGACAGCTTAGTTGTAGAAGAATGAGGTGCTTGGTGTAGTCTGTGTAAAAAATGGCCTGAAACATTGACTTCTGGTACTGAAACTCTAAGGGCTCCTGGCTGCTAAAAGGAGAAGGTAAAAAGGAAGAAGTAATCTGAGAACTAATGCAAGACAGTATTGTGTGGAAAGCAGGCAGGATGAAACTTTCATGTCAGGCTGCGTTTTGACGTAATAGGCTCTTCCCTGATGAGCCAGACATGTTTTAATTGCTCTCAAAAGCAACCTTTTCACTTTCCTGTTAAAGCAGCCTCCCCAAGCTGTAGACTGTGAGAATAATGATTCTAAGCACTGAGATAATCAATGTCCCTCTTTTTTTTAACACTTGAGTAAAAGCAGTTCTCCTACAAGAAAGCCTTTATATCATTATCAGTTAAAGCTTAATTCTTTCCTTATGGCTTGAAATAGTGGGTTTACTATATATAGCAGAATAGAAGTCCTGCAAGGAAGAAGTGGGAAACTCTTGGTTCTGTTCAGGAGCATTGTTTGTGCAGACTGGTGTGACCAGAAAGATCAACAGCCAGTGCATCCCCTACATGCAGTGTTCCCAGGAAGCTTTTCAAAAAGCTTTGGCAAGGATATGCCAGGCTTCTCTACACTAGTCAAATAGAAAATCACTGGAGTTCATAGGATAAAACTTCTGGAAACTTAACCACCTTTCTTGGTCTACGTCTAATGTAACCATCATTTTGAAAAAAACTGATGTGAATTTTCCAAGGCAGTCTTACATGTGTGTAGGTATGTGCTGCTATGCCAGTGTGCCACTTCCATTTGCTTCTCCTCAAAAGAGGCAAAATGGTCCAAGTTATAGATTGGGGGTTGTAACATATGAATTTTGACTATTACGTTGCTTTTTGAACTATTCTGTTGAATTTTGACTATACTGCATTGCTTGCAGAGGTAAATTTCCGGTAGACATGAGGAATTGAATAGTTGTATTGGGAAACAATTTTCTTTTTTTCTGAAGAATAAGTGATCTCACTTGAATATGTGGGAAAAGAAATTAAGGTTTGTCAGGATAAATGCATCTATTCTAATATAAGCACCTGTGAAGGTGATAAGACTGTATAGAAAGAGTCATCTCGTACTGAAAGTTCAACATTTTGTTCTGAATTTGCCTTATTTCAGGTGCCTGATGTCACCTGCAGTGGGTGTAGTAACACTTCTCAAAACAGAGAGGGATTCATCCAGATACTGATTCAGATTACTTAGAGTACAAATCCTACTTTGGAATTATCTCTGTTTCTGAAGCCTAGAGAGACTGGCTTCTTAAGTGGGGACATCTAAGCAAATTCCTTTATTTTGACAGTGTGAAAACTTCCATGTCTAGAGGTTGGTTTGCATTGATTTAGGCTGCCCAGCAGTATTAGGCAATCTGAGAATATTTCTGGCAACTGCTTTGTGTTACTTCTCCAAACCAGTGACACACAAGTGTATTTGTAGAACACACTTACATAGTTAGGATTTCATACCTTGTACCAGTGATTTCCTAAAATGCTGTGGATCTGTTAATTTTGAATGAGTGCTTGTTTGTGACTGGTTTTGTTACAGCACTGTATTAATACCGAGGTAAAAATAATTTGAGGATATGTTGGGTTTGTATCCTTAATTTCCACTGATCATCAGTTACTATGGGAAAATCCCAGTAGGCAACTAATTACGCTGGTACTTAGCTTCAGAAAATAATGGGTAAAAATCAGTACAAGGCATTCCTTATATTTTTAAACTTAGAAAATTGTCTTTTGTTTTTATAATTGCAAATACTTGTAGCCAGCAGTTCCATGGGTGGCAGAAATGAAGCCTGTTTCCACTGGGTTTTCCTTAGTCCTTGTTTGTTTTCTTTATGCAAACCCCATCTACCTGAAGAGTCCAGTGACAGCCCAACTGTAATAAGTTCACATTTTCCTCATGTGCCAAAGTGTACCTCCCCTCACACCTTGTCCTGAGTGTGTTTAGTTCTTAAGCAGAGCCACATCAAGAATCAATTATTAAAACTGTTGTGTAGAATTAGAAAATGATGTTAAATGAAGATACTAGTAATATTACTAATTTTAGAGCACTGTCTTTGAGGTTCATTCTTCCTTTCTCTCTCCTTAGACAAGCTGTATATAGTCTTCAATGTTTTTGATGATGATTCCACCTGCTGGACCTACCATGAAGGTGTTTTGTCTATGAAAATAACAAGAAAGGGGCCAGTTGTTAGTACATTGGAAGCAGACTGGCTAGAATTAACTACGTTTTATTATAAACAAGGATTGTCCTTAGTTGATTCTTTTGTACACTGGGAAACTGCTAAAGGTGAGTACTGTCCCAGGACATCATGAAGCTTTTGCTTGTTTACATGGAACTACATAACTTGAAAACATTTATGATTGTATTTTGCTTCTTGATGGGAGAGTATTTATGTAAACATGTCCAGATAGATCTGTAACTGCCCAGAAGATAAATTACTCCTGTTTTAGGTATCAGATTCTACAAATTTTTAATAGATTAAGTAATTGAAATTTCTGCTTTGTTTTATCAAATTGACAATTTCCAAAGCAGCAAACTAGTGTAGCTTTATAACAAAACAAACCTTTTGTGCTAGTTCTTTTGGTTTGGTTTGTGCTTTTTCAAGAAGAAGGCAATGGGATGAAGAGTATTTAGAACTCTAAAACTCTGTTGCTGGTAAAATACGTAATTGAGAGATTCATTTCCATTTGAACTGGATTTGTCTGAATGCCAAAGTTAAAACTGTGCAAAAAATAGGTAGCTACTGTTGTACTATTACTTGCAAAAAAGTGAAGAAAATGGTAGTACCCTAGTGTTAGGGGTATGGACCTAGACAAACTGACACGATTAATAAATTCTAAAACAATTAACTCTTAACAAATGTTGTTTGATAGCAAACCTAGATTTTCTACTTCACTAAGGTGGTACTTTGTCTTTGGTTGGATTTGTACCTGTCTTGCTTGTACTAAGTTGCAAGTTGTTGGTGTTCCTTTAGAATTAATTACGTCAGTGTAAGCAAGCAAAATACAGGGTTGCAGTGGAGAAAAGTCTTGTCAAATATTTGTTGAAAAGGTTTTGGGGACCTTAAACAGTTTTTTGCAATGCTCAGGCTGATTATCAAGTGCAATAGATAATTAATAATGTATTAAAGTGGCTTTCATAAGTCATTTTGTCTGCTTCTTACGTTAATTATATAAGGAGGGTAAAACTACTGTCAGTGTGAGTAGTTGTTATATTTACTATGTCTTATGCTTTTTTCTGAGAATTCTGATTTAAAACAATATGCACTCATCATCCCCTTTGCAAGGCTTGGATTATTGAAGACCTTAAATTAAATTTTAAAAAAAGTAAAACATAAGATCTTTGCAAGTTAAATTATGATTCTTCAAAAACAAAAACTTGACACTAATGACAACTCTTCAGTTTTCATTGCTCTCTGTGAGAGAGTGAATCACTGTGTTTCTGTAGCTCTGCAGTAAATTTAGTGACTCAGAGGCACATAAGCTCATCAATGTAGATATACTTCTGATGGAATTTGGCAGCTAGTCCCTCTCAAACTGCATATTTTGTGCATATGAACAGTCTAATGCCACAGTTTGTAGTAGTCATCTTTTTTTGCTCTGAAACTGTTACTCCTATTTATTTAACTTGGTGGAAGAACCAAATTTCCTTTGGGGGAGGAGAGGTGAGCATTCAGACTTGTAGTTTTTAATATTGAGTTTTTTTAGAGCTGGAAAATACCTCTCTGGAGATCTGTTACAGTTCACTGAGGGGTGGTTTTGGCAGCTGTTGAAATTAATCTTTGCAGCTGTTGTCCAACAACAGTTTTACAGTCTTCCCGTTCCCCACAGAGAGGGGAATGCTCTTCAGTGCACGAATAACTGCCTAGTCTTTAATACCCAGGTAATAACATACCCCATCCAGTATTGGAGGGGGTTCAAAGCTGATATTCTGAGGATTACATAATTTTATTGTACAAATTCAGTTTGTTAGTCAGCTGTCAAGGTAAATCTCCACAAAAGCCTTCCCAGAGGCTATTAGGAGAAGCAAAACCAGAAAACGAACCAATATTTGATGCACAGCTTTAGTTTGGGCCAAACGGATGCTACTGGGCTTTGACATGTGAGTCAGGGAGTTGTGCTCTGAAACTTCCTTCCCATCAGGAATCCTCCTACAATTACTTGTTTCAGGCTCTTCCTGTGGCCATTTACGTATTTAAGTAGCTGTGGTTGAGCTTTACACTTCATGGTTCACTCATTTTTGTGCTCTCTCCCACCACACCAAAAGCCACGCTTTTTGTCAGGAAGACAATATTGAAGTTGGAAAAAAAAAGGCTTGTGCCCATCCTCTGCAATGGATATGTTGAATACAGGAAACTGGAATTCAGACTGGAGTATGGAAGGGGTTAATGCTTTCGAGAAAATAGTTCAATTTGTATAGAAAAAAGGGGTTTTAATACTAAGTTGACTTGCACATTCCAAGTTGTAACTAGATGCATAAATAACCACAAATTTGAGTTTGCTGAGTCATTTAATTTTATTTTAGAGGACTGTTCAGTGAGAAACATCTTGTGTACATCTTGCTAATCTATTAACCTAAAACTTTATGCTTACAGGGGACTATTTGCCCAAGTCTTTGGAAGGATTATTTATCTATGAAGAAGAAGGTGCTGGGGTTCCAGGTTCTAACAGGAAAGGAAATGATGCAATAGTTGTTGAACAATGGACAGTCATTGAGGTAAATAGGTGATTGTTGAGCAATGCTATTTCCTACTTGTATTTTCCTTTGTTTTTTCGTTTAGGATGCTGGTACCAGTGTTCCATAAACATTCAGGATAGCTTCCTGAGGTCACCTGCATAGGCTTAACTAAAGCCACAAATCATAAAAATGAAATCAGATTTGTGGGCATTGGTGAATGTGCATAGAACAAATATGCCTGAGGGATTCTGGCCTGACATTTGTACATGTTCATACCAACAGATACAACCACCGAAGAAAATGTTTTCGGGGTTTTTTGTGTGTGTTTCAGACCAGTTTAGGTGTAGTTTCAGCAAGTGCAGGTCACACTGACAGTGTGAAGTGTATTTGAAAGAGGGGGAGAAAATAGCTAGAACTAGAAAGAGAACAAGAGAAAATTGATAGTGAATTAATTCAGTATGGTATTCAGATATGTATTTTCATGAAAATTTTACTGCTAAATACGAAAGACTTGGGTTTCCTAATAAATTTACATGTACTGCTGTAGTAGGTTACAGCAATAAAATTACTTAAATTATTCTTTAGAAATATTCTAATCTTTTAGAATTATTGGTATCAATATGACATCTGAAAGCAGTTGTTGTTGGATTAAGGTCTTACTTTTGAAATATCCGATGATAAATACGTTTACCAATGTGAAAAAATCAACATCAAACTAAAAACTAAAAAAAAAAAAACCACAAAAAAACCTACCAAAGCCTTAAGTATGTATCTAAGTGAGATGCTTATTCTTCACATGTGGGGTAAAAAGTGTAAAGATCTCAACTGACACACCTAATTATTAAAGTTTTAGGCACTTAAAAAGTTTTAGGCACTAATTTAGCAAAGTGACAAGTTTAATGAGTGAGATGTGCTTTGAATCATGTCTGGATGAGTCAGGGCTCATACCTAATGTTAATAAATTCTGTTTTCTGTGGATTTTGTAGTCTTGAACTTTTCAAGTTGTTTTCAGTTGGAAATAATGAATCTCCATCAAGCAACAGCTTGATGCCGTCTCAAAGGAATAATCTCATTAAAAGTGAAAGGGGAGGTGTTGTAATTGTGTAGAAATGGAAATAAAACCTGTGCAGAGTCTCTTCACTACTTTTTATAATTATTAATGTAGGGGTGTGAAATTAAAACAGATTATGGACCTTTATTGCACACGCTGGCTGAGTTTGGATGGCTCCTGACCTGTGTCCTGCCTACACCAATTGTACGACATGACAGGTACCCAAACTATTGATTACAGCACTTTTGGTGTGTATGTCTGAGAATTATCAAATAATTGCTTGCATACTTTAATGTAAAAGGAAGAAAAATGCTGATGATGTTAAGTGTTTGTAAAGCTTGAGATGTAAGTAGCATTTTCATGGAGTGTTTTACCACATCTGCTTAGGACTACTGATTTCAGTGAGTCTAATTCTAAATTTAAAATATATTGTGTAAATCTAAACATGAAAGATTTTATTTAGGGAACTTTTTATCACATATCCATTCCACAGCAATGGGGTTACTCATGCTTCAACTAGAAACAAGTGTTGAAATGTTTCACTAGTTTAGGCCCTTGGTGAATGACTGATTTAGACTATGGAAAAAGTCATGTTGTCACAAGACAGTCATGGAGTATTTATTGCAAATTAGGGCAGAGAATGTGCTAATCCAGCAAGTTATTGGGCTGTTTCTCTTCTTTATTACAGACGTTATAGTTCGCCTCAAATATAGTACCAGAGTACTGGATTTCGGGTCCCTAGCTGTAATGCTTATTCAGATCATTGATGGGACTCTTTTCTACATAGGAACAGCTAAATTGCAGACTTGGATTCCCCATAAGGTTCCAGGCATGGGGGTTTTTTGGGGGTGGGTTGTTTGTTTTTAATAACCCCCTAAAAAGATGCTCTGGCTTTCATCACAGTATCAAGCTAAAAAATGGCAAATGGAACACTAGACCAAGCACTCTTAATGCCTCTCTTCTCTTATCATTTTTTTTAAAAGTTCTCCACCCATAAGACTGCCAGACTTTAAAAACAAACAAATGTACTGAGGCAGGGCTTAGGGCTCATTAACAGCTGTGGAAGGAGTGGATGACTCGAGTAATCTTTGGATCCCGGACCTCACTGTGTTAAATCAAGACAGCATGAAAAAGATGTGAATGAAAGATTCTAAGAAAACTGCTGCAAGAAAGTGGAGTTCTGGTCTAGTGATTTGACATAAATAAATCAACTCACCCCATGTAAGAAGGAGGCTTTTGTGGTCAGGAAATAGGTGTTGGGTGGTTTTTGGCAGTGTTTTTTCTAATAGTTGATTTTAACCAACTGGTTAAATGCAAAGACAAAAGAAGTTGTAGAAAAATATGCCATGTTCTGTTGCTTATTTTGTTTAAGGGTCTTTATGTTTTGTTTTCCTCTGGAAGAAGCAGTTTCCAGAATATGAAACAAATGGTTATCCTTTAATTTCTTCAATAATTTTGTATTTTAAGTGTATTAGCTTTGAACATGGTGACTTAAAGGCTATATGAACTGCTGGGCCTGGTTTTCATAAACAGCTGAAATTTTGGCCAAATCTTAGAGCTTGAGAGTAAGTCTTCAGAACCTGGGTCTAATCTTTGAAGAATGCCAGTGAAGAATGAGAGAGAGATTTAAGTAGTTGTGGTGTGTCGTGAGTCACAGGATGAGAGAATTTTCCAACCTTTTGTGTCCCACAAGCAATGTAACTGAACCCAGCCCCACAGGGTTTGGACAAGCAGGGTCAGGAATGTCCTGAGCAGCTGCTGGGTGGCACTGGGAGTGTCAGTCTGTGCCTGCAGCGTGTCAGATGGTGCTGGTTTGGACCTCAGAGATCACAGAGCAAAGGCAGGGCAAATTAAAAGAGGCAAAGTGCTGTAAGAAAAATAAATTAGGATGCAATGCTGTAGGAAGCATTAACAGATTGATTAGGCTGGAGCTGTTCCTTGAATTAGTGAGAATACACCAGGAAGATACTTAGGTCCCAAGTAGTGCTGTATCCCAGATGTGAAACAACCAGGGCATTAATAGCAGCCCTCATGCTAAAGGGGGTTGTATCCTGGCCAAATCTGAAACTGGACTCATTTTGTATCCACACTGGAGTAACTCAGACTAATAAAAACCATTTATTTTCTGGCCTAAATGGTTGAGTAGGAGTCTGTATGAATTGTCTACTGCTTGTTATCCCACTGTGGTTTGTGAGTTACTCTTGGAAGAAATAGGATGAATCATGTTTTGTGTGCCTGTAGTACATCTCCTATACAGCAGTTCAATTTTCTTAAATAAAAGTAAAAAAGCTTATGAACAAGAATTCCTAATTAGGAATTGAGAATTCATGAGAGTCAGAAAGTGAATGTCTTGCTGTTCTGCTAGGCTAAGTAGTGATTGATAACTACTATTTTTAGGCATTGATGTTGGTATTTAAAGAGGAGAAGAAATTCTTGGATGGTTACTGTGTGTCTGCTATGAAAGATGCCATTACTGTGGTGGTGGTGGATTATCCTAGGAATGCAAAAGCCTTAATAAAGAAGGATACTTTATGCTGATCAACAGCTGGTTTTTTTCCCAGACTTGAAACTCTGACCTCAAAACCCAGCGTGAATATTAAGAGGCTTCAGAAACACTGAAAAAACAAAATAAGCAACATTTTGGGATGATCTGACGAAATGATGTTTTCATAATTATTTTTAATATATAATTTGTGCATAGTATTTAAAGGAAATTTTATCTATTGTCCCCATTTTTACTCACTGTAGTACTTTCCTCTATTCTGTCTTCCTTTTCTCCTAATTTATTGCAAAACTTTCCCTCATCTCAGATCTTTTGTGATCTGTTCTTAGACATCGTGCCCACTGTTTGCCTGCAGATGAATAGTGTAACCAACAGGCCAATACGGGTTCTAGGTGTGATGGGATTGTCGTGCCCTGGTGTGTTCCTTCTCAGGTTTTTGCATGGTTAGGATCTGAAACAGTTTAAAAAACAGCAGGCTGTCCTGTCTATTCCTGTGTGGAATTGTAGTTTTTAATGTTTTTACAGATCTCACTCTCAACAGAATCAAATGTCCTGATGCATGGAGTGTTCTGAGAGCTGAGTGTCATGGGTCACTGTCCCATTCGTGCAGGGACAGCAGTCTGGAGACCTGTTCAGTCCTTTACCTCCTACCTCAGATTATGTTGGATGCAGGAAACATTTCCTTGAGAAAAGTTCTCTTTCGTGAAACATGCACAGTGGTGATTTTGTGCAGTGTTGTTTGAAAAATAAGTCTTGGGTTTGGTTTTGGCCTGCACACTATAGATTGCATAGAAGTTGCCCTCTTCTGACAGTGATTCTTTTTTTTTGCCAGGAATATGAGGAAATAGAACATGAAAAAAATGCATGTGATGCAATGTTTGTTGTATCCATCCATGCTGGGTATTTAAACTGTGTCAGGGGTCAATAAAGAAATGTTTAGATGAAAGAAAGCAGACCGTAAAAGAATACCAGACAGATCCACAAAAATCTTATTGACCTAAAGAACCCCCTGCACTATATACAAGTCTTACTTAATTGGTGAATTCCTTCAAGACAAGAATTTGATAGTAATTATGCCAAGCTCAGAAGATAAAGAGCAAGAAAAAAATTAATAGTCCTTTTAGGAGTTAAATCTAGTGAGTATCTAGAAAATACTTTGCTTGTAAATTAGTGCTACTGCAGTTTTTAGTATGGTATTATCATGAGTTTGTAGAAGTCCATACATGTTTGTGGTTGAAAATTAGAATTATTTCTAAGGCTTTTTAAATTTTTCATTGAATAGATCCTTTAAGCCAGGACAGTTAGTATCCCAGGCTGGTGTCTGTCTCAAAACTGAAAGTTTAGATACTGTACAGTTCCAAAGGAGGGCAAAGTTTTACTTTGAGAGATAAAAACCCAAAACCCTGAATAGATGAAAATAATTTATCTTATTCCCTTCATTCATTTTTCAGAAAATTTTGTCTAACATCTGTTCTAAGTGCTTTGTATATCAAATTTTCATGCATAAAAAATGGACCTGTAAAAACCAGAGCCATTGGCAGTACTGCTGAGCTTGTAGCTTCATGGTTGTTTTGGACGACTTAAATATAGACGTGTAAGAGGACACAGTTTTTGGCCATACAGCACAAGCAGACAAACAAATTGCTGGTGTTTCAACAAAAGAGTCTCTGTTGCTCTTCATCACTCTTAAAAGAAGAGACAGGAAAAAGGCTTCAGCAGCCTTACTCTGCAGTGACCTTTATTTCCCTTCACTGATTACTATAGTCCCTGAAAATGGGCAATGCAGACTATGGGCAATGCAGTGCAAAAACTGACTTTGTGGTTATTAATTTATCGTGGCTCACTACTTAATCTATGTTTGCAAAATGCCCTGACTTACGAGGCAAAGAGGGAATGTAGAAATGTGAGGGAAACTATGGAGCTTCCCTTGCTCTAAGCCCTTTTTCTCATTTAAATTCTGTGGAAATCCCACTGTCATTGAGTTCTTTGTGAATTAAGCTCATAGTAGCTTTGTCGTGTGCGGCATTTTAATAAGGTCAGACTTAGAAAATTGTTAATTTACTTCTTGTCTACTCACCATCGTGTCCTTTTTCTGTTCTAGTAGAATTTGTACAAGCTGTAGCTTAATGTTTGGGTTTTTTTCTTTTCTCTGAAGGAATGCAGACACTGTTACAAAATAAGCCCTAGGCTCTTCCCCATGCCAGGGACTGTGCTCAGCCTTGTTGCTGAGAAGAGACATTTTTCAGTTGATCAAAAGAGACATAACTGAGGCACAGAGAAATACCTAGCCAAGTGGAATAAGGTTGCAGGATTGCGGATTTCCTTGTAATGATGTAAAATCTGAACACTTTCTTTTAATGAATGCAAATAGTGAGGTAGGGACTCTTTGAACACAGAACCTTGTTAGGCTTAAGGAAATGAATGAATTTGTTCTCCTGCATTCTTGTTTTTCCCACAAGCTGGAATTTTAATTCTCTGTTCTCATCCAAGGAAGACATGCAAAGATATGCCATGACTTGAGTTTGGCTGGACTGAAAGGAAGATTGTGAGGGGCAAACACAATCATAAACTCATCATCACTATTGATCTGAGTCACTGTCTATGCAGGGAATAGCACTGGTTTGTGTACTTTCTCAGAGCTTACTTCCAGAAGCTTTACTAGGTCAGGCTGTTAACAAGCTCTTCTGAGCTCATAGAAAGAGTTTTAATCCCTGGTTTATCTTGGAGCAAGTCCCTGATGTTAAATACAAAATAATTTTCGGTCTTGAAAGATGCATCGGTTACCTGAACTTCACGTGTGTGGTTGTTAACCTTGTGACATACCCATACTGAAGTAAAAATTTACATTATTTTAGTAGTTCTTTCTGTAATGTTATGCATAATAACACAGTTTTATGATTGACAGAATAGGTAGAATCATAAATACTTCAAATGAACTTGCATCTCTTTGATGTTTTTGTTTTGCTACTTACATTTAGTTCACTCTTAAATCTGTATTCACCCTTTTGCAAAAGTATTTCAGTGTTTTGCCTTTATATGCTTAACTATCTTACTGAATACTGCCCAGAAGCAGCTGGGGGGAGAAGAGCTTGTAAAAATGTAGTATCTGATATTTAGAAGAACACAGGAATTTTTTTAATCTTCTCATTCTAGAGTTCTTGTCTTGAAATTGTTTCACTTTCAGTGACATGGAGTTGGGCTTTATATTATATGTCCTATCAATGTGGTGACATGTATTTCTGGTGGAAAGGTGATGAAAATACATTAAAACTTAAAGAGGTTGTATTTATCACCACTAATAGTGTGGTGGGTGTAATACTTAGGAAACATCATATCAGTAATATCTGATTTGGTCTTGGAAACAACTTCACTTGTCATGTTTATTCTTCTACAAGTATTCCCTTTTGGAAAAAACCCAACACCTGTGCTTTGTCTACCACAACAGTATTAAGTATCTGTAAAAGTTCCAGGACTGAAGTTGCTCTTTTTTTTTTCTCCTGTTCTTTATTTATCTTACTAAAATATTCTCTTACCCTATGCTGGTACCTCCTTGTACAAAACAGGCAGTGTCATTTATCTCATTCTTGATGTAGAGCTTATTAAAGCTGAGTCCCTTTATCCATAGGTGGTGAGGCAGCAAGCTTATCCCCCTGTGTCATATGACATTTTACAGCAACTTTTATTTAGCAGTAAAGAACATTAATTCCCAAGTTTCATGCCACAAAGTATTGAGAGATTTGTTGAAGCTATGGATCTATTAAGATTGGGCCTTGTTGTTGTGACATTAATAGGTAGTAATATGTTGTACTAAATATTCCCTGTATATTTAACAGGGAAGATTAAGTTAAAAAAAAGACTCAAAGGTTTGCTTCAGACATAAATGTGCAGTCTTGGATTAAAAGTAGGAGTTCTAATATTTAGACTTTCAAGAGCACGTATGTTAAATAACTCCAGTCATGGTAGTACAAGTTACTGGTCTGTCCATATTTTCATGTGCATCACCTTAACCCAGTTCTATGCTTCTGTTTTTTTAAAAATAGCATTATAGAACTGTTGAGGAATTAGTAAACTGGATAATGCTCTGTAGTCTGTCCTCTTCTCACTCATGGACTTAGACCCACTTTGAAATTGACTTTGAATATGTTAGTGGTAATTATTGCCTTTAAAACATGGAAATTATTTTCTTTAAATTTTAGTGAAGGAAATCTGGCCACAAAGCAAGTAATTTTTCTTCAGAGACCTGTTATGTGGAGTTCTGCTGTCCAGACACCAGAGGTGAGTAACATATCTGTGCTATTAATATAAAAAAGTTAGTACTTCACAGAATGGTAAGATACATAAAATAAACTTCAGTATTAACAGGGGAAAAAAGTGGCAGAACAGGGTTTCCCTCAAACAAGTTCAAGTTCGTGGACGTTTTTTGTAGCTGGATCATGGTTTTTTTTTTTCTTCAGCTGTTACCTCTTAAGCCCTGGAGAAAAGCATAAGCATGCTAAAAACATGTTTTATGCTAAGGAATTACTGTGTCTCAGGTGAATGAGGCTATGCTATATTTCCTTGGAAGTCTTTAGGGAGTCTTAGAAGTTCTGATCAAAATCCTGCATCTCTTGCGCATGAAACAGAAAACTATTTTGACCTTCAAAATGTCTACTTTCACATTTTTAGAAGAAAGAAGTGTTAAGCTGTGCTGTAAGGGATACTGTAATCTGCAGGTTATCAGGGGGAAGGGTTGTTGTTGCATGAAAATGTGTGACAGAGATAGAGGAGTTAAAATTCCTGCAGCTGAACCTCAAAAACTCCTTGTCCCTTTTGAGTGAAGCTCCCATAACAGTGGTTGTGTCAAGTGCTTTGAGGATTGACTCAGCCTCCACGTTGTGCTCAGAGTCAGTGTCACAGCAGTCACTGCACCTGCCCAGTGCTGCAGCAAATCCTGCTGTGCCCAGAGAAGGGTGAACTACTGGTGGGCTTCTCTTTACCAGATCTTTTGACATACTGTGATGGGTTCCCATTTTTGGTTCTTTCTGGTTTTCAGGGGCTGGTCAGCCTTTCTCTCTTCAACATGTCTCCTGTGTTAAGCAGTTAGGACATCTGTGAATGTTTTCACTCATGTCCAGCCCCAGAGTAATAACTTCACAGACTCATTCATGGCATTATATATTACATGGCAGCAATGCCTAGCTGATTCTTTCTCTACCTGTATAAATACTTCCGTGAGTCTCTAAATTTCTTGCATTTTTATTTGCTCTTTCTCTGTGTTTTTTACTGTCTGTCCAGTGTGTTGCCATCATCTGTGTTTTCCTTTGTTTAATGTTTCTAAAGTATACTCTTCCTTTTTTTGTTCTTCTCCAGGCTTCTGCTTATCTCCAGCCTAACTTCCTTCTCACTGTGTCCCCTGATAATTAGTACTTCCATGTCTGGAAGAACTGCCTTCAGCATGCATAGTTCAAGTCCTGTTTTATTGTTTTTGTTTCTGCCACTGTCTCAATTCCCAGCTAGTTCTTGTACACTATAATTTATTTCTTCATTTACAGAATTGGAGCTTTTGCTTTTTTCCTCTTCAGTGTTCTGTGTAGTCCCCTTTGCCAGCATCTTAATCTCTCTCCATTCATACCCTCTTCTAAATTCTGTCCGTGGAATTTTTTCCCTAAACACCTTGTGTGTAAAAAGCATCTCCAGCTTTTATCTTTAAAACCGTCTGACTTCTCTCACGTGCCTGACTTTGTAGTCTTTACTTTCTTTCCTAATACATTTCTGAAAGTATGTTTCAGACCACAATTTTTGATAGCAATATTGTAAATATGTAAAATAATATCATGTCAGTCATAAAATGCTTCTCCTGATGCTTTCATACTTCATTAATACTCTGTATATAATCAGGGCATGAACTCCTGATAGGAGTATTTTTCCCTTGGTAAGGCATAATGTTAATGTTAGTTCTATGTGTCTCTTAAAAGGCAGCATAACTGGATGTCACAAGTGGGATTCTGCCAAGAGATGTAATACAAACCAGTTCTGTAAAAACGTTCAGTCTGAGGAACTGATGAATCTTTGAGACATGGCTTAAATTAAAAATAGGAAGCATTATGCTCACTGCTCAAGTTCTTTCACCCTGTTGTGGGGTGATGAGCAGCCTTGGTGTATACAAATCAGATGTGGTTTGTAGTTGTTTTATTTTGTTGTAATGGGACACCTTGGACTAAAGCATTAAATATACTCGAAGTAAACAAGAAATAGCTGGTTTGTAGCTATTTACGTCAGGATTTCTGTCTTTAAAATCTGAACAAAATGTGCTTTTTTCAGTACCAGTGAATGTTTTCCTTCTCTACCAGGAAATTTCAGTATGCTGAGGTCATTTAGCGTGGGTTAAATAGGTAACTGGGGCTGAAGCTGAAACATTTAGCAGAGTTACATTTTCCTTCTGTTTTGCCAGTTACATTGGTTTTCCCCTGAATTTTAATCTTTTTACTTCACTGCTTTTTTTTACCAAAATGTTTTCTAGTTTTGCATTGAGTAGCTAGATTTCAGGTGTAAAACAAGCTACTGAAATTTGAAAGCATTCCCTTTTGCTCTAGAAACTTTAATGTTTAGGAGGTTTGTTGAGGTTTTTTCTTTTGGTTGGGTTTTATTTTTTGGGGGGGTTTTGTTTTTGTGGGTTTTTTTGGTATTGTGTAACCTTTATTTAAAATGTCCCCTGGACAGTGATGACACAGCTGTACAACTTCATCAGACCATTGCAAACATTTTTGTAAAAACATTTAATTCCTGTAATTGTATATTGTTGGTCATGACATCTTCCTCTCATTTGTGCTGTGTATCTGTTCACTGATGTTCATATTAAATTAAAGCTGCTGTTAAAAAAATTTCTATGTCCACAATTTAGGATGTTTTTAGAACACAGAAGTATCTCAGATACCTAAAGTTTAAGTTTAAAAAAATTGCATCACAACTTACAATTATTTAAGCATACACTTAGCATGTTTGCAACTCAGATACCTTAAGAAGAATGCTGCTAACAAGGCTCTCTAATTACTGAACTAAGCAGCCTCATCCAGCCTTCTCATCACTTAACTATCAAGCCCTGCTCACATCACTTTCCAGTTCCCTGCAGTGCAGCAGGGTCTGGCCATGGAAGGAGCTTTGCTCCTTAGCCATGTTCAGCTGTTGGATCTCTGTGACTTCCGTTGTGGAAAATGGCAACACAGGGTATGGGGTGCTTTCTGTATTCAGATTTTTTTTTTTTTTTTTGATTGTTGGATTGAATTTAGTATTGCCATTTCTAAAGGAAGTTTTGCTTCAGTAAGAATTGAGGGGAACCCCTCCATTACCGGGTCTCTTAATCTCACAGGGTCTCTTTTCTGAGGATGGAATATGTTATGTCATCACAGCTCATCTCTCTGCTTTCTTGTATATTCATGGGGGTAGGGTGTTATGGCCTGGCTTATGATTTATGCAATAGTACAAAAGCTTCTTGGGTTACAAGGGCTGTGCTGTCTAAGTGGACTTTGTCTGTCACATACCATTTGCTTTTCTAAGAAAGGGTTCAGAGGATGAGATGCAAGATTGAACCATGCAGTGCTTGAGGGGTTTGGTTATTTTCTTTTTCTTTATTTCCCTTTAGCAGACTTTTCCATCCTCTTACTGTGGCATCCAGGCAAAAGTTATTTCCTTCTGTTTCTCCTGAGGCAATGCTATTTCCCCTTAGTCTAATTTCCCAGTGTCCCCTGGAACAGCTTTCCTAAATATGTTTCCTTTAGCCACATGGGCCATTTTCACTGTTTCAAAAGGATTTGAGAAAAGACTTAGCAATGTGTGGACGAGGGACACAAGCTTGCCAAAG
The DNA here is from genome assembly GCA_013397055.1 of Pachycephala philippinensis. Classification (NCBI taxonomy): domain Eukaryota; kingdom Metazoa; phylum Chordata; class Aves; order Passeriformes; genus Pachycephala; species Pachycephala philippinensis. The sequence goes on along the minus strand of VWZT01007877.1, from coordinate 307,077 downwards.
CATAGTAAAACACTCTTCGGAGTGTTTTTGTTTCTAAAGTGTTTGCACTGTGTCTGTCAGGCACTGAAATGCAGCTCTGTGCTGAGGCTGGATTCCCTCTTTGCTACATGTGCTCCTTCTGTGGGCAGGGCCCTGTCCCCTGGCAAACATCTGCTGGTGTAGCAGTGCTCGTGCTGAGAGCAGCGCTCCAGGCAGGTGGCTCAGGGCACTTCTGCCTTCCTGACCCTGCTCCTCTGTTGTGGCTCAAGGCACTGACACTGTCTGTGGAGGTGCTGCATCATCACAGATCTGAGTAACTCAGGTAGCTCCTGATGCTGAACTGGGATAAACCTTTTATTTATTTGTGGTGCCTCAGAGAACCTTTAGTATAGTCTGGTAGGTCTGTTGTTTGCAGAAATCACGATCTGCTTACTTTTCTTTTTGACATTGGCAACCATCATTTCAACAAGAAAGAGGTCAGGCAATCCCACTATTAAGGCCAGACTGTATTTGTACTGAGTTCCTCCTGTGCAAGGACTCTGTAGGTCCCATTTCAAATGGCTGGACAGAACAGCCACTGACTTCTATCTGCATCATTTACTGTGGGAATTGTAATTGCTTCCTCAGATAACAGCATGTTTCTTGTACTCAGTGTTAAAATGCAGCTCACACTAAATCTATCCACAGTTCATTGCAAAGCTGGATTGTTTTTCCCCTAAAGAAGCTAACATTTCAACATCCTCTTGTATTTCAGAGGAAATCTTTAAGACAAGTGAGTGGGGAAGAAAAAGGCAGAGTGTCCAGCAGAAGTGTTGGATCAGACACAGCTACTTCTTGCCCTGTAGAAACTGGACCACCACCTGATGAGTTTCACCTATCTCCCTCTAAACAATGTTGGATCAAGGAGGGATCCTCCCATTATGGAGGCTTTCCAGGATTCAGCAGTAGTGATGGAGTATTAAGGGAACTGGATGATGGACAATTTGACCAGGAAGATGGAGTCACTCAGGTCACGTGTATGTGATTAAAGTAAGTAACTGCATCAAATGGACATGTACATAAACCACACAAATGGATTTTTTTAAGAAAATTACACTACTTTAAATGCATTGGTATAATCCTATGACTCTTCCCAAACTCCTTTTGTATTTGTGTCATTTTCCTTGTTGTGTTAATCCTATTGCAGTAATAATACTACTGCAAAATAATTTGTTTTCCTGTCTGTCTTTAATAGTATAACTACATGATTTGGGTGCTCTGCTAACTTGTTAATGCTTTTGACCAGCAAGGAAGCAAAAGCTGCAAAACAGTGACAGTTTGAATTGTGTGAGAGAGAAAGGAATGAGGATGTTTAGAATTTTCCACAAGCTGGAGGAATGTTTTGGGGTTTGTTTGGTTGTTTTGTCGTTCGGGGTTTTTTAAGGATGTTGTAAATATTGGTGGGGAAAAAACTGTCTGGCTGTTGTTAAGTTTTAATGTAATGTTCATTTTATTTGCCTTGCCTAAGTTCAAAAGCCTAGAGAAATATCAAGTCTTACACTAGAGTGTTAATAATTTAAGCTACATTCAGACTTGGTATGGACAGAAGAACTCAGGAGGCTGTAGGTAGATACTTGCTCCTGGAATACAACTTCACCTATGCAGTTTTTACTGGGTCCCTTGTACATGTAAGCCAGGAGCTTATAGCTTGTATTACAGTGATGTGTTCATAATGTAGTTGAGTGGGAATTAAGAACTGCTCATCCCCTGAAAGATAACTTGCAGTCTGTGAACAAGTAGTTTGAGAAGCTCCCTAAGAAGCATTGGGAACAGTGTGCACAGTGATGCTGCTAATGCATAGGAGGAGAATGTAGGCTAAACTTTATAGGCAATTTTAGATTGATGTATATATACAAATGTCTCAGCTAAATGTATCTCACACTGGATAAAGTGTATTGAGCTGCATCAAATACCAGACTTGATGTTCAGAGGAAAGGATCAAGTTGCTGTGCTTCCATCCTTACTGTGGGGAGGAGCTGCTTGCATTAAGGGAGGTTAATGCTGGCAAGGTTCTGTGGGGAGAGGAACAAACAGCAATTGCTTTTATGCTGCTGTCTGGAAACTCTATTTTACAGAGAAGCTGAATAAAAATGCATCTCCAGAAGGCAAATGTGATTATAACTAAAATATGCGTTTTTCATTTAGTTTTAGAAGCAAAAAAATTATAAATGCTCATCTTTAAGCTAGTGCAAAATAATTAGGTCAAAATGAGAAGTCAGAACAGAACTGAGCAAATGTATTCATAACTCTGCTCTCAGTGTTTGCAATTTAGCACACACATCACCCAGGGATTTTGATACCTGTCTTTGTTGTGCTGCAAACATAGATGTGATGAATGATTTACCTACAACACCTTGTTCCCCATGGATGGCATCCCACAGCTGCTGTGGGACTCTGCCTAATCCGCAGTGGTAGATGCTGGCACTAAATGCAGCAGGCACATTAGTGCAGTGACAGGAACACCAACAATTAACTCCAAATAAGCACCCAGAAGATGACCAGGATAGTGGAGGTTCAGCTGCAGTCTCAGAGCTGTGCAGAAAGAACATGGGCAGTAGCTGCTTATTTCAGTAAGCAAAACTAACTCACGCAGGAGAAAAGTTTAATTTTATAGGGCAGGGGCTAGGGGGAAAACCCATTCTACTGGCATAATTATGATATGGGGAAGTTTGAAATAATATTGCTTTGGAGCTGCTTCCTGTTTTACTTAGGAAATTCTTACAGGCAGGCTTATTTTTTTTCTTTGGAAGAGCAACTCTTAATTGTTTGTAGCAGGTTTGGGGGTTTTCTTCCAAAAAAAATCTACAGCTCTGGAGACTGGCTTCAACTTCTTTTTCCCATTGGATGCTGTGGGGAGTGATGGGAGCACCTCAAATAGGAGGCACCGTAAGAAACCCCTTCTTGCAAAAGCTCTTCTCCCAACTTTCCCACAAGCATCTAGAGGTCAGGGATGTGGGGTGTGAGCTTTGTGTTCATTCCCTGTCTGGGGGCACTGTGGGGAGGAAGATCCCCCTGCTGACAGGGAGAGTGCTGGGCCAGGAGTCCCCGCAGAGCCTTCCCCAAGTGCTGCTTTCTCTTGTGGCCACTGCTTGGGAGCACTGGTCATGGTCACAGGCAGCAGGGATCTCCTCCATGGCACAGATGGGGAAGAAATATGAAAATACAAGTTACACCCATCTCTGGCAGAAAGCCAGGTAACTCTAGCATATGAAAAATGGAGTAACAGCTGGACTCAAGCAACTTGGAATATGTTGCTCTACTTCTAGAAGTATTTTTTATGAATTATCCAAAACTCATGTGTGAAATTATGGTCATTATCCATGCAAGTCAAATCTGTAAAATGGGCAAAAAATGGTCAAAAACTCCAATTCTGAATATTTCAAGTCAGAGCTTTTAAAGTATATCAAAGAAATTACCTTTTATAAAGCAAGACCCTTGCTTAAGATAGTTAACATTAGTGAATCCTAAACCAAAACTGAAGTATTTAAGTAAGTCACAAAGTATAAAGTAGTAAATTTAATGCAAGTTACTCTTTCTAGAATGCATTCATTGGATAAAAAGAACCATTTAACTGAGATCTTTCCATATCACCTGTTGAAAGTGCAGAAAATTCAAAACAATGTCTTTCTAAAAATTAATGGGATGTACACAAGAGACTCTGTTTTGGAACTAGGGTGGAAATTGAGTATGCCCTGGACGTCCACAGGAACACTGGAATATCATCACTTTTAAAAGAAAGGCGCTTTTTTAAGTGAAATAAAGCCATATTCTTTTTCAGTAGCCCTCAGTTTTAACTGTGCTTTAGTCCTTGCTCATGAATCTCACAGGTGTTGACAGTGCTGCAAGCCTCTGAATTTCCTTCTGTCTTTTTGAGTGTAACTATGCTGAATTGTTTCCTCTGAACCCACTCAGCAATTCCTGGATTGTTAAGGACAGCTGGGTTTTTTAATGTCATTTGTCTTAGTATCAAAGTTGCCTGTGCTGTAGAAATATTCATCTGAATTGTTTGCTTTTGAAAGTCAGAGCAAGTAAGTTGCTTGCTCAGCCTGTGTGAAGACAGTGCAAGAATTATCTAACTTCACGCACTTGACCACTCGTCTTCCTAAGGCACGGATGTTGAAACTGAAAAAATTGAAAATGCTTCTAAAACAAATTATGGAAAATCTTCTATTTTGTTCTTTGTAGTAAAAAATTCTGAAAGACAACTCTATCTTGGATGAGTGAAAAGGGGATGGTGCATTTTGGGTATAGGAGATTTGATTTCAGATCCTCATCACCTGTCTGACATAAACCAGAGCATTAAGGTTTGCCTTTAGTGTGGTGACGAGCATTGTCCATTAAGTACAGCAGGTTTGTAAATCAGAAGACCTGTCAGAGTAACTAGCAAAACTTTCTTGGTCTGCTTGTATTGTGTGTATATACACACACTGCTCAGCTTACATTTTACCAGAATGTATTCAACTTTTTGTTGAATGAATTGCAACTTAAACGTAAAGCATGGATGCATTCTCTGACAAAAAATAGTAAGTACACTTTTTGTAGTCAATAAGAAGACTTCAGCCAGGAGCCTGTGTGTTTGAAATGTAGTAGGGAACCCCTGTCCTGATTGTGACAATAGAAATGCTCTGCAACTATTAGAAGGAACAGAAGGCAGCCAATAGTGTTCATGAACCTCTGAAAAAAACTGTTTATACTTTCTGATGCTTAAATTGTTTGGAGAGGAAATAGTTTTCTAATGTTTACAAACAGGAAGAAACTGTCCAGTTAAATATTTTGTACCCTGGTCATAACTGTCAGAACAGTTTATTTACATACCTGGTCAACTGCAATAAATGGCTGCTTCACTTGTTTCTGGTCTGTAAAATATTTTCTTCTTGTATAGGTTCAAATCTTTTCTATAGTTCATATAGGAAGGTTCTCACCATTAGAAGTAATTACCAAATGAGTTACCAGTTCATGATGTTTGTGTCACACTGACATTAACTGGGTTAGATCGATGTATACTTTGCTGCAAGCTAAAATTACCTTTTTGCAATCTTGTCTGTACAGCAAAGCCTGATAGAGTTAATGCTGTCCACTAAAAGCTCATTAGGTTTTCCCTGTTCTTAGTATATTCATCTTTTGAAGGCAAAAAATGGAGGTTGTTGTCTTGACAGTTCCCTGTGGCTTAACACATGGCTGATGTGTTGGAGGATAATGCCAAGCCAAAGGCCAGGAAAAACCCCAGTGATGAAGGAAGAAGGAATTTGAGGAATTTGACAGTGAGTCTTTGCTTTACAGCCTCTGTGTCTGTGACATGCAGTCATAATGTGCTTATTTTGTATCTGGAGGGCCCTCTTCTAGATCTGCCATATTCTAACTGTAGAACCAGCATGTTCTGATTTGTGGGATGTATAAATTTGAGGTCTGACTTGCAAGTTCCTAATGAGTGTTGTATTTCTCTACTTCTGAATGATGAAAGACAACTTGATTTGAGCACACCTTGTAGCAGAGATAGGGGAGCACCCACGGGTCTGTTGGAAACAGCTGCTGTGTTCTCTGACAACACGAAAAATGAGAATAACTTGTCAAAATATAGTGGTATGGATAAAGAAACAGTTTAATTTTATCCTTTTTTTACAATATAATTCAAAGACAGTCTCAGTTTCCCTATGATGTAAAGTCTAAATTAAACCTGTTAATATTTATTAGACAAATCAATGGTTTGCTTAGGCTAACTGAAGTTTTATGGTACCATCCAGGCACATGTGTGTACACAGTACTCATGTAAACAATAGCAAGGGAAAATACAAGCAGTGTCTCACTTAGGCCTTATATAAAATCAGCTTAGTATAGCAAGTCAACTTTACAGTGCAAATCTGAATGAGAATAAACAGAATTAAAACTTTCAGAGTTTTGTTTTGAAGTGAAACTCTTAAAGCATAAGAGGTTTAAAATTTTAATGCAGTCCTGAGCACCACATCATTTTCTTTAATTTTGTAGAGGAAATGTAATTAGCAACACCGGTCCCATGTTTTTGCCTGTCCCAGTCACCACGGCCAATATACACATGCAGAGTGACTGTACAAAGGAGCCACACCATGGATGGTCCTAGAGCAGACAGCAACGAGCTAAATACATTTTACTACCTCCAGGAAACAGTCTTCCTACCTGCAGTACAAACTTCAAGGTATCTATCAAAATCAGGTAACCTGGTCTATACAAGGCAAGTTACAGCTAAGTGTATAGACAGTAACTAAAGCTACTTCACTCTGACAACATCTCATGCAATTACCCTGCTGACAATTAAATAAAATTATAAACATGAGACAAGAAGCTGCTGAAGAATACAGCTGTTGAAGTACTTAAGCTTAGTCTCTCTATTTTCTCATTGTTTAAATTCCCTTTACATCCAGGTGATAACAGTTGCTTGAGGTGTGCTTGATTCATATAAAGAAAAATAGAATTTAAGGCATGTTTAGTATATTATGAAAAAAGACTTAGTAAAAATATGTGGACTCCCTTCTTTCCATGAAAATATAATGTAGAAAACAAAGTGTAAATTACTGAAACTAGCTGAGCTAGCCCATTCTGACCTGCTGAAAGAAATAAGAGGGTTCCTGTCAACCTCAAAGAGAAACAACAAGCTAACTTCTTAAACAGCAAAGCAAAATCCATTCATGAACACTGCTACTGGTTTTAGACCCTGCATTCATGTACATTTAGCAGTATTTCTCTTATAAGCATCTCTAAAACATTTAATTCTATCATTCTAGACAAAACACAATTAAGCAGCACTCATGGAAATTCAGTTATTGCAAATCTGCAAACACAACTTGAAATAAACACCTGATAGGGAACCAGAAGCATGAATCCAAATCTTTCTGTCAATATGGTTAAGGTAAACGAAGAGAAACAACTGTATGTTGAAAATGTAATTAACTCTTGCAAAGAATCAGGTTTGATATTTCAGGTACTTAGCATGTTTTGACTAGGAATACAAGCAGAAACTGTGCCAGTGTGTTATGTAGTGTAACATGAACAGCTGAGGTATAATCTGTAAGCAGTTGCCGTAAATATGCACAGGTATTCTTTAGAGAGGTTGTGGACTGGAGAACAGCAGAAATCTCTGCCTTAACAGGACAGCACCTGTCTCCTGCTGTACACAAACCTCCCCTCTGACAAAAAAAAAGTCCAGAAAGTGTGTTAGATATATCAAGAATATATATGTTCAATACCATAGTGAAATTGTCCTTTTGGTTAATACATAGATCCTGTTAGTATTTGCATATACACATCCAGCAATATGCACATCCAGAAGTAAATCTTCAAAGCCATTTTAAAAAAATAAAAGGTAAATTAGGAATAAGCTACATTGCAAGAAGCTTCCTGCAGAATTATATCTTTAAGGTGATAATCTCTGAACTAAGACTTAATATAGCTACTGCATTACAACATGGCTTGCTGTGAAATTGTAATCTCACTTTTTCCCCACCCAATCAGACACATCTTCAGGATTGTGATTCAATGATTGTTTAGCAGCAATTTTAGAGAACTGTAAATTCTTTTATTAACAGGCATTATAAACAGATACTACTACTTTTATTTAAAAACCATGAGTGCCACATTGATGAATATACAGCTCATGAATAACTTAAAAGTATTTCCCATATTAAAAGGCAATGCACACAGCATACAAAAAGTATACTAAACAAAGCTATGAGGATACGTGATTGAAGTGTCTAAAGTGATATATACAGTACATAATTAATGTTTTGTTTATATTCAGTACAGGCTTCTGTACTGCTATTCTCATTATGCCTCACTCTCCCCTGACACTGAATTTTGCACTTCTTCTTCCAAAATTGGTACAATCAGGTTATCCTTGGACATCAGATTATACTTCATCACAAACTTAGTGAACCGGTGACACAAGAAAGTTTCATTCTGGAGGTGAAAAAAGGGGAAAAAACAGTATGTACAGAAAGATTATTTTAAACCATTAGGGAGAACATGCTAAACAAAAAGCTTGCTTCTATGTAATTGTCTCATTAGATTTACAGGTCTTAGTCATGCTTAAATAGTAAATTTATATTGCTTCTTTTATATCTTTACCATTTGCTTATAGTTACAATTACTAAGAAACCTACTGAAATTGAGGCTTCAGTCACAGCTCACTTTAACAGCACTTAGACAAGAATATATTTAAATATTTTAAAGTATGGTTCTGAAATTCCTCCTACACGCACTATCTCCAACACAACAGGACCCAATTATTTGACAGCTGTTCCAGAAACCTTAAGTGGGATTTGGCAAAGGTTTCCTTTTACATTTAGCTATACCCCTTATCTCCTTTTTATCTATTAATTTCTACTTTCCCATTAAAAAAAAAAGGCTACTGATGGTGCATAAGTTGCCCTCAATTACTCTGATCCTTTACAGTTACACCATTGTAATTCCTTAATTGTTGTGCAACATACACGAACAGGAAATACATATCTGTAAGCAGTACTAACTACACTAAGTGCTTGAATACATTCAGGATTCTTAAATACATGATGAATTTGAGTTGTCTGTAAAAAGAAACATCAAATTCTGGCCTTTTATCCAAATGAAGGGAAACCATAACTGAGTACACTAACCACATAAATGAATGTTTATGTGTATATGTAAGTATAACAGCTTTTTCAGGTGTTGTAAAACTGGAATCTACTGTAATCAATCCTTCACTTGAATACAGGTCTTCTAGTAGGACTAAAATGTTTTATACAACTCCATCACAGCTGTAACGTCAGTAAATGCCCTGCTTTTAAGATGTAATTTGAAAGTACTTACTTCATATTCATCAAATATCTGCCGGTGATGAAAATAAGCGTGTGAAAATATTCTGTAAATCCTTCGGCACACTGATCCTAATTTGGCTACAGATGATTCCTTTATGCTAACCCTGCAAGCATCAGGAGAAAGGTTACACAACTGCTCTAATGAAATGACTACTGAGACATATGTTGACACAAATTTTGATTGTTAAAACTATTCTGTATAATTGCATATGAAATTTAGACTTGTTGGTGCAAGCTCCACATTTACAAATTGTACTCTGAGTACAAAAAAAGTTCTGCCTGTAGTTAATAATCACCAGTTATTCTGGTGAAGGATGGAGTTCTGGCTTCTAGGACTTACAGGCAAAGAAAAAAAAGACTTCCAGTTGTACCTCCTTGTCTATAGTGAATTCCCTAAAGGTGTACAGTTTTGACTCCTGCACGGTGTTTTCTCTGATGTGACCTGCCCATTCAGTACCCTTAGTCTCTGCCTTCTGTGGTTGCCACATCCCGCAGTTGATTGGTGTTGGCTTCTGGAGGCTTTTGGTGCCATCCTGTTTAAGGCCTTGAGGTGCAGCATCTGTCCAAACGCCATCCTGTTGTTCAGGTGGGCACTACTCCAATGGATGCCCCTAACACTAACATATCACTAAAACAGTTTCTACCTCAAAAGCATCCCTTAGCTCCAGTAAATGGCAAACTATTTGAATAAACAAGAATTCTTCCTTGGCTGAGAAGTGGCAATAGGGCTCCCAACTCCTAAGAGCTGCAGGATTTCTGATAGTTCCAAGAGTAGTCCATGAAATTGCATTACACCTCTCCCAGTGCTTTGTCAGTGTCTTACGTTCCAACCTCCTCCCTCCTTCTCTCCCTCCTCCCAAGAGAAAGTGTTTTTACCTGCTGGGGAAATATTTATTGCTATTCAGAAGACATGCAGCTCCATCAAGTGTGTGCCTGGTGTAGTCTATAGCAGGACACTACAGAAAGAGACAGTGAGTGAGCACAAGTATGAGCACATGCATGATGTTGTCAGAACTTGTTTAAAAATAAACATTTTTATTAGGTTTCCTGATGCTTTTAACTTCACTGGTCATTTTTATTCCCAGAAGTTTCACATAGCTTGTCTGAAGGTGTAACTACTTTTCCTCCTTAAGTGAGTCATTTCTTTTCTCTGTTTCACAAGCCATGTAAATTACTTCAAGAAAAAAGGTTACTATGGCAATGTCATTATGCACGTGAGTATTTTATGCCGCTCCTTAAGCAAAGCTGTATAATGAAAATACATGCTAGGAGTACACTGAAAGGAAAGATGATTGTTACCTCACAGCTCATTTGTTTCCCACACAGTCAAGTTGCCAGACTTGCTCTTTTACAGGCTCTGAAGCCAAACCTGCACCTAAATTTATCAGGGCTTTTTGCTTTGGCAAAGAAAACCAAAATCATAAATGTAACTAAGAGTGTAACAAGCCATCCCTGGCTCTGCACTCAAGTACACATAAAGAAAGTAAAGCTGAACTGAGACAGACTGAGAAGGAATGTCTGTCCACAGTGCCATTCACCAATTTCAGGAAAAAGACTTGTCAGTTGTACATTCCTGTCAGCAGTTCAAGGTTCCATCACCCCCTGTCTGACCATGAGTTTGTAGCTATGGCCATGGAAAACAGGACATGAATGCTGCATGCTCAGAGATAAAAAGCAGCCTGAAGTTCTCCAGTCTAGCTGAGGCCAACACTGCCAGACATGCCAAGGTGCTGAGCAGGGACAGGGGTTAAAGGAGGGAGTGGGCATGCAGTTGGCTAAATCAAAACATCTCAGTAAACTAAAAGCAAAACAAAACAAGGAAAAAAATCTTACAGGACGGGAAAGATAAAGTTAAAAAGAACCAATACCTTATTCTGGAAGGTGAAATACAGAGATAAATATGACAAACTGCACTACCATCATAACCAAATGCAACAAAGACTTTCTGAAGGCAAAAAAAAAGATGTATCAAGTGGTTCAATAGAAGATCCAAACAACGTTTAAACTAATTGAACACTGAACGAGACAAGCTAATGCCATGCTGATACACCCACTTGACTTGAAGCATTATGACTCCACCACCTTTTTGGGGTAACTGCTCTAAGAATGAGCACATGCAGTCACGTTTGGAGTGTCAGGCTTACACTGTGGATCAAAGCCAAAGTTTGAAGGTGAGAGCCTATTCTAAGCATGTACTCTTCTGTCAATTAAACAAAGAGCTTTTCCCATTGAGTTTCAGGCAGGCTCAACACAAACCCAGAGAGAAAAGAGGGGAATGTGAAAAGCTGCTAATACTGAGGTAAAAAGGCAGTTCCTTTTACCTCATCCTGTTCCTCTGTAAAACACTACAGAATGGCAAAGAAGAGTAGCTCAAGTGATATTCTTAACCCACATAAGTTCTCAGTTTGAGTAAGAAGCCAGCCCTTAACAGTCTCCTCATGAACATATAAACTGTGAAAGGAAGTTCCTGCATCACTGGAGTCAGTTTTCCAAAATACATCCGTACCTCTTTGGGAGTTTTATGAGCTGCACAGAGAAAAATCCATTGTTCAGTTGCTGTCATTTGAGTACATGTGTCAGGATGACATTCACTCTGTTAAAACAATTGCTCAGTTAAGAACAAACCCAACAGCATAAAGGAGCTGATCTTTTCGAATCACTTCCTTGCCCTGTCCACCCCCCAAAAGGGTTATTTGCCATAAGCCCTTAAAATCTTACAAAACCTCCAACCACTGCTTAGCTCTGTGTGTATGTACTTAGAATAAAGCTCTGCAATCTACACAAAACAAAAAACTCTCCTCCCTGACCAGATATAAAAGTCTCAAGAATTACCTGAAGCTTGACAGCTAGTCCATTGAGCTCAAGGCAGAATTGTCTAAAAGAAATTGAACACAGCAGCGTCAACTTCAACTATTTGTTTCCTCACTGCAAGTATCTCATAAAAAAACAGGTTAGACATTCTGATCTTCATACCAGCAGATCGTTTTTTTACTCAGCTAAACAATTATATATTAATTCTTCACTGACAACAGGGGCTGAGTTTAACATATCATTTAGTGGAAGTGTTTAAGATACCAACTTTGTTATGAAAAAAAGTGCTCTTTCACAAATAAAGATTAAAAAAAAAAATTTAAAACACTTCAAGAAAATTAATGTAGGAGTGTAAGTGTTAAACTCATAGCTGGATTGTTCCATCCTTCCAAGATGTACTTCCAATCAATTACAGGGCTAAAGTCCCACCTCAGATCATTAACAGAGTGGGACCTCTGGAATACTGCTTTCACTGGAATGTATCTGAAAGTGCACTCTTGAACTTTAGAGAACTCAGCCCTCCATCACAGAAGACAATCTGAATAAAATTTCCAAAACTCACAAGTCATAGTGACAAGTCACTTCTATGAATCTAAAATTTTTTGCGGGTATATGAAAGGACAGGGAGGAATTCTTAAAATGTGACTTTGCAACTGTATGTAGATAATTTTTCCTTTCTTGAGGATTCCCTGTTGCCTATTGGAACTATTGCACACGAGAGGAGAGAAAAAGAAAATGTGAGGCAAAAAATCAAGGTGTCTGAAGCTAGGAGGAGCTTAGAACTGCTCCTATTCCTGAGCGTATACTCAATAGAGCGAGAAGGTATGTTTGTAAGAAAAATAAATAAAAATCAGGACAAAAGGATTACTGCATATGTATTAATCACTAAACTATAACTGAAAAATACTTTAAGGCACAAATTTCCAAGGCTGAGTGTATTAATTGTACTGCAATTAAAAAAAAAAACAGAGGTGGACAAAAAGGTTTGTTTCCTTACAAGAAGAAAAAAAAACTATAAGACACAGGTACTCTTGCTTTCCCAGCCTGTTTGCCTGCAGGTTTCAGAAAAAGCACTGGGAGCATCTGGAAATCACCCGTTAGTGGAGATGAAGAACTGACAACACTATGAGAAAGTGCTGTGGAAATTCATGACTATATCTTCATATTCAAGACATGCTAGTACAACTTTTAAAGTGAGGTATAAATACTTTCTTTAAAAAAACCATTAAGATCAGAGCACATTATAGATCTTTAGAAAGAACAAGGAATTCAGAAAATAATACCAATATTTAACCGTGGAAAAATCAAGTTTCCTTTAAGTTAGTTTTGATGTGTCATATTCAAATAGATTCACCACCACCATCCATGAACAAAACTTAGAAGCAAGACAGAATGTTGACAGAAGATGGATTTTTACCTTAAATGTTCATACTTCCATACACCTTCATCCTGGCCTTCGGGAGGTTCAAGGATCTTATCAATGTTGGAACAGTCTGCCCTTATGTTTTGTTGAATATACTGGCAGGGGGAGGGAGAAACAAAACTAGATCTTTTTGTAATTACAGTAAGACAGTATATTTAGGACATTACATCTTGGAGGGATTTAGTTCTTACTTAAGAAATGATTGACAGACTAAAATGTTCAAGAGTAGATTGGCAGGGTAAGGAAACTGGTATTCAAAATACCAGATCTGAAAAATGCCTTTCTTCAATTAAAAAAGGTACAAGAATGGGCAAATTCTAACATTCATCTCAAAACAAACAAAACCTCAGAGAAACCCCCACCATTTTCTTAAATCTGATTTGTTTCAACCAGACATGGGAATTCTAGTTATTTCTGCAAACAAAATTAACAATAATTTTTAATACACATAGGTGCTTATGAAATTCACTGCTGTGCAGCAACATTCTAAGCAGATAAATAGCCCTGTTCCATTTTATATACCAGAACACAAAACATGGGAAACTGCACCCATTAACAACATTTTATGTCAGTAAGAATACCTGCTGGACAGCTAATGTACTATCCATTTCTTCAAAGGATTCATCAGGCCAGTTGTAGAAATCCTGTTTTAAAAAAATAAAGTTTAAAGCAATGTAACAAAACCAGAGAGGGAGGAAGAAAAGCAAGCAGCCTACAATAAGGCTGAACATGCAGGAAAATAGATGTGGTTTATACAATTCCAGGAAGCTGCATCTGAACAGAAGCAGCACACACACAGCCCTGGCAGGAAGAGGGTGAGACGGGATTTACGCTCCCTACACTGCAATAGTAGCACACCTTGACACGAAAAGCTCTGCGTGACTCGGCATGTAAACACCACTGCTGCCCCACACCCTGCTCTAACACCCAGAGCCTGTATTTTCTACATTAAATACTGCACACAGCACCCATTCCAGATGTTAGACCAGGTAGGAATGGGGAAGAAAAGGTCTGTAGAGAGCAGCAGCATACACTGGTTATGAAACTAAAACTCCCAGTGGTGACACAGCAAGAAAAACATCTCTGAACTGAGACCATGGAACGCCGTGCTGGCCTAACCTGGTACCACATTCCCTCAGTAAGGTCAGTATGTCTTAATTAATTTACCTGGATGCTTATCAGCCTTGTAACGATAAAACCTTCCTGAAGTTTCACCTCAGATCCAGCTGCACCTCAGTGTTCTGCAGCCATCCACATGTGCTGCACCTACAATCATCCCAACCATAGGCATCTTCTTACTCTGCATTTTTCACATCTAAAATTTGGTGCTACTCCCTCGTATCATGCAAAGATACTGCACATCAGCTTGCTGTAGTCATCCCAGTAGGTGCAATGACTCAATGAAAATGGCCCAACTGCAAAGCTCAGCAATCTGTTCCTGAGAGAATAAGTCAGCTCTGGAAAAAATGCCTCAAGTAAATATCCAGTGCTGAAACACCATTAACTAATTGTATTTACGCACTGAATAGCTATACCAGTGTCATCCAAAATAAAACATCAAATACAGCCACACATACAAAAAAAATCATGTTTACAGAGAGAAATAATCGTCACTATATACAAAACTCTTCAACCTACATGAACTTCATAATATTTGACAAAACCTAGGTCTATGTCCAGCTTACTGATTTTCAGTATACCCCAAATTTATTTAAGACACACAACATTCCATCTCCTTCACAGATTAAACACGCATAGGATGACCTGATTTACAGGATTGTGTAATTTTACCTCTATGCTATGACAAAGCAGGAGGAGACACGTGTCATACACTGCTCCTTTCTCACCATGAGCACCCCTCACAAAAGCAGAGGGGAAAGTCTCACATAAAGGTCTGACAGATCACCTCTCCGAAATAATCTAAAAAATGCAGTTTCCGTGTTTGAGGTGTGCCTTTTCCAGCTGACCTTGGAACCCCAGAAACAAATGAATTCAATTTTGATTAAGAGAAGCGATGTGACACCAGCATTTCCTTGTGCGCAATTACGTAAGGGAAGGATGACTTCCCTCTGGGATGGACAGGCAGGTACGGTCGCTCTGACGGTGCCGAGCTCCCACCCGGAGCCAGGTGCAGGGTCACGAGCTCGCTCCCGGAGCGTGCTCTCGGTATTTTCCCAGCAGTAACAACAGCACTGCCTGACAGGACCGGGGAGCCGCCCGCCCGCACCAACCTGCGGCCCGGGAGCAGCGGCGGCCCGCGCTCACGCCCGGCTGTCACAGGTGCTCTGCGGCCCCCGCGCTGCGGGACGCGGCCCCGCCCTCGGCCGCCCGGGCCCGACGCGGCCTCCGCT